>JAPTHN010000013.1:8299810-8806351 GCA_026936325.1 Platynereis dumerilii | reverse complement strand
GAAATGTATTAGGCACAGCTGTACTTGAAACTGAACTTGTTTCATGAACAGTATCTGATGTAGATGTACTTGCAGCTATGCTGGAACTAGATCCATGAAATGTATTAGGCACAGCTGTACTTGAAACTGAACTTGTTTCATGAACAGTATCTGATGTAGATGAACTTGCAGCTATGCTGGAACTAGATCCATGAAAAGTATTATGCACAGCTGTACTTGAAGTTGAACTAGTTTCATGAACAGTATCCGGTGTAGATGCACTTGCAGCTAAGCTGGAACTAGACCCAAGAAATGTGTCTGGCACAGTTGTAATTGAAGCTGAAGTTGTTTCAAGAACAGTCTCTGACGTAGACTTACTTGCAGCTATGCTGGGACTAGATCCGTGAAATGTATCCGGCACAGCTGTACTTGAAGCTGAACTTGTTTCATGAACAGTATCTGATGTAGATGTACTTGCAGCTGTGCTGGAACTAGATCCATGAAATGTATTAGGCACAGCTGTACTTGAAACTGAACTTGTTTCATGAACAGTCTCTGATGTAGATGTACTTGCAGCTATGCTGGAACTAGATCCATGAAATGTGTCCGGCACAGCTGTACTTGATAATGAACTTGTTTCATGAACAGTCTCTGATGTAGATGTACTTGCAGCTATGCTGGAACTAGATCCATGAAATGTATTAGGCACAGCTGTACTTGAAACTGAACTTGTTTCATAAACAGTATCTGATGTAGATGAACTTGCAGCTATGCTGGAACTAGATCCATGAAATGTATTAGGCACAGCTGTACTTGAAACTGAACTTGTTTCATGAACAGTATCTGATGTAGATGAACTTGCAGCTATGCTGGGACTAGATCCATGAAATGTATTAGGCACAGCTGTACTTGAAACTGAACTTGTTTCATGAACAGTATCTGGTGTAGATGTACTTGCAGCTATGCTGGAACTAGATCCATGAAATGTATTAGGCACAGCTGTACTTGAAGCTGAACTTGTTTCATGAACAGTCTCTGATGTAGATGTACTTGCAGCTATGCTGGAACTAGATCCATGAAATGTATTAGGCACAGCTGTACTTGAAGCTGAACTTGTTTCATGAACAGTCTCAGGTGTAGATGTACTTGCAGCTATGCTGGAACTAGATCCATGAAATGTATCCGGCACAGCTGTACTTGATAATGAACTTGTTTCATGAACAGTCTCTGATGTAGATGCACTTACAGCTATGCTGGAACTAGATCCATGAAATGTATCCGGCACAGCTGTACTTGAAGCTGAACTTGTTTCATGAACAGTCTCTGGTGTAGATGTACTTGCAGCTATGCTGGAACTAGATCCATGAAATGTATTAGGCACAGCTGTACTTGATAATGAACTTGTTTCATGAACAGTCTCTGATGTAGATGTACTTGCAGCTATGCTGGAACTAGATCCATGAAATGTATTAGGCACAGCTGTACTTGAAGCTGAACTTGTTTCATGAACAGTCTCTGATGTAGATGTACTTGCAGCTATGCTGGAACTAGATCCATGAAATGTGTCCGGCACAGCTGTACTTGAAACTGAACTTGTTTCATGAACAGTATCTGATGTAGATGTACTTGCAGCTATGCTGGAACTAGATCCATGAAATGTGTCCGGCACAGCAGTACTTGATAATGAACTTGTTTCATGAACAGTCTCTGGTGTAGATGTACTTGCAGCTATGCTGGAACTAGATCCATGAAATGTATTAGGCACAGCTGTACTTGAAGCTGAACTTGTTTCATGAACAGTCTCTGGTGTAGATGTACTTGCAGCTATGCTGGAACTAGATCCATGAAATGTATCCGGCACAGCTGTACTTGAAGTTGAACTAGTTTCATGAACAGTATCTGATGTAGATGTACTTGCAGCTGTGGTGGAACTAGATCCGTGAAATGTATTAGGCACAGCTGTACTTGAAGCTGAGCTTGTTTCATGAACAGTATCTGATGTAAATGTACTTGCAGCTGTGCTGGAACTAGATCCATGAAATGTATCCGGCACAGCTGTACTTGAAGCTGAACTTGTTTCATGAACAGTCTCTGATGTAGATGTACTTGCAGCTATAATGGAACTAGATCCCTGAAATGTGTTAGGCACAGCTGTACTTGAAACTGAACTTGTTTCATGAACAGTATCTGATGTAGATGAACTTGCAGCTATGCTGGAACTAGATCCATGAAATGTATTAGGCACAGCTGTACTTGAAGCTGAACTTGTTTCATGAACAGTATCTGATGTAAATGTACTTGCAGCTGTGCTCGAACTAGATCCATGAAATGTGTCTGGCACAGCTGTAATTGAAACTGAACTTGTTTCATGAACAGTCTCTGATGTAGATGAACTTGCTGCTATGCTGGAACTAGATCCATGAAATGTATTAGGCACAGCTGTACTTGAAGCTGAACTTGTTTCATGAACAGTCTCTGATGTAGATGAACTTGCAGCTATGCTGGAACTAGATCCATGAAATGTATCCGGCACAGCTGTACTTGAAGCTGAACTTGTTTCATGAACAGTATCTGATGTAAATGTACTTGCAGCTGTGCTGGAACTAGATCCGTGAAATGTATTAGGCACAGCTGTACTTGATAATGAACTTGTTTCATGAACAGTCTCTGATGTAGATGCACTTGCAGCTATGGTGGAACTAGATCCATGAAATGTGTCCGGCACAGCTGTACTTGAAACTGAACTTGTTTCATGAACAGTCTCTGATGTAGATGTACTTGCAGCTATGCTGGAACTAGATCCAAGAAATGTGTCTGGCACAGCTGTAATTGAAGCTGAACTTGTTTCATGAACAGTCTCTGACGTAGACATACTTGCAGCTGTGCTGGAACTAGATCCATGAAAAGTATTATGCACAGCTGTACTTGAAGTTGAACTAGTTTCATGAACAGTATCCGGTGTAGATGCACTTGCAGCTACGGAGGAACTAGATCCTTGAAATATGTCAGGCACAGCTGTACTTGCACCTGAACTTGTCTCATGAACAGTCTCTGATGTGGATGAACTTGCAGCTACGCTGGAACTAGATCCATGAAATGTGTCCGGCACAGCTGTACTTGAAACTGAACTTGTTTCATGAACAGTCTCTGATGTAGATGTACTTGCAGCTGTGATAGAACTAGATCCATGAGATGTATTAGGCACAGCTGTACTTGAAGCTGAACTTGTTTCATGAACAGTCTCTGATGTAGATTGACTTGCAGCTATGGAGGAACTAGACCCGAGAAATATGTCAGGCACAGATTTACTTGAAGCTGTACTGGTTTCATCAACAGTCTCTGATGTAGATGGACTTGCAGCTATGGTGGGACTAGACCAATTAAATGTATCAGGTACTGATGTACTTGAAGTTGAACTTGTTTCATAAACAGGCTCTGGCGTAGATGAACTTCCAGCCATGCTGGGACTAGATCCATGGAATGTGTCAGAAACAGATGTACTTTTTTCATAAACTATGTCTGAAGTTGATGTAGAGCCATGAAATATGTAGGGCACAGATGTACTTGAAGCTGAACTTACTTCATGAGCAGTCTCTGATATAGATGGATTTGTAGCTACGGATGCAGTTGAAGCTGAACTGGTTTCATAAACAGTATCTGATGGACTGGAAGCTACATTTGACCTCAATTCATGAATTGTTTGAGGCACACTTGTACTTGAACTTAGTCCAGGTGTAATCTCAGACTCAGAAGTACTTACTGCACTTGAAGTTGAGTCATGATATGTCTCTTGTGAAGTAGTACTTGCAGTTGAAACATCAGCCGTCTTTGAGATTTGTGCCCTTGAGCTCAGATCATAACTTGCATCTGTCACATGTGTACTTTCAATCGGAACTGTGCTTGACTCATAAGCCACGTTATTTGTACTTTCCACCATTGAGCTTGATTCCTGAATCATCTCTGATGCAGACGTACTTACATCTGATCCATTAGTATCCACTAGAGCTGATGTCACATCTTTACTTGACTCGTGATCTGTTGCATGAGCAGGTGTACTTGCAGCTGTAATGAGAGCTGCACTCGAGCTTGTCCCTAACAAAGAAGTACCTGCAGCTGCACTTGAACTTGGTTCAAGGGCTTTCTCTGACACAGAAGCACTTCCACCTGTCACTGAACTTGATTCTTGAACTGTCTCAGACCCAAAAGTACTTTCAGCTACAGATGAACTGGAGTCAGGAATTTTATTTAGTATAGAAGTACTTTCAGTTGCACTTGAACTTGATGCAGGGACTGTACTCAGTATGGAAGTACTTTCAGCTGCACCTGAGCTTGATTCAGGAATTGTATTTAGTGTTGAAGTACTTTCAGTTGAGCTTGAACTTGATGCAGGGACTGTATTCAGTCTGGAAGTACTCTCAGCTGCACTTGATTCAGGAATTGTATTTAGTATTGAAGTTCTTTCAGCTGCACTTGAACTTGATTCAGGGACTGTATTTAGTATGGAAGTACTTTCAGCTGCACTTGAACTTGATTCAGGGACTGTATTTAGTATTGAAGTACTTTCAGCTGCACTTGAACTTGATTCAGGAATTGTATTTAGTATTGAAGTACTTTCAGCTGCACTTGAACTTGATTCAGGAACTGTATTTAGTATAGAAAAACTTTCAGCTGCACTGTAACTTGATTCAGGAACTGTATTTAGTCTGGAAGTACTTTCAGCTGCACTTGAACTTGATTCAGGGACTGTATTTAGTATTGAAGTACTTTCAGCTGCACTTGAACTTGATTCAGGAATTGCATTTAGTATTGAAGTACTTTCAGCTGCACTTGAACTTGATTCAGAGACTGTATTTAGTATGGAAGTACTTTCAGCTGCACTGGAACTTGATTCAGGAACTGTATTTAGTGTAGAAGTACTTTCAGCTGCACTTGAACTTGATTCAGGGACTGTATTTAGTATTGAAGTACTTTCAGCTGCATTTGAACTTGATTCAGGGACTGTATTTAGTATTGAAGTACTTTCAGCTGCACTGGAACTTGATTCAGGAACTGTATTTAGTGTAGAAGTACTTTCAGCTGCACTTGAACTTGATTCAGGAATTGTATTTAGTATTGAAGTTCTTTCAGCTGCACTTGAACTTGATTCAGGGACTGTATTAAGTGTAAAAGTACTTTCAGCTGCACTTGAACTTGATTCAGGAATTGTATTTAGTATTGAAGTACTTTCAGCTGCACTAGAACTTGAATCAGGAACTATATTTAGTATTGAAGTACTTTCAGCTGCACTTGAACTAAATTCATGAACTGTATTCAATATTGATGTAATTTTAGTTGCACTAGAACTTGATCCAGGAACTATATTCAGTTTGGAAGTACTCTCAGCTGCACTTGAACTTGATTCTTGAATTGTATCTGTTGTCTTGGATACAAAAGTACTTGTCCCTGTACTTGAACTTGTCTCTGGCAGTGACACACTTGGAATTATATCCGTATTTGATATCTGAACTATCTTTGAAGTACTAGCAGCTGTTTCAGAATGTGTGTCTCCCGCTGATGAGGAGTGAAGCATATTAGAATGAGTTGTTGCCCAGGCAATAGTGCTGTTATCTGTAGGCAACACATTTTTTTTTATAAAAGTACATGTAACAAAAGTAACAGAGCAAATTTGGTTTATGTAATAAGTGTTACCAAATATGAAAATAAGCAATATAAAAGTGGCGATAAGCGATAAAAAACATTAAGAGAAGCCAATCAACGCAAAAAGACCCCAAGTTGCGAAACAAAAATTCATCAATTCATATTTGATTTAAAATTTAAACATATGAACATGAAATAACACTGCCAACCAGAAGCCATAGTATATTTGTAAAAATAAACATGCTAGAAAGTGTTCATAATTGCAATGCAAAAACACTTGATATTATGAAACTCCTCTGGGGCCAAAATCGTACTCTCAGAAATTTCTGAGAGAAATCTTAGAAATTCTGAGAGATTCTCTCAGAAATTATAAGATTCTCTGAGAATTTCTGAGATTCTCTCTGAATTTCAGAGATAATCTCAGGAATTCTGAGAGAATCTCAGAAATTCTGAGAGAATCTCAGAAATTCTCAGAGAATCTCAGAATTTCTGAGAGAATATTAGAATTTCTCAGGAGCTTCAAATCCTAAAAGATCTTGAACACTTGTGAGATTCGCACAGAAATTTTAAGATTCTCTGGGAAATTCTAAGAGTCTCTCAGAATTTCTGAGATTCCCTGGGAAATTGTAAGATTCTCTCAGAATTTTTGAGATTCGCTCAGAAATTTCAAGATTCTCTCAGAATTTCTGAGATTCTCTTAGAAATTCTAAGATTTCTCCCAGATTGATGAGATTTCTCTTAAAATTTCTGAGAATATCACCCAGATTTGTGACATTTCTCTTAGAAATTACTGAGAGTACGATTTTGGCCGAGAGGAGCTTCACATGATATAGATAATAGGTACTTGCCTTGCTGAATTTCTATATCTCGAGTAGGTGCAATGGTAGTTTCAGATTCTGCAGGTGAATCAGTCATGGGTTTGGTATGTGACAAAACAGTGGCTGATGATGAACCTATGACACTTGTAGAAGGTTCTGAACCACCCAGTGTTGATGGCACTTTGGGCACAGTAGACAGCAAGGCAGAAGAAATTTCTGGTGTTGTAGTATGCTCTGCAGCAACTGTAGAATCAACTTGTGCTGCAGAATGATTTTGCTCTGTTGCAGCTGTAGTAGGCACTGATAAAGCAGAATGTTCTGAAACCACCGTAGAATGACTGGTAGAAGTTGTATGTTCTGCAGGAACAGTAGAATGATCAGGTGATTGTGTTGCTGTATTTGTGGTATGATCAGGCATTGTTGCATAGTCTGCAGGGGTAGTAGAATGACCTGATGAAGTTGAATGTTCTGCAGCAGCTTTAGGAGAATGATCTGGTGAAGTTGAATGTTCTGCAGGAACAGTAGTGTGACCTGATGAAGTTGAATGTTCTGCAGCCGGGGAAGAATGATCTGGGAAAGTTGCATGTTCTGCCACAGGGACAGAATGATCTGTGGAAGTTGAATGCTCTACAGCAGAGGTAGTGTGCAATGACGAAGTTATATGTTCTACGATTGCTGCTGGTGTTTCAGTAGTTGTGGTTGGCGAAGATGTGGTAGTTGTGGTTGGTGCGGCTGCAGTATTTGTTGTTGGTGATTCAGCAGCACTACTTTGTGAAGCTATATTGGTTGCATTCAGCGATGGCGGGGTAGTTGGTGCTTCAGTAGCTGTAGCTGGTGCTTCAAAAGTTGTAGTTGGTGCTTCAGTAGTTGTCGTTGGTGAAGCTGTGGTAGATGTTGGCGGTGCATCAGAAGTTGTGGTTAGTGAAGCAGTCAAACTTGTTGTTGGTGCTTCAGTAGTAGTTGTTGGTGAAGCTATGGTAGTTGTTGATGGTGCTTCTGTAGTGTTTCGTGGTTCATTGATTCGGGTTGGTGAAGCTGTAGTCGTGGCTGGTGAAGCTGAAGTTGTAGTTGATGAAGCTGTAGTTGGAGTTGGTGAAGCTGTTGATGTTATGGTTGGTGCTTCTGTGGTCGTTGTTGGTGAAGCAGTGGTAGTTGTGGTTGATGTGTCAGTGGTTGTGATTGGTGAAGCTGTAGTTCTGGTTTCTGAAGCTGCAGTTGTGGTTTGTGAAGCTGCAGTTGTAGTGGATGAAGCTGTTGTAGTTGCGGTTGGTGCATCAGAAGTTGTGGTTGGTGAAGCAGTGGTAGTTGTGGTTGGCACTTCAGTGGTTGTGGTTGGTGAAGCTGTTGTAGTTGTGGTTGGTGCATCAGAAGTTGTGGTTGGTGAAGCAGTGGTAGTTGTAGTTGGTGCTTCAGTAGTTGTGGTTGGTGAAGCTGTTGTAGTTGTTGTTGGTGCTTCAGTAGTTGTGGTTGTTGTGGTTTGTGCTTCAGTGGTTGTAGTTGGTGAAGCTGTAGTTGTAGTTGGTGAAGCTGTGGTAGTTGTGGTTGGTGCTTCAGTGGTTGTGGTTGGTGAAGCTGTTGTTGTTGTAGTTGGTGCTTCAGTAGTTGTGGTTGGTGAAGCTGTAGTTGTAGTTGGTGAAGCAGTGGTAGTTGTGGTTGGTGCTTCAGTAGTTGTGGTTGGTGAACCAGTGGTAGTTGTGGTTTGTGAAGCTGTAGTAGTTGTGGTTGGTGCTTCTGTAGTCGTGGTTGGTGAAGCTGTTGTAGTCATGGGTAGTGCTTCAGTAGTTGTGGTTAGTGAAGCTGTGGTAGCTGTTGGTCGTGCATCAGAAGTTGTGGTTAGTGAAGCAGTCAAACTTGTTGTTGGTGCTTCAGTAGTAGTTGTTGGTGAAACAGTGGTAGTTGTTGAGGTGCTTCTGTAGTGGTTCGTGCTTCATTGACTAGGGTTGGTGAAGCTGTTGTCGTGGCTGGTGAAGCTGTAGTTGTAGTTGGTGAAGCTGTAGTTGGAGTTAGAGAAGCTGTTGATGTTATGGTTGGTGCTTCTGTGGTCTTAGTTTGTGAAGCAGTGGTAATTGTGGTTGGTGCGTCAGTGGTTGTGGTTGGTGAAGCTGTAGTTGTAGTTGGTGAAGCTGTAGTTGTGGTTGGTGAAGCTGTTGTAGTTGTGGTTGGTGAATCAGAAGTTGTGGTTGGTGAAGCAGTGGTAGTTGTAGTTGGTGCTTCAGTAGTTGTGGTTGGTGAAGCTGTTGTAGTTGTTGTTGGTGCTTCAGTAGTTGAGGTTGGTGAAGCTATTGTAGTTGTTGTTGGTGCTTCAGTAGTTGTGGATGGTGAAGCTGTTGTAGCTGTTGTTGGTGCTTCAGTAGTTGTGGTTGGTGAGGCAGTGGTAGTTGTGGTTTTTGCTTCAGTAGTTGTGGGCGGTGAAACTGTTGTAGTTGTTGTTGGTGCACCAGAAGTTGTGGTTAGTGAGGGAGTGGTAGTTTTGGTTGGTGAAGCTGTAGTTGTAGTTGGTGAAGCTGTGGTAGTTGTGGTTGGTGCTTCAGTGGTAGTAGTTGGTGAAGCTGTAGTTGTAGTTGGTGAAGCTGTGGTAGTTGTGGTTGGTGCTTCAGTGGTTGTGGTTGGTGAAGCTGTTGTTGTTTTACTTGGTGCTTCAGTAGTTGTGGTTGGTGAAGCTGTAGTTGTAGTTGGTGAAGCTGTGGTAGTTGTGGTTGGTGCTTCAGTAGTTGTGGTTGGTGAACCAGTGGTAGTTGTGGTTTGTGAAGCTGTAGTAGCTGTGGTTGGTGCTTCTGTAGTCGTGGTAGGTGAAGCTGTTGTAGTCATGGTTAGTGCTTCAGTAGTTGTGGTTGGTGAAGCTGTGGTAGTTGTTGGTGGTGCATCAGAAGTTGTGGTTGGTGAAGCAGTTGAAGTTGTTGTTGGTGCTTCAGTAGTAGTTGTTGGTGAAACAGTGGTAGTTGTAGTTGGTGCTTCAGTAGTGGTTCGTGCTTCATTGACTGGGGTTGGTGAAGCTGTTGTCATGGCTGGTGAAGCTGTAGTTGTAGTTGGTGAAGCTGTTGTTGTAGTTGGTGAAGCTGTGATAGTTGTGGTTTTTGCTTCAGTAGTTGTCGTCGGTGAAACTTTTGTGGTTGTTGTTGGTGCTTCAGTAGTTGTGGTTGGTGAGGAAGTGGTAGTTGTGGTTGGTGAAGCTCTAGTTGTAGTTGGTGAAGCTGTGGTAGTTGTGGTTCGTGCTTCAGTGGTTGTAGTTGGTGAAGCTGTAGTTGTAGTTGGTGAAGCTGTGGTAGTTGTGGTTGGTGCTTCAGTAGTTGTGGTTGGTGAAGCTGTAGTTGTAGTTGGTGAAGCTGTGGTAGTTGTGGTTGGTGCTTCAGTAGTTGTGGTTGGTGAACCAGTGGTAGTTGTGGTTTGTAAAGCTGTAGTAGTTGTGGTTGGTGCTTCTGTAGTCATGGTTGGTGAAGCTGTTGTAGTCATGGTTAGTGCTTCAGTAGTTGTGGTTGGTGAAGCTGTGGTAGTTGTTGGTGGTGCATCAGAAGTTGTGGTTGGTGAAGCAGTTGAAGTTGTTGTTGGTGCTTCAGTAGTAGTTGTTGGTGAAACAGTGGTAGTTGTAGTTGGTGCTTCAGTAGTGGTTCGTGCTTCATTGACTGGGTTGGTGAAGCTGTTGTCATGGCTGGTGAAGCTGTAGTTGTAGTTGGTGAAGCTGTAGTTGGAGTTGGAGAAGCTGTTGATGTTATGGTTGGTGCTTCTGTGGTCGTAGTTTGTGAAGCAGTGGTAGTTGTGGTTGGTGCATCAGAAGTTGTGGTTGGTGAAGCAGTGGTAGTTGTTGTTAGAGCGTCAGTGGTTGTAGTTGGCGAAGCTGTTGTAGTTGTGGTTGGTGCATCAGAAGTTGTGGTTGGTGAAACAGTGGTAGTTGTAGTTGGTACTTCAGTAGTTGTGGTTGGTGAAGCTGTTGTAGTTGTTGTTGGTGCTTCAGTAGTTGAGGTTGGTGAAGCTGTTGTAGTTGTTGTTGGTGCTTCAGTAGTTGTGGTTGGTGAAGCTGTTGTAGTTGTTGATGGTGCTTCTGTGGTCGTAGTTGGTGAAACTGTAGTAGTTGTTGTTGGTGCTTCAGAAGTTGTGTTTGGTGAAGCTGTTGTTGTTGGTGCTTCAGTAGTTGTGGTTGGTGAAGCAGTGGTAGTTGTGGTTGGTGCTTCAGTAGTTGTGGTCGGTGAAGCTGTTGTAGTTGTTGATGGTGCTTCTGTGGTCGTAGTAGGTGAAACTGTTGTAGTTGTAGTTGGTGAAGCTGTGGTAGTTGTGGTTGGTGCTTCAGTAGTTGTGGTTGGTGAAGCTGTTGTAGTTGTTGTTGGTGCTTCAGTAGTTGTGGTTGGTGAAGCTGTAGTTGTGGTTGGTGAAGCTGTGGTAGTTGTGGTTGGTGCTTCAGTAGTTGTGGTTGGTGAAGCTGTTGTAGTTGTGGTTGGTGCTTCAGTAGTTGTGGTTGGTGAAGCTGTTGTTGTTGGTGAAGCTGTAGTTGTAGTTGGTGCTTCTGTTGTTGTAGTTGGTGAAGCTGTAGTTGTAGTTGGTGAAGCAGTGGTAGTTGTGGTTGGTGCTTCAGTGGTAATGGTTGGTGAAGCTGTTGTTGTTCTACTTGGTGCTTCAGTAGTTGTGGTTGGTGAAGCTGTAGTTGTAGTTGGCGAAGCTGTGGTAGTTGTGGTTGGTGCTTCAGTGGTTGTGGTTGGTGAAGCTGTTGTAGTTGTTGTTGGTGCTTCAGTAGTTGTGGTCGGTGAAGCTGTTGTTGTTCTTTTAGGTGATTCATTAGTCATGGTTGGTGAAGCTGTTGTTGTTGTGGTTGGTGCTTCAGTAGTTGTGGTTGTTGAAGCTGTTGTAGTTGTGGTTGGTGTGTCAGAAGTTGTGGTTGGTGAAACTGTTGTAGTTGTTGTTGGTGCTTCAGTAGTTGTGGTTGGTGAAGCTGTTGTAGTTGTTGTTGGTGCTTCAGTAGTTGTGGTTGGTGAAGCTGTTGTTGTTGTTGTTGGTGCATCAGAAGTTGAGGTTGGTGAAGCAGTGGTAGTTGTAGTTGGTGCTTCAGTAGTTGTGGTTGGTGAAGCTGTTGAACTTGTTGATGGTGCTTCAGTGGTCGTAGTTGGTGAAACTGTTGTAGTTGTTGTTGGTGCTTCAGAAGTTGTGGTTGGTGAAGCTGTTGTAGTTGTTGTTGGTGCTTCAGTAGTTGTGGTTGGTGAAGCTGTTGTAGTTGTGGTTGGTGCTTCAGTAGTTGTGGTTGGTGAAGCTGTTGTAGTTGTTGTTGGTGCTTCAGAAGTTGTGGTTGGTGAAGCTGTTGAAGTTGTTGATGGTGCTTCTGTGGTCGTAGTAGGTGAAACTGTTGTAGTTGTAGTTGGTGAAGCTGTGGTAGTTGTGGTTGGTGCTTCAGTAGTTGTGGTTGGTGAAACTGTTGTAGTTGTTGTTGGTGCTTCAGTAGTTGTGGATGGTGAAGCTGTTGTAGCTGTTGTTGGTGCTTCAGTAGTTGTGGTTGGTGAAGCAGTGGTAGTTGTGGTTTTTGCTTCAGAAGTTGTGGTTGGTGAATCTGTTGTAGTTGTTGTTGGTGCTTCAGTAGTTGTGGTTGGTGAAGCTGTGGTAGTTGTGGTTGGTGAAGCTGTAGTTGTAGTTGGTGAAGCTGTTGTAGTTGTTGTTGGTGCTTCAGTAGTTGTGGTTGGTGAAGCAGTGGTAGTTGTGGTTTTTGCTTCAGTAGTTGTGGGCGGTGAAACTGTTGTAGTTGTTGTTGGTGCACCAGAAGTTGTGGTTAGTGAGGGAGTGGTAGTTTTGGTTGGTGAAGCTGTAGTTGTAGTTGGCGAAGCTGCGGTAGTTGTGGTTGGTGCTTCAGAGGTTGTAGTTGGTGAAGCTGTAGTTGTAATTGGTGGAGCTGTGGTAGTTGTGGTTGGTGCTTCAATGGTTGTGGTTGGTGAAGCTGTTGTTGTTGTAGTTGATGCTTCAGTAGTTGTGATTGGTGAAGCTGTAGTTGTAGTTGGTGAAGCTGTGGTAGTTGTTGGTGCTTCAGTAGTTGTGGTTGGTGAAGCTGCTGTTGTTGTAGTTAGTGCTTCAGTAGTTGTGGTTGGTGAAGCTGTTGTAGTTGTTGTTGATGTTTCAGTAGTTGTGGTTGGTGAAGCAGTGGTAGTTGTGGTTGGTGCTTCAGTAGTTGTCCTTGGTGAAGCTGTAGTAGTTGTTGTTGGTGCTTCTGTAGTTGTGGTTGGTGAAGCAGTGGTAGTTTGTGGTTGGTGAAGCTGTAGTTGGTGAAGCTGTGGTAGTTGTGGTTGGTGCTTCAGCGGTTGTAGTTGTTGGTGCTTCAGCAGTTGTGGTTGGTGAAGCAGTGGTAGTTGTGGTTGGTGAAGCTCTAGTTGTGGTTGGTGAAGCTGTAGTTGTAGTTGGTGAAGCTGTGGTAGTTGTGGTTGGTGCTTCAGTGGTTGTGGTTGGTGAAGCTGTTGTTGTTGTTGGTGCTTCAGTAGTTGTGGTTGGTGAAGCTGTAGTTGTAGTTGGTGAAGCTGTGGTAGTTGTGGTTGGTGCTTCAGTGGTTGTAGTTGGTGAAGCTGTAGTTGTAGTTGGTGAAGCTGTGGTAGTTGTGGTTGGTGCTTCAGTGGTTGTGGTTGGTGAAGCTGTTGTTGTTGTTGGTGCTTCAGTAGTTGTGGTTGGTGAAGCTGTTGTTGTTGTAGTTGGTGCTTCAGTAGTTGTGGTTGGTGAAGCTGTAGTTGTAGCTGGTGAAGCTGTGGTAGTTGTAGTTGGTGCTTCAGTGGTTGTAGTTGGTGAAGCTGAAGTTGTAGTTGGTGAAGCTGTGGTAGTTGTGGTTGGTGCTTCAGTGGTTGTGGTTGGTGAAGCTGTTGTTGTAGTTGGTGCTACAGTAGTTGTGGTTGGTGAAGCTGTTGTAGTTGTTGGTGCTTCAGTAGTTGTGGTTGGTGAAGCAGTGGTAGTTGTGGTTGGTGCTTCAGTAGTTGTGGTCAATGAAACTGTTGTAGTTGTTGTTGGTGCTTCAGTAGTTGTGGTTGGTGAAGCAGTGGTAGTTGTGGTTGATGAAGCTGTAGTTGTAGTTGGTGAAGCTGTGGTAGTTGTGGTTGGTGCTTCAGTGGTTGTAGTTGGTGAAGCTGTAGTTGTAGTTGGCGAAGCTGTGGTAGTTGTGGTTGGTGCTTCAGTGGTTGTGGTTGGTGAAGCTGTTGTAGTTGTTGTTGGTGCTTCAGTAGTTGTGGTCGGTGAAGCTGTAGTTGTAGTTGGTGAAGCTGTGGTAGTTGTGGTTGGTGCTTCAGTGGTTGTAGTTGGTGAAGCTGTAGTTGTAGTTGGTGAAGCTGTGGTAGTTGTGGTTGGTGCTTCACTGGTTGTGGTTGGTGAAGCTGTTGTTGTTGTAGTTAGTGCTTCAGTAGTTGTGGTTCGTGAAGCTGTTGTTGTTGTTGGTGCTTCAGTAGTTGTCGTTGGTGAAGCTGTGGTAGTTGTGGTTGGTGCTTCAGTGGTTGTGGTTGGTGAAGCTCTTGTTGTTGTTGGTGAAGCTGTGGTAGTTGTAGTTGGTGAAGCTGTTGTTGTTGTAGTTGGTGCTTCAGTAGTTGTGGTTGGTGAAGCTGTAGTTGTAGTGGGTGAAGCTGTCGTAGTTGTTGTTGGTGCTTCAGTAGTTGTGGTTGTTGAAGCTGTTGTAGTTGTTGTTGGTGCTTCAGTAGTTGTGGTTGGTGAAGCTGTTGTTGTTGTTGTTGGTGCTTCAGTAGTTGTGGTTGGTGAAGCTGTTGTAGTTGTTGATGCTTCTGCAGTCGTGGTTGGTGAAGCAGTGGTAGTTGTGGTTGATGTAGTTGTAGTTGGTGAAGCTTTGGTAGTTGTGGTTGGTGCTTCAGTGGTTGTAGTTGTTGATGCTTCAGTAGTTGTGGTTGGTGAAGCAGTGGTATTTGTGGTTGGTGCTTCAGTAGTTGTGGATGGTGAAGCTGTTGTAGCTGTTGTTGGTGCTTCAGTAGTTGTGGTTGGTGAAGCAGTGGTAGTTGTGGTTGATGTAGTTGTAGTTGGTGAAGCTGTGGTAGTTGTGGTTGGTGCTTCAGTGGTTGTAGTTGGTGAAGCTGTAGTTGTAGTTGGTGAAGCTGTGGTAGTTGTGGTTGGTGCTTCTGTGGTTGTGGTTGGTGAAGCTGTTGTTGTTTTACTTGGTGCTTCAGTAGTTGTGGTTGGTGAAGCTGTAGTTGTAGTTGGCGAAGCTGTGGTAGTTGTGGTTGGTGCTTCAGTGGTTGTAGTTGGTGAAGCTGTAGTTGTAGTTGGTGAAGCTGTGGTAGTTGTGGTTGGTGCTTCAGTAGTTGTGGTTGGTGAAGCTGTTGTTGTTGTAGTTAGTGCTTCAGTAGTTGTGGTTGGTGAAGCTGTTGTAGTTGTTGGTGCTTCAGTAGTTGTGGTTGGTGAAGCTGTAGTTGTAGTTGGTGAAGCTGTGGTAGTTGTGGTTGGTGCTTCAGTGGTTGTAGTTGGTGAAGCTGTAGTTGTAGTTGGTGAAGCTGTGGTAGTTGTGGTTGGTGCTTCAGTGGTTGTGGTTGGTGAAGCTGTTGTTGTTGTAGTTAGTGCTTCAGTAGTTGTGGTTGGTGAAGCTGTTGTAGTTGTTGATGCTTCAGTAGTTGTGGTTGGTGAAGCAGTGGTAGTTGTGGTAGATGTAGTTGTAGTTGGTGAAGCTGTGGTAGTTGTGGTTGGTGAAGCTGTAGTTGTGGTTGGTGAAGCTGTTGTTGTTTTAGTTGGTGCTTCAGTAGTTGTGGTTGGTGAAGCTGTAGTTGTAGTTGGTGAAGCTGTGGTAGTTGTGGTTGGTGCTTCAGTGGTTGTGGTTGGTGAAGCTGTTGTAGTTGTTGTTGGTGCTTCAGTAGTTGTGGTTGGTGAAGCTGTAGTTGTAGTTGTTGAAATTGTGGTAGTTGTGGTTGGTGAAGCTGTAGTTGTAGTCGGTGAAGCTGTGGTAGTTGTGGTTGGTGCTTCAGTAGTTGTGGTTGGTGAAACTGTTGTAGTTGTTGTTGGTGAAGCAGTGGTAGTTGTGGTTAGTGCATCTGTAGTCATGGTTGAAGCAGTGGTAGTTGTGGCTGGTGCTTCTTTAGTAGTGCTTGGTAAAGCTGTTGTTGTTGTGGTTGGCGCTTCAGTAGTTGTTTTTGGTGAAGCTGTTGTAGTTGTCGTTGGTGCTTCAGTAGTTGTTGTTGGTGCTTCAGTAGTCATGGTTGGTGTGTTAGTAGTTGTGGTTGGTGAAAATGTTGCAGCTGTTGTTGCTGCTTTAGTAGTTGTAGTTGGTGAAGCTGTAGTGGTTGTGGTTGTTGAAGCTTTTGAAGCAGCTGTTGTTTGTGTTTCAGAAGTTGTAGTATCTATACTTATTTCAACTAGTTCATATTCGCACATGACTTGCATGGTCGATTTACCGCATTCAGTGAGTATCCAGAGTCCATTCAACCAAACACCACAATCCTTTGTTTCTCCGGTTTGATTCCTTAACATCTTCATCCAGACTGGCCAACCTGTTGACGATCCATCTTCCCAGATGTATATGAACGGCTTGAGATCTCTTAGTCCAATCCAGCCACTGAATTGAGAAAAGTGGAAACTGCACTACACGTAAAGGTAGAAAAGATGCTGCATACTGAAGGAGGTTAGAAGAAGAACCAGTTTATTCAAATTCAAGGAGAAAAACTTAATAATTATATAATCTATGTGTATTATGAAATCCATTGACAGCAATTTTGACAAACATTTCGTTGCCAGTAAAAAAAGGCGCTGAAAACAACTGCCACCTTCTGGTCTCCAAAAAGCATACAACAATAAACATGCATGTTTCTGTAATCAGACAAGGGAACTTTCTTATCTCATGATAGCAATTATGTAAATACAAAATGGATAGAGATATTTTCAACAGGTTAAGCAAACTTACTCTTCTGTCCCAAGTTTCTCATCAAGAAATTGCTGGACCTTCTCATCTCGAATAGTGACCAGACTGGACTTCCCTGCAAGTCTGTTAGTAGCAGCAACACAGGCAGCTCTACTTTCATCATAGGTGGCCATTTCCGAAAGAGAAGTGAAACACATCCTGGTGTTCGGCATGTTGTGGTAGCCACTTGGACATTCTTCTGCAATTGTTTTAGAAAAAAATTGATGCAATAGTGTGAAATTATTTGTGTTAGTATGTATCCGTAACATGATATAACTAAGGAAGAAGGAGGGGTATACTTCCGAGGTCACTTCCCATAAATGAGCTCAAAAATACTACAATGGTGCAGGGCTGATCTAAAAATAATGCAGAAATGGGATAAACAGATCACTAATTTTACATATTTTACAAAATTACTCGGGACTGGTGAAAGTCAATTATATTATATTGTATTCAAAAGTTATCCAAAACACAGATTTATATACATGTATAGGCCTAACAACACAATATCTACAAGCAATGGCATATATGGTGCATATTCACCCCTATGGGCCAAAAATTAACATATTGAAAAATAGAAAAAGCTGCGAATGTAATACAAAGTTGCTGAATGTTGTGCCCCCTCAGGCTATTTCTAGATACGCCCCTGAGAAATCATGTGAAACTTTAGTTCGCAGTCGAGAGGGAACAGAGAGTATATTATCCGTTTACATTATTATTTTCCAATTTTGTGAAGAAACTTCAACAGGGTATAAATTCAAAATGCAGCATGCATATGCCCCCACACACATGCACATGCACCCCCACCCCAAATAGGAATATGCACACATGCATGGCAAATGCACACATGCATGGCAAATGCACACATGCATGGGCCATGCACACATGCACAGAGGATGCACATGCAGGGGACATGCAGACATGCTGGAAGCATGCACATGCAGAGGACATGCCGGAAGCATGCACATACTGGAAGCATGCACATACAGGTGATATGCATGCAGGAAGATGCAGATATATGGAGGACAATGTACACATGCAGTGTCACGCATTTGGATGCACGTTTGTCGGGCATGCATAGTTAAGGCCCTCTTCATCCACACATCCATGTGCAGTTTTGGCTTGACTTCTTTTAAATTAACCTCATAATCTATTTCTTGCATTTACCGAATGTAGGACCGACTCCCAAAAGGGTTGAGCCTCTGCTCATGCAATTGAGGCACTGACATGAAGGCTTTATCCCAAATACTGGGTGAAGAGCCCCCCCCCCCCCCTCAGGGGCGTCAGTTTCATTTTAAAGTGGTGGGGCAAATTGGGCTGAAGTCTTCAGGAATAATGTGCAGGGAAAATCCTCAAAATGTTTCCCCATGTAACACCTATTTTTTGGTCAAAAAGTGGTACCCTCCCCCCCTGATATCCATAAATCGATCTTCTTCATCTTGTGCTTCATGTAATTTCACAATTCACATGAATGAATGAGGAAATTGATGAGAATATTTAATTTCCCATACATAGAGCAAAGCTTGATCATAGGAACAGCTAAAAAATTTCCAACACAAAATGTGACTATAAGTTGCAGGTCTGACGTACTGTGGAAGTTGATGTAACTGCAGTAAACCACTCAAATGAAACAAACTGGAATAAATTTAGCTATAAATTGAATTGAAAATTGCAGTCTGCTAGCAGCAAGTGACAGGTCTACCCAGTGCCCACAAACTACTATAGCTGCTCCCCCCAGTAAGTCAGACCCAGTGGAGCCTGTGTCTCAGCTGCTGCACAGGTACTCTGAGAGGGGTTTTCACCAGTTGTGCTGCCGTGTTCTTGATAGGGTGTCTCGTTTATGACAGCTGTGCATCTCTGGATCATTAATCGAGCAATTCTTGGTAGAATAACTCAGAATACAATCAATAAGTGTCAAAAAGTACTAAAGGAAAGATTATCTGTCAACAGCAGTGACCTGTGCACTTTCATCCCAGCACCATTCATGCAGTTTGTCCAGCAGGAGCATGTGCCTGGGAGCATGCGCCAGGCATGGGGTTGAGCACGACGAGCTGTCGTTGCATGGTATGCTAGGAATGTGCATGCGCACCTTTTCAAGCATCCAGTCTAGATAGCATGACAGTTACCTGCAGTCTGCAGATACTGGTAACTGGCATGCACAGATAGTAAGCTAGAGTAGTTGGTGACATGGGCCATGGGCCTATATCAAAGGCCTATAGTACTGTTTTTTTGTTTTTTTTTCATAATAAAGCCAAATCAACACATTCAACCATTCTCAGTCAATCACATTTGGATCAACTAACCACTTGTGTGTTTTGCCAAAGTGACTCAGTTGGAATTTTTCAACTAAATCTGACTGAGACAGCATATGGGTCAAAATTTGAAAACCTCGAAATTTCAGCTGAAAAATTTTGAATTTTTTTTTAGTCCAGAAATGCCGTTTTAAGTTGGCATTGGGTAGGTCAAACAATCAGCTATCACTGCACTGTCATGTCCAAGGGTCCCAAATGCTCTGCTGATCTGTAATGAGGTGATATTTACAGCTGTGATGTTTTTTGACTGTCATTAAAATCACACTTATAACTGAAAAATCCTGACCACTTAGAGTTAAATAATCTATTACCAATGATTAGGCAGGTAGCTTGCACATTTTAGGCCAAGTTCCAGGTCTCTAGCACCAATTATTTTGAGATAATGCATTTTGGTCAATTAAATTTCGAATATATATATGTGTCATTAGCATCATGCCTATAACTTGAAATCCGCACCACTTAGAGCTGAAGAATTTATTACCAACGTATGGGAAAGTGGCTATTCTGCAAACATTGAGCTATATTTCAGGTCTCTATTACCAATACTTATTAAGATAGAAGATTTTCTTGAACTAGAAATTTACAAACAGAAACAAAAATACTCTTTTCACCAATAGTTTGGATTCTGAATAACAAAGATGATCTCCACTACCCCTCCAGTGCCCAATGTCTTTGCTGAATCATATTTCAGGTGCTAGACAATGGTAAAATCTCACTGACACCCCATGTTTGATTAGTAATCTCAGAGAACCGTCAAATTCATACTAGGCATGTCAGATGCAATGAAAATGCAAAAATTCTGTATAACATTTTGTTAAAACATTAATTGATAATATATATTGAACACAATTTCAACTCCTGTCACCTGCAACTGAATTTTAGTGAGGTAAAGGAAAGAAGCCATTTTTTGTTGTGATGCTAATGACAGCGTGATGCTAATGATAATTAAGATAAAAATCTTTGTAGGGACCAGTGCAAAACTGGCAATCTGGCAATTTGTGCATGAAATGATCTTATGAACACCAGAAGCATGTTCGTATTGATTCTGGTCCAGAAATATGCAGTCCAAATAGAGCAGCAAGGCGTTTGCTAATGACAAATTAAGATAGGACAACCGACATACCAACAGAAATACTTAAATATTTTGGTTTATATAAATGGTACAGAGCTACAGATAGCGCAGTTATTTTCTTGGGTTCTCAGACAACGTTAGACACAAGGTTTTCTCACAAAATGTGCGTCCCTTTCATTTTTATTAAGAAACCAAACTGGTGTGATGCTAATGACGCAATATTGGAGACATGGACACAACAACCTCCTGCTCTTATACAGGATATTATTTCAGAAATTTGAAACTATATATTTTAGAAGAGTGATAGTCAAGTCTCCATATATGGAAGAGTTTAATTGAATCAGGATCCTGTACAATTTTTTGTGATGCAATCTTTCAAAGAAAATGTTGGTGGAGACAGCTCAGACAGGCCATTTTCAGGGGGTTGGCCACTTCAATGCTATTTTTGGATGGGATAAAAATAACCTTCCTCATATTTTTTGTGTCAGAAGTTTTGCTAATATCCTTGTCTATGACAAATGACATCAAGAAGTCCTGCATGTGCCTTTCTGTCATCATGAATTATTGTTAAACACCGGAGACAAGAATTTCAGACTTACCAAATTTTGACCCATATCCAAGGATGAAAATCACTTTGATTTTGGGCCAGGTCATTTCAAAAGTGGATAAGAGTTCGGGTCTTCCAGACATTGCCCTAATTTAGTGCCATGTTAATTTACGGTGCCAGATTTTTGAGGGGAAACTACCCAACCCACCAACCCCTTAAAATAGCATTTTGAAGGCCTTATTTTGAATCCACCTACCCTCCCCCCCCCCCAAAAAAAAAATCAGCATGATCAGGCAAGAATTGCATGCATAGATCTAGGGGGGGGGTTGGAGCTTTCCTCAGCGGGAAATTATTTATTTTACGGTAATGGAGCCGGAGGGGTCCCTGCATGTTCCAGAATGTTTGCACAATCTTGCATTTCTGAATGCATGGCCTGCATTTTTGCATGTCCCTGCATGTTTTCAGCATGTCTGCATGTTTTCAGCATGTTTTAAGCATGTCAGCATGTTTTCAGCATATCAGCATGTTTAGGCATGTTAGCATGTTTAAGGCATGTCGGCATGTTTCCAGCATGTTGGCATGTTTTAGGCATGTCAGCATGCTTTTGGCATGTCAGCATGTTTTAGGCATGTCGGCATGTTTTAGGCATGTCGGCATGTTTTAGGCATGCACCCACATGCACGCATGTGGGTGCATGCGCATGTTGAATTTATATATTTCTCAGAAACTTACCCTTTTCATTCCAGCCATCTGGTACTGACAATAAGCTGCCTTCTTCTCGCTACAATCGGCATCCTTCCATCCATCCTTCATTTGATAAACACACATCTTCTTATTCGAATCATCGTCAGTAGGATCCCCAACTGCCCAATTATGCCAACCACTAGAGACCCCATCGCTCCATGTATAGTACCCTTCCTTTGCTTCATCAGACAATCCAATCCAGAGCCTAGACAGATTTAGATAATTTACACAATCGATCAATTTTTTTTTTTTTCAAAGATGCCTCCTGGGATGGACTAGTTGTGGATAATTGAACAATACCATGGATTTCTTAATCTGGGTGACCTATTTTCAAGAGCAAAATCCCAGCTGGATGTCGTTCGGATAAGACGTTAAATTGGCGGCCCCTTGTGCCAGTGTCTATGCTGGGCAAGTAAAAGATCCCTCACATTGGGTGAATGTGTAACATGTTGAGGACTCCAGCTCTCTCTGCCGTCTCGTCAATCTACCCTCATGAGCCCCAGAACTGGGCTTAGAGTTCTGCATTTGCCATACTATCTATTTTGCTAAACGTAATTCATATGACCAAATCACACAGAAACTTGCAATGTAATTTTTGATTGACAGACAGACAGACAAATTCTTTATTGACCTGTGTAAAAAATATAGTTGTTTATTAACTTCCTTTATTTTGTATCTTTATAAATTTTAACTCTTCCTTTTGAAATATAATCTGTTTTTACCTAATATATTTCAATTTCAATGTATGATGACTTTACTGTTTAAACAGATATCTATTATATGTAAAGTGCATTGACATGAGTTATGAAATGCGCTGCAAAGAAATTAAATTATCATTATCATCGACCATTTTGACAATAAGTAAGATCAGAAAAATTACTAAAAGCATCATCGACCTAATGTAAAATTTATGATACCTAGTTCTCACGACAAGTTACGGAGAACTTTTTGCGTCTGTAGGCCAGCTTAAGATGATTTCTAGAAGAAAAATGGCTAACTTGGCGACACAAAATGATTATTGTATAATAATAATAAATAATAATAATTATAATAATTATATAATCAATTAGAGGCAGATCACGGTGGAATAATATCTTGAATCGGCGGTATAAGATCTTAAATCAGTGGAATAAGATCTTAAATCGGCGGAATAAGATCTTAAATCGGCGGAATAAGATCGTAAATCGGCAGGGCAAGATCATATGCCTGTGGGGCAAGATCTTACAAAATGCGAGGCTGCAAAAAGCATCGGTGAGATGTCAAAAACCGTCGGCGAGATGTCAAAAACTGCCGGCAAGGCTGCAGCTGTCCCGCAGGGGCAATGAAAATGTTCCACAGGGGCAGGGGATATTCCTATATCCTGTCGGTCATGTTTTTCACTCATTCTCACTCGAAAAATGCCCGCCGGACATCCAAAAGTTGAGAAAAACTGTGGCTCTTTCCGGGCGACTTGGAAAAGAAGTTTCTGCGTGCTAAATCTTTTTTGACATCCACGGCAGAGTTACCCCCATTTCTAGGAACCGGCCGATATACAGAAGAAACACAAACTGGGCCTAACTCGATCTTCTGAAAAACCTTAACGTCATGTTCATGTTGTAGCAACATCATTTCTAGCAACATTTCTATAGATGTGACCAAGAGACGAGCCCTTCACCAATTAGAAATGTTATGTTTATATTATGTAACTTGTGTGGTCCTGGGTATTGACCTCAACTGAAGTCCACACTTGTATAAATTATAATGATCATTAACCACGCAGCCTAAATTAGAAACATCAATATCTTGTCAAATTGTAATGTGACCACCAGTGAGCTGAATTGTTTAGAGTGAAGAAAATTATTCATTGGAAACTTGGCTGACACTCCGATGCAAATAGCTGCTCTTGCTGCATAACTTGTTATTTGCGGCAACAAAAAAATAACTGAATTTATTGATTTAATGCTTATTTAAAAGGCGACAAACAAGCAAATACTCAAGTAGCACAGCAATATTTTGAAAGGCTAATTGTTCATTCAAAAGAAGTTTTTTCAAAACAGACATAACAAACATCAGCTGGCGTCCGTCCAAACCGTCTTAGTAAAATTTCTATATCAGAGAGAAACTCCGCTTATTTTTAAATTAAACATAAAATTTACCAGGATTGTGTATGCCTTAATTGAATATAAATATCCACAATGACTATAATTGGTTCGAGTTTTTTTACTTTGACCAAATAGCCCATTTATCTAAGGGCCAAATTGATATCAGGCTAAAGATTCTCATTGGCCAGTGGATAATAGCCGGGAATCTCATTTGATTCTCAGTTTTGTCCAATGAGAATCCAGCCTATTATCCCAAAACAAGGAAGTTATCCTGCCCTGTTGAGGTGTTTTTTCAGGTCAGATATCAGCAAATTTCCCTGACTGTCACAGAACCAGGGAAGCAGTGGCATATTTAGGGAGGATCATTGGACTATACCCCCTTCCTCAGCGAAAATTAACATGGAAGAGATAGGAAAAACCGCAGAGCGCCATATATTCACCCCATATAATGGCCCCCCCTCAGGGCTCAGGCCATTTCTAGATACACCCCTGCAGGAAAGGACGTCGAATCATGCACTGAGTTGTGATATCCTTCCCTGCTTGACATTAGCAAAATCAATCATGCTTATCCAAGAATAAACAAATAGTCTAGACATGTAGCTTGCACGGTGTTACATAATAATAGACAACAATTAAAAAGACTGAACACTGAAAGATAACAAATTGTGTGGGATAAAAAAAATAAAAACCGTTGCTGAATTTCAGGTGTTCGAGTTAGAAGTACATGAAAATTGAAAATTAATGATACATTTTAGGAAGCTGAATTGAATACAATTAGCCTAACAAATGTTAAACATTTTTGCCATGCAGTAATCCGGTCAGAAGATAAGTTACAAAAAGTTAACAATTTAGGATAACCTGTGTTAAGCGTTCACAATCCGGTACCGATGTCAAACGCCTGCTGTGTAAACTAATACTTTTTAAAATATTTGTTGTTTTACGGGATTCAAGTCTCTGCTGTATACATTTGTGATTAACTCCAAAGAACTGGATCGAGTGCATGAATGGCCCAGAGCGTCTGTTCGGGCTATCCTACGATACATGAACAGATTAATTATTTTTTTAGTAGCAATTAATTAATGACATTTTGTGGTTGGAACAATGTCATGATAAATCTAGATTCTGGGCCTAACTGGACTTTGTCAAGAGTCTCTTAAAATTTTTCTTAATCGTGTGGACACGGGACCTACAAATAACCAAAAAACATCATGTAATCATACTTCCAGAATCACAACACAAATGACTCACTTCACGTCTTTTCCGAAGTTCAACGTTTTTGTAAACTCATTTATTGCAAGATCGTGCAAAGCTGCAGGTCGCGCGTCTTCATGATAACTTTGGCACATTTCATTGCGGTCCGACCATGCAACATTTTGTTTGGATATCCCAAGACACTTCTTGTTGTGTAATGAAAAATCCTTAATGCATTCCAGGTTAACGGTAATGGCGACAACTGGAAATAAGAGAAAATAATTGGATAACATAAATCTATAATTAGATATAGTAATCAATATTGGCAAACTGAGGACAGAAAAAATAATGGATACCTCATCCCTGTAAAAATGATTCAAACACAGGAAAAAAAATTAAATTAAACTGTAGGGGCAGGTTGTCACACTGTGTAGAATTTAAACATGCTCTATTTCTATTTAAAGCAAGTAGGGGCACAGCCATTGTATATGAAAGTCAGTACAGGAGTAACTTAAATCTATCTGGTGAATATATATCTATGTCATTCGAAATCTTGATGTCATATTGGACATTTTTTTTTAATTCAGCACTCGGGGCAGTGCCCCGAAAGTGTGACAACCTGCCCCGAAAGTGTGACAACCTGCCCCGAAAGTGTGACAACCTGCCCCGAAAGTGTGACTACCTGCCCCAAAAGTGTGACAAGCTGCCCCGAAAGTGTGACAACCTGCCCCTGTGACAACCAGCCCCGTCTCCCCTACAGTTGAGGTCACATTAGATTATATCAGTTGATTTTGCCAAAAAAGGAAGAAAAAAGGGCTTAACATGTAAATGGCAAATTTCTTACGTTGCTTTAATTACTTGGACAAAGTCTCAAGAGTTACTGATTACAATATGAGTGTTAGGTAATTAAACATATTAGTCCGATAACTTTAAGAGAATTTGAGCCAAACATTATACGATGCTATTTTGCAATTTGTAAAAGTGTTTCTCATTTAAAAACTTTTAACAATGTCAGAATTTGTTATTTTTGTGCGTGTAAAAAGTCAAAAAAGTAACTAAAAAAGTAACTACAACAAAACATAAAGGTAAATTTGATCTGAGAAAGACCTTTTTTGCAAGTAATCAGATGGATTACTCAGTATCCTATCAAATCTGGTTTCATAATCTGATTACTTTGGAATTGGACTAACAACGACAATAATTTCACTATATTTCAATATCATCGCTCAAATAACTTTTACTGTGAGATTTTTTGGAAATATATTTTCCAATCTTCAATTATTACAGATGATTTCATATTTGCAGACACTGAGACTGAATGTCAATTTTTTTCTAGGACATGTATTCTGTAGGGGAAAATGATGTCATAAGTTTTGTTATGTCACTTTTCCCTATAGAATACTTGTCCTAATTCATATTCATCTCAGTGCTACAAATATGAAAATAATCTGTAAATTAAATCTTCTTAGAATTAGGCCAGACATAATTGATCTTTAGCTTCTCAGATCTTCTTCGGGCAATTTTTCCATGGTTGGCCAGTAGAATGAGAAAAAAAGGTGAAATCTCAATTTTTTATAATGTCAATTTGATAAAAATTTTGATAGATCAAAATCTGCTGGGTCGGTCACTTCGAGAAGATAAAAATTAAAAAAGTATCGCCTATGAAAAATATGGATACTTACCTTGCAATACTGGAAATATAAAAAATCCCAAGATGATCCTTAACCCATGTGCCATAATCAACTGAAAGTAACACACACCGGCCAAACGTGCGTTGACATATAGGGATATTGACATGCCATGCAAAAATTGACGGATCTTCCCTGGACAATGATAAAATATTGATACACACCTGTTGCTCATTAATGTATTCAGCTATGCACTCTAAAAAAATTCAGACAAAATTGGTTTTTTAGATTCAAAATGGTTTTTTGAAAAACCAAATTTCAATGCAAAAAACCAAAATGGATTTTTTTAAAAATCCATTTTGGTTTTGCATTGAAATTTGGTTTTTCAAAAAACCATTTTGAATCTAAAAAACCAATTTTGTCCTGACATTTTTTAGAGTGTGGTGCAAAAAATATTACAATATATTCCTTCACAGCTAGCTATCAACTAGAACCTGATCGATCAAATACTATAGTATTAAATACTATCGACTTCCAACGAATAATAAATGCTATTAGGATATACCGCATGTGTTACATACCAGGCCTGGACCAAACACATGCGTCATTATAAGTTCTTGCAAAAGAGTACGCCGCACATGTTTCCATACCAAGAAAAGCTGGCGCTACATTTTCCCCTTTTTCAAAATCGTTCTTCTTGTTTTGTGGTTCTCGGTTGGTGGCAAGGCGTTTCCCTCATACTTGGTGGGCTGATGGGTGACCTTTTGGTGTATTAAATAATGCTCCTGTCTCCAGACTCTTCACCGGTGCTGTATTTCTAATAGGATGTTAAAGCACTTTTTCATTCTTTCTGAGCCAATTAAAATTGTGCACTATTAGTGCTGGTCTCATTAAGTCTCAAAAGGGGTCATTGACCCCAAAAGGCTGGAAGAGAATTGCAATTCATGTGTTTTTTTATAGTCAAGCATTGTACAATTGCCAACAATACACTGTATACCAGTAGCCAAGTACCCATTTGCACCTAGGTTGAGTGAAGCAGTGGTTTAAGGAGGACCCCTTGACTGGGGTTCGAACCCGCGACCATGTGCATATCAGTCAAATATCTTATCCACTTGGCCACGACGTCCATAATAACCTACCAAATCTTTTCGAATCTGTTTTCGGGCATTACTCTTTTGAAAGTAAGTCAGATATTGATGCTGAATTCTTCATAGTAACTTCAGTGTGACAAGTTTATTGAAAAATTCTCCATTGGCGGACACTGCCAACAACCGATCAATCGTTTCTGTTAGTTGCAATCATAACACCCTTCGACCAAATCTTAACCATGCAGCAAAATTCAATGTCTTGTTGGCCACGATAGTGACATGGATCAATTAAACATGCATCCCACTTCAAGAACAGCGGTCAATACAAGTCAGTATCCAAATGAAAATTTTGCATGACAGCAGACGTCTTCAGTTCAAGCATTGATTTAATGTTTGATAACTTCTGAAAAGTTCAACTGCTTTCATTCTTTTTTAACAATCTCTATGCAAGTGCATCCTGAATATAAAATCATTAAAAACTGTCATTACTGACACGCGAACAACGTGGGTGTTCGCAGTGACCTATTCGAAACCTTTTCTAGGTGTGAACTCGGATGTAAAACGCATTATTTTTGCTCATGGTGGCACGTGCAAAAGTTCTGACATACTGGAAGGCCACGAAAGGCCATGGCGTACTGGTCAGTTCACATCGCAATACTGTTGCACCGATCTGAGAAATTGCATGCCAAAAAAATATCCATCTGCACTAACTACTGATTTCAAAAGATTGAATATATACAAAGCACATTATACAGCCTATTTACACAATTTTTCTAAAATCATTCAAATTCAACCGGAAATATTGATCATGTCAAAGAAAGAATTTCTGTTACGATAAGTAAATTGGCACCAATCAGTGTAGTGTACGTTGTTGTGATTTACTTGTATTGATTTTCTGTGAAGAGATATCAGGTAAGCCAAACACAAAAAAGGATTGACTGACAACTTCACATAATCAGACATATCGTCTTTCTTTTTAAATGTCAACGGAAAGGATATCGATTAAAATAACATTCAATTTTCATCTGAAATTTTTGGAAAAAATAAGACAGACAGACAGACAGACAATATTCATTTATTTGACCATAGAGAAATACAACATGAAATAGTTCCAAAATAATTACATATATACGGTCTTTGGAGACCCACATTAAGGCTACTGCCACTATAAAAGGAGGCAGCAATCTCTTTAGAGTGTATAGTCCTACCCAATGTGTACATCTATGTTGCAGCAACATTGGGACAATGTCGTAATTTTGGTGAAAATTATGTTGAATTTTACGGGAAAAATGATGTCTTAAGATCTCACGACGTTGTGAAGCAATGTTAAAATACGACATTAGCAAGCAACGTTATGGCAAAATTGTCACAGCATTGCGAAAAAATCTCAATGTTGTGTTCAGGTTGTGCAACATAATTTCTACGTCGCAGTATAATAGCCCTCCACCAGTTGGCAGCGTTGTGAATATGTTGTCTCTTGGGTACCAAGTCAAACAAGACTTAGGCCTAGTTGTGCTAATGGTGTCAGATTGGCAAAGTAAATGTGTGATCTAAATTTTAGTATGTCAAACTGAATTGCCACATCTGCTTCACATGTCTTCACTTCTTCGTTATGATAAGTGGAAAAATCTTTGGAAGTTTCAGAACAACCTAGTGATTCATACTTAAACTTGTAAGTGTTGTTTTGGTTACTTGGGAAAAGTAACTATATATAGAGCTAGTTGCTGGTTGTTGATTACTTTTGAAAAGACTATCTCATTATGTCACAAATTTCTTCTCAGATGAGATAATAATTATTTTGGCGTATCCGCTTCCCGGATCTTCACCAAAATCTAATCAGGTCTGTGTTGGGACGATTGGAATAATCCTGCAGAGTTTCATTAGAAAGTACACAGTGGTTTTCCTCAACTGGACAAACAGACAACCGGACAAACAGCCAGACAGACAGACAGATATCTGCGCTAGAAAACATTAGGCACATCCTGCGGTGAGCCTAATAACACAATTTTTTCTTGATGTGTCTTACTAAGAATACTTAAATAGAAAGCAGTAATCAAAATTTCAATTTTAAATTGCAACAAGATGCCTCCTGGAAACAAACATCACCAAGATCATCCAGTTGGATTGTCACTGATGAAAGGTAACTCAGGTGACACGCGTCAAAAGGGTTTGTTTCCGAACATGCAAACTCGACCGTGTGTTTCCAAGAGGTGCCAATGTCAATTCTCAAATGTAGTGTTTCCGGCTACTGCCCGAAATTGGAGAGTACCAGGGTCAGAAGAGTTGTACCATGAGACAAACTGGTTCCTGCTCGAGTGAAGCTCTCCTCTTCTCGCTCCAGGCTATCTCGTGCATTTCCGAAACAAACACGAGTCACTCTAGAGTCACCCGAAGTTTTTAAAAAATCCATGTTGGTTTTTTGCATTGAAATTTGGTTTTTCAAAAAACCATTTTGAATCTAAAAAACCAATTTTGTCAGAAATTTTTTAGAGTGTACCTGTCAAGGAATCCAATTGCATAATCCGATTACCCTGCTATCAAATTACTGACAACATTGTTGTTTGTTATGCACAGATCTATGCAAACTGGAGGATTGTAGACAGTGATGGAGATATGTCACAATCCCACACATTCCAATAAATACGATCCCTGGACTTCATAAACACATGTAGTAAGCCACAAATTTATTATTATTTTCACTCCTTACCATTAGCAGTGTACCATTAATTATTCAATATGTGGCATTTTACATGATTAGCAATTACAATGTAACAGTCAAAAAGTGCAGCAAATATATCTGTTTGAAAAGAAAAGAATAATAGTTATCTAAAAATGTCGAACCCAATTATAATCTGCACTGGCATGCAGGGCAAAGCAGTTATATAATTAGCTTCGCTGAGAAGCTATTGTGGGGCTTGGCACTTCAACATGTGCGTTTGTCTGTCTACAAGTTGACCGCTATTTGCTGCCACCTAGAGTGCAAAATTCGCGAGCTCCTGTGAGCGGTCAACAGAATTTCGATCTCTGGAAGAAACCAGGACAGTGTGGAAGAAACCAGGACAGTTCCATCATTTAGTGATGGTCTAGTTTATTTCCAAAAACTCTGCAAGTGTCTAATCTGACTTTGGGTGGCTTCAATTTTAAGCAGACAGCTTGTAAATACCAAAATAAGTTGGAACTATTTTCTATCATGGAGGATGTATACATTGTAGCTCACATATATTGCCAGTATAGAGGGGGCCACTTGTGGCATGGACAAGACATTTTGCTGAGTGTAACACAGCTTTTATGAAATTGTGAAATATATTGTGTTCCTAGTTCATAAATCTCCATAAAGTAACAGAATAAATACAATTGAGCATTATTGATATCATAAAGCAAAAACATCGGCTTTGTATGGACACATGAATAAGTGAGAATGCATTCTTTTTGGACTCTTTTCTGACCACAATTTAACATGCACTAAATGGCATAAGTAGATTGAATACCATCAAACTTCTGATGAGTAAAATCATCCCTTTCACAGGCAAAGTGTATGCTAAAGTTTCAAAACTTTCTTTTTGTCTCATGACATTTTCATTCAAAGCAGTGGACTGGATATTTGCCGGCAACCATGCTTTGTGAAAGTAGTTTGGGTAGTAATATGGACAGCTGTTATTCACCTGATCTGGTGATCTGTCCAAAACAGATCAAATTATTGTTGACCAAATTCGATTTTCCAGGGACTGTCAGCATTCTGCTGCCACTTGACAGTCCCGAACAGAGACACTGCGTTTGTGGTATGTAAGCCGATTCCTGCAAAAATTGATGGATGGATTTAGATTTCCTTTGGCATGTGTTCATTTGTACTACAAAATATCTTATTAAATTTTTTGTGACTATTGAACCTTTTTTGGGCCTACACTACAGTCAAAGAAATGTAAAAAAAGGCCTCCACCGCGCTTGATGCACTATCATTTTTTGCTGTCGCACTAGCAGCTAAGAGGGTATATTTTTACATTCTCTCCACTAAAATGGCTATTAATATTAACATTATAACGTCCATAGAATAGAATGTGGTGGAAGGTACCCAAGCACTACGTTTATTCACTCTAAACACAGGGTGGTCAAGATGACAACTCTAGAACACCAATCAATAAATCCTGTTGCTACAGCAAGTGTCACCATTGACTTCTGAATCTATAACCAAGATTTACGATATCACCTATATTCACTTTATATGGATTGCCATTTGATTATATTAACATGAACACAATTATACAAATATTGACTGATTTCGAGGGCATTGTCAAATCTATTTCCCTCGAGGGTGTGCAAGGGAAAGCTATTTCACGAGGCCGAAGGCTGAGGGAAATAGTTCTCCTTGCAATAACGAGAGATAATTTTATTATACCGAATAGATAAGCAGACACAATATTACCAGTTTTGATTCTTTTTTGTCTCAACTAAATGCGCTCATCTTATTTTCCTGCACTATTGCAGGGCGTTTAATTGGTTTTCAAAAAAAATTGGGGAAATAATAAATTTGAAAAAAAAAAATTGGGGAAAAAAAATTTGGGGGAAAAATTTTCAGATTTTTCGTTTTATATATATATACAAAAATAATGACTGACATGTGACCAGCTCTCAACCAATAACAACTCTGCTTTCATGGTGGAGGTAAAATAAAACAACAACATACTGGCTGTAAGCACACAAGTTTGTTGTAACTGTCTATAGCAACACGACGAGGAATATTATAATGACTTGGTTATTTTATAATACCACAAAAACGCAGGAGTGAAAAGGAAGTAACATGCACAATGAGCAACAATTTTCAGAAAATCCAATTTGGTCTGGGGATTTTTCCATAGGGGACACCGGGGCTGTTTGTCACAGGGGCAGGTTGTCGCACTTTTTAATGAACCGAACTAGAGTTGCACAGCTCAACCAATCATTGTTTACTGCTTTTATAACCCACTGGAGTCTTTTTTAGAAATCTTGACCCCTGGTAGGGAGTCTGGTAGGCACACGGTCTATTAAAAATTTAGAAAAAAATGCACATTTTAGGGTGACAAAATTGTTCACAGTGTAAGGGGCTATAACTTGGAAAGTATAACACTTCTATATAATTAATTTCACCTTGACATAATTCCCTATATTGTTTGCTTCTAATTACATGTAAATTTGAGATATTGCAGCTAAACATATACTCACACTACCAGAATATTCTACTAAACGTCAGGTGACAATTTTTTTTGAGAATTTTGCAGATTGAGGTAAAGCTGCTGACTTTGATAGCACACTGTGTTGTCATTTTTTGCAATAGAAATTTTTATGATACATCAATATTGTCCAAATTTAATATAAAACACGATAGTACCAAAAATTGGGTTGCTGTTAATATTTATTGAGTCTCAATAAGTACTAGTTATATCCCGCGTTTGAGGGAATATGTGATATATACCGAGGCGTAAGCCGAGGTGTATATCACATATTCACGAAAACAAGGGATATAACTAACTTATACCCAAACACAACAAAACATAAACAAAGAGATTAAAAAAATAAAATAAAACAGGAAGGATTCGACTGAAATAGAAAACAGCTACAAACAATTTGCCAAGTGGGATTAATTAAATAACATGAAAGTATCAGTTGAAGAAAAAAATCCAACAGGCAACAGGTTGACATATATGAAATGAAATTCTTACTTATTCTGAGAATTTTCTGGGATATACAACTCCAATGCATGTGAAAGGTATTGTAAATTATCAATCAAATTTATATGAAAAAAGCTTAAGAGATTTCCCATATATATATATTTTTTAGAATCTGATTATAGAAGCAATTGTGATTTCAATACTTAGCATAGGCATATAAGCGTCCCAATTACCCACTTTAATACGTATATAAGTGGAGAACAAAACCTGTCGAATATTGAACAAATATTTGAGGAAAAAAATTATCTGGAAAAAAAATTGAAAAGAAAAATTTAGAAAAACTTTGAGGGTGATAAATCCGGGGGAAAAAGTTAGTGAAAAAAAGAATTTGAAAAAAGAAATTTTGGGTGAAAAAAAATTTTTTTTTTAATTGATACAAGAAATTTTGGGTGAAAAAAAAAATTAATTAGAATCAGTTGGAAAAAAATATGAAGGGAAATAGACAAAAGAAAAAAAAAGAGTTAAGTACATATATATGCATTTGGATTGTTAAGGGCGAGCATCAGTATAAAGGGGGAGAGAGACTTGGAGTTTTAAATTCATGGTAACAGTAAAACGACCTATTTATTTCGAGTGTGTTTTTATCAAACAAAACCATGTTATGAAATATCCCCACCACCAGTAATTATTTATTTTAACATTGCTCAAAAGTAATTTATTTATTTACCAAAACTTGAAAATAATTTTTTATTTAAAATAAACTGCAAGCCTTCTCCCCCTCCCGGATACCTAATATGGTTGAACCCTTACTCTTAAGTAGTCATGGTATTTGCATTAAAAATCCAGATTGGGCTGAAATTAAAGGATTTATGGATTTGTCAAAAGCTTTACATTTTATAATACTTTTGTTTATTTTTGTTTTGTTGTTGACAATTTTCTGTTTGGTGCAGTTTTGCTGTTTTTGTTGTGAGATTTGTTAAACAGTGAGGCTTTATATACTCCCATGGGCGTATAAGTGAACAACCAAGAATATAGGATATATACCAGCCAAATACAGGCTTCTGATTGGCTGATGGGTCACAGGTATGGTATAATGCATTTTCTAACTTATGTCTGCTAAATCTTGAAAAGCTGAAAAAAAAATACATGGCATCGCAAAAGAAACTTAGTTTCTTGAAATTTTGTTGGAAAGTCACCAAAATCTAACTTGATATGCCCAGATATATTGGTTACAATATGTTTATGTTTAGAAAGTTCAATATGAGGCATATAGCTTGAGCTTTTTTTGCGACCAAATTCTAAAGGATTTCAGCCACATATGGCTCAGTCGGTAATGCAAGATAATATCACATATGCATGATTGACCTAAATTGTGTCTGTAAGTCATGAAAAATACTCTTGACTGTGACTGGTCATTATTTCAGTCTGCTCTTACCTCCATTCTACGTGTATATTTCAGAGTTGCTGTCTTCGACAGCCGCGCCAAAATCCAAAAATCACTTCATTAATGCAAAATGTATTTATAAGGGCACATAGGGCCCATCTGAGGCATGTGCCTGGTTGTTACAGGATAAAATACGGAGCTATTTAGTGTTTTGGTGCTGGGTTAGGATTATTTGTTGACAAAAAAAATTGAGTACTACTAAGATATTTGCAGTGAAAGTGAGAGATATTCCAAAAAATGCTAAGTTCCAATTAACAAGTTATAAAAACATTTGTGGAAAGACATAAAGAAAATTATGCAGGGGTGTATCTAGAAATGGAGGGTGGGCCAAAACATCGGGCAAATAGGCAGTGCTCAGCGGCACTTCCTATCCGTCCCATGTTAATTTTTGGCTTGGGGGGGGCATGGCACCATGGCCCCCCTAAATACGCCACTGCAAATATAAGAACAGCCTTGGTAACCCCTTTTTTTGCATTTTTCATCAGTCGGGGCAGGTTGTCACACTTTTTGGAGCTGATTGTGACCCATTGGGACCAGGTTTTAAACCAAAAACTAACACAAATATATATTGTTGATTTAGGTACACATGCTATTGATGACGAAAGATGTGGCCTAGTGTCTAAATAAATCTATTTCAAATTTATAAAGAAATTTTCAAAAAAAAATTGTAATCATCCTCCTCCTGATCAGAATGCGCTCCCGCTGCTTGGACAAGCCTTCATTTGCAGCACCTTTGCACACAGTGGAGTGTTCGTTGAGGTCTGCACTGGTAGAGGATTCCTCATATGTCCAAAATAACTTGTTTTAGTCAAAATCTGCCTTACTGAGTCCCACTTCCTGCATCCGAGCTCTTAACCAAAAGTGTGACAACCTGCCCCAGGTATGTGACAACCTGCCCCGAAAATGTGACAACCTGCCCCGAGTGCTGAATTCTAAAAAATGTCCCATAGGATGTCAAGATTTCGAATGATATAGGTACGTATATATTGATCAGATAGGTTTAGGTCTCTCCACATTCATATAGATTGGGAGTGCTCCTGCATGATTTAGAAATAGTAGCATATTTAAGTTTTACACAGTGTGACAACCTGCCTCTGTGACAACCAGACCCGGTCTCCTCTATGACATAGCATGGCTGGAAAAATGGAAATGCACAACAAACGTAATTAATGGAAATGTTGGTGTATACCCATAACATGGCATTATTTCATTCATCGTTGATCACCTCTTGTCAATCGCCATTCCAAATATTGCAATGCATATTTTTGCCCCTGACCAATGTGGTAGTTAGGGAGTTTTTTTCTTCACTAAATTCAGTACACATATATACAGGTTTTAATTACAAAAATAGACATACAACCCCAAAGGGCTTGTTGTTCTATAGAAAAACTTAGGCCTACACAATATACAAGTAACTAAACACTAACAGAGAATCATATAATAAATAGTGGAACTTTTTTTTTTTCTACCCAGGGAATTGTGAGTAGTTCCTTTTTGGCAGCCAGCCAGACAGCCACACATGAGCACCCTCACTTGTTAAGCTTGCCCTGACCACGACATATGTTTTTTTTTAAAGTTGTAACAAAAATATTAACTCTCCTCTCAAATCAATTGAATGAATGCTTGAGTGTTTCATTGTTGTCTGTTTGTTGTTTCAATTAGTTTCTTTGTAGAAAACCATAAACAATCATTTAAATCATGCCGGAAAAAAGCTGTTTAAGTATTTGAAAACTTCAGAATTTTATGGTACTCATTGGCAGTGCATGTGCAACATCGTTGATTACGATTTGTTTATATCTTGCTGGCAGCTCAGTTGTGCATATGAGCACAAATGATGAGGTCCCTCTTCCTGGACATGACCTGACCTAATTGAATATTGATAAATGTGTCAGCTGGAGGTCATCATATTTCTGACAGACTCTCCAGCTGAGCTGTTCGTTTAGACTCTGAGACTGCATTGTCAAAGAACTACGGCACTATTTTCGATTTTCAGTTCAGATAAATATATACATGCAGAAGGTAAATTTATCCTATTAGAGGATCAGCGTAGGCAGATAGATAGATAGATAGATAGATAGATAGATAGATAGATAGATAGATAGATAGATAGATATATAGATAGATAGACAATCAGATAAATATATATATGTATATACGTTTTTATTGACATGAAAAGAAGGTCACATTTGATCAAAATGTCATATACAAAAAGTAAACATGGTACAGGTAAAAAAAAACAAGACGAAGTTCTAGCACTTACACACTAATATTACATCTACTAATAATAATATCACATTATCTTTAAATAATATTATATACAAGAGAACATCATCATATCAATCACAGTCTATAGAATTGGTTAGCACACAACGTCAATTTATCACTTATGAGGTTTTAGTACCATAGTGCATGACATAGCAACTTTATAATCTGTCACTTTGATATAGAAAAAATGCGGACCAGTTCATTGTCAAAAATGCACTTTGTGACTCATGATAGCCGATGAAGTGTCATCTTCTCTACTTTCAACATGGGAAACATAAAGGCTGTTTGATTAGTCATGATCAAGAGAAGACCATGTGACTTGTCATAACTGATTTTAGAGTGAAAATCAGATGCATAGGATAAGATTCTTTGAGTCGGACACTTAGAGGTTGTAACATTGAGTTTGACACTTTTTGTTGGGTTGTATAGGTCAAATGAGAGCTCCTATACCGATATATTTGGTACCAATCTTTAGCTTAGTACCTTCCTTTATCTATTCAAAAAAAGTATCAGCGTGATATGAGCAACCTAAGTGTCTTTTTCATGGCTATAAAGATGGAGTAAAATCCGGTTTTTCTCTCAATTTCGTGTTGAAATTCATGAATTTTAGTGGAAATTGGTCATGTTTAACGTATCTTTGCCTAACTTGTATTGTGCTCTAAGATGGACTTTTTTATTAGAAGGTAATGGTCTAAAGAAACAGTATATTTGATGCCATGTTTTTAGAACCCAGCTGTCCGACTCAAAGATACCCTATTTCATTTCTTATTTCAGAAATTCAACCATTAATTTAGTTCTTCTGTTGTGTAATTTCTCAATTTTCTGTTAGATTTAGTAAAAGCGTTTAATTTGAGGCCCTGTTTGCCTATCTATAATTCATAGGCCAAACAAGATACCACTTTTAGAAATGTCTAGAATCTAAAGTGTCAGACTCAAAGAACATTCCTCTAATCCTTTCATTTGGCTGTCACCAAGAAGTGGGATAAGTCTCCTTAAATCAAATCAACCCCTGAAAGTATTGGGTATGATCATGACAAATCATCAGCATGACACACAAAGTGCGTTTACACAGTGCAACAGTCCACTCTATTTCTATCAACTGACAGACTGTAAACAATGAAGGATAGATAAACTAAAGTTCAATGCCACATCACAATTTCAAAGTATATACAGCGTAAAGTAAACTATCTAATAAATTCTACAACTGAATAAACATACTTGATTCATAGAAATATACATGAGTAATATATACACATTGAAATAAACAAGTTATAAAACTTTACTCATGCAGGCTGGCCACATGCAAGACAATGTGTCAGAGCCATTAGCCACCCAGACTTAATTGTGGATAGATACCTAATATCATAACTTTACACTAAGTGCTACTGTTTGTTTTATTGACAACATTTAAGGAATTACCTTATGCAAAGTTTAGTTCAGATGTTTTACTTGTTGTAGTTTCAATAAACTGCTCTTGAGAGCTTAACACTGTAAAGTTTCTATCACTTTTGATGCTGCTTTTTAAAGTCCTATCCCGTCGTTTTTCCAATAATCATAAAATCATGAGACGATGAGCATCTTTTACAAAATCTCTCATCTGCAGGGCCATAGGGTCACGCGCATGAATACCAATAATATCCTAGAGAAAATATAAGCGTATGCAATTCGAATTTTGAGATTGCATGAGCAGAGTCATTTTGCAAATAACACACAGATATGGTGCAAATGCAATAGTTGAACTTGTACATCTCACTTATTTTGATAATGTTCTGGCATGCAAAGTATTTTCTCTTTTTTAGTATTTGCATATTTTGAAGAAATACAAAACTAGTGGGAGCCTATGCCAAAGTCACATGACAAATTCCAATTATAATACAGCCATAGCAGTGATCACAAACTGTTATACATCGTTTGTTACTACGTGTGGTTTTAGCAGTTAGACATGAGATAAAATATAATAAGAATCTACAACTTAAAGAACTAACAACACCCAACAATAACTGTGAATTTTGAGAAAATGTTTTTCATAGTCAACTGTCCAATTTGACAGGATCTGTGACAAATACATCAAAACACACATGTCCAGGGCACTTCTTGGACTTGTCATTTGCTAGTATATGGATGGATTAAATCAATCTGCAAGCCCTGATATACTATGTCTATCAATGACTGGTACATCCGCTCGTGCATAGGGTCGTTTGTGTCTCCCTAGTTCTGTCTTTAAATAGAGGGAGCTTAATCTTTAAATAGTGAGAGCTTCATCTAAGGCGAGCCATACTGCGATATATATACTTGGGAAAGTTTAGACTTAAATACATGTATGGTTCAAGTCGCAGATCTGTTTTAAAAAAAAATAGTTTGTATGTCCTCAGCTTAGGAATTTTCATACTATCACTTATTTCAGCTAGCATATTTTCTCAAGCTTTTGTAAATAGGAGTGAAGTTATTTTATTGGGACTTTCAAAGTTAATAACTCCCAAATGAGTAACAACATATATTTTAGAAAACCAACAAGGCGAGTTTTTAGTTTTTAGTGTTACTTGAATGTCATAACATTCACTCAGTAATTTTGGACAATTACCTGTTTTTAGTCTGTACAAATAATTAATTGCAGCAGCTTGCTGCCTGTAGATTAATTGGAATCGACCAGTATCTGCTGAGATAGTTCTGTAGAAGTCTGACTTCTGACCCCAAGCATATTTTTGAAAAGCTTCAATTGTATTGTTTCAAGAATATAATTTTCTTTAGATGTGAACCAAATTAGTATACCGAGAGCACTGAAGCTGTCAAATTTAGTCTTTTGTTAAATTTGGTTCTATTGTGTTAAAGTGTTGATGTTACATAACTGAAATCGATAAAACCATAGCTATGCAGAGGTGGCTGTTTACTATAATTTGTCGCTAGGTAGTGAACAACTATGTAACCTTAAGTGTTGTTGTGCTTAAACAATTTAAGGGACCCGATTAGCCCTTAGAATAAAAGGTGGCCAGATATCCCCCACCTTACCCTATCAATATAAATAGGCCGACTACATAACATAACAACAAAACATAAAGGAAAAATTCCATGATAATAGGCAATGTCTTCAATAACATGAACATGTCCTTTTTTTTCATAATTCCACCTTGCAATGATACATTTCAATATGTTTACACAAAACAATTTTTTTTGTAATCGAGATATGTTTGCTCATTTGTTACATTTATTAATTTTGAGAAAATGGTGCTCGTTAGATTATTTCTTCTAAATAATTACTGGAATTCATGATTTTAAAAATGAATTTAGTTTTGTTTCACTGAAAAGGTTTTTGCTTTTTTGTCTGTGATTTTATTCCTATTTTCAGCTTGCTGTAAATAAAACCGATTGAGCATATAAAAAAATTTAGGTTAAATTCCTGTTAGTCAAAATAGATCTCATAGTCATTATTTCATCAATTACAAATATGATTATAAATCATGCGAAAGCAGACATTTTAAGGACTTGGATGTGATTCTGTTACCATGGTTTTAATAAAAATTCTATAACTTGACACAAAACACAGAGAGAAGTGAAAAGGAAGTGATATTTTGATTTTGGAATTTTGCTGCTGAAAGTATGCTCTGAACTTCCTTAACTTTGGTCCTGGGTTATTTCCCTGGGTTACTTCATGCATAACATGGAATGTTCAAAACACAGTCTAAGTACATGTAGATCTACCATTCACTTTAGTATTTTTAAAGTAAGTAATTTATTATCTTGTTTTGGTGAAATAGAATAGGCTTTTTCCCAGTAGCCTAAAAATAAATGATTTCTACGGGGAGATTTCTTAATACAGTACCATTTAATTTAGAAACAAATATTTCAGGATATCAAAATAGACAATAATTATGTTTCCATGAAATTAATGATTTCGCATTGAGGAAAGGTCGAACCTCCCTCCCACCCCTATATAATCTGGCTCCCGCGTTAACGGTTGAATACCTTTCTGTGACACTGTTACAGTTCCTCTAACAAGTGTTCCTCCGTTGGCGTAGAATTTAGGTTGCGTTTTTTCCCTGGTAGCAAATACATGAGCTTCTTGAAGAAATGTTTATCATGATAGAGAATGTATTTATTAGTTTGCAGTAGTGCTTTTAGTCTTGGGTCATCAAAATTTGAACTTTTCAGATATTTTAAAGTTTGTTTTTCGTCAATAATCAAAATCAAGTCAATTGATTGTCTCTCCATTGAAGTGGAATAAGCAATGCCAAAGACACTCATTGTCTGTTGCTTTTCAAGAAATTCCATTGTGATATACAAGACACTCATCTTGCTATTGCTTATACCCCTTGCAATCTCCTCCGCCCAGTTTGTCCCTCCCTCAATGTCGACGATTGGTAACATCACCTTATATGGCGGATCCACGCTTGTCATCCACGTGTGAATGAAATCAATAATGGATGCATTCAGAGAGTGGTCTTGGTCGTTCTGAGGTTCTTCATCGTATAGAAGTATTGCATCATAATTGAAGTCGCCTGTTGATGCATCTTTGTTGAAACGGATTCCCAGGTAGGAAAACAAGAACACAGCCAGAAGGTGTCGATGGTAAACACTCAGAGCCATTATTATGATGGCAGTCAGAGGAAGAATTACTGATAGACAAACGGCAAGAACATAACCCTGCACATTCTGAATGACGCTTATCTTTTGAACAACAGTGTCATTCGGACACAGAAAAAAGTCATCAGGTGTTTTGAGAACTGATGTCCCATTATCACATTTGATGTCCTGGAAATTTTTCAGCTTCGGCTGCAAGTCACTTAACCATATTTTCCAAGAATTATTGTCACATTGACAAATCCAAGGGTTATCATATAAACTGAGCGTTTGTAAATAGAACAAGCCATCAATAGCCTGTCTTGTCACAATTGTTAATTCCTCCAGTAAATTACTGTGCAGATACAAAAGCTGCAAGTCTTTGTTGCTAAACAATACCTTCTCATTTATTTCCACCAATAAGTTTCCATTCAAAGTCAGCTTTTTCAGTAATATCAAACTTGTGAAGATGCCATGCTGGAGAAATTTGATTTTATTATCATTTAAGTATAATTCCTCCAAATATTGGAAATTGGTGAAAGAGCTGGCAGCTATTTGCTCAATGTTGCAATGGTGCAAAGTAAGGATTTTTGCTCTGTATGCCACAGAGGAGTTCTGTGACAAGTTCAAGAATTTGTAATAGTTGTTGTGGAGATATATTGTGCTGGCTCTTTTTGCAAATAGTTTTGGTAATACAGATGAGCTTCTGTCACTGCAATCAACTATTGATGGTTCAGAGTTTTCCTTTTTGGCATAACAAATACACATCCTGGTATCACACTCTGCATCAGTTTCACAGACAAACAAATCAGCAGGGAGTTGGTTGAATACAACGTAACTATCATTCACAGGATAATAGCAATACTTGAAGTTGTATATATGCCAAAGAGACTCATTAGTTCTTAGCCATTTCATTCTGCATGAGCATTCAATATGATTGTAATACATGTTTATAACTAGTGTCTTTGCACTATGCAATTGCAGATTTGGGAAGTGAGTGATCAGATTCCGAGACAAAACTATATTTACTACATTGTCAAAGTTTGCGAAAGCTTGAGGGTGTATTTTAGTAATGTTGCAGTCTGAAAGCCAAAGAGATACAATGTCAACAATCAATGGCCTATATATTGCAGATAGGGTGGGTTGCTTGGGGAGGTAGGTGATCGGATTGGCACTCAATACTAAGCTTTGCAGCTTGTACATTGGCATGTGAAGGAAAAGGTCATCAAGGGAGTCAATATCATTATCCTGAAGATCCAGATTTAACAATGAGGCTCCTTCAAAATAGTTGAGTGTGAAATTCAAGTGCAAATAGTTTCCAGACAAATCCAGGGTTATCAGTTTTGAATTGGTTAAAAAGGCCCCTGATTCTATCTTATTAATTACATTATATTGTAAGTCAAGCCAAAGCAAATTTGCCCTGAAGCACACTGGTTCTTTTGGGATAAGAGAAATGTCATTGCAGCCTAAGTGCAATGCAGATAAGTTATTTTTGTAAGTCAAACATGGAATTTTCTCTAATAGATTGTAAGAGAGATCCAAGACCTCCACAGATGCAGGAATAACATTGTCATCTATATTAATTAAGTAATTGTTATCCAGATGTAAATATGTAACACTATGTAAGTCTTTAAAAGCATTGCCTTCTATTGCCAGGATCTCGTTATTATCCATTTGTAAAGTATCCAGTTTAAACAAGCCCAGGAACATTTCACCATTAATCTTCTTCAATTTGTTCCCTCCAAGGTACAGTGAATCCAAATTACTTAGAGCAGAAAAATATGATCCAATGTGTGAGATCAAATTGTTTTCTAAATACAGATAAACCAATCGGTTCAGATTTGTAAAACACAAAGGATGTATTTTCTTGATGAAATTGTTGTTCAGAACGAGGTATTTGACATTGCTAAAAGGTAGAAAGTCAAATTCCTTCAATTCTGTAATGCCATTATCATGTATCAAAAGATATGTTAAATTTTGCCCCTGATTGACAACAGCATTGGCAACAGTTGTCATGGAAGTGATATTGTTGGCAGAAATGTTAAAAAAATAGATGTTGTCTAGACCAGAAAGAGAGCCCGCTGCAAATGTTACAAGTTTGTTTGATGAAATTTCCAAGGATTGCAAACAATCTGTATTATTAAACACATTGTCTGGTATGGACTGCAATAAGTTGTGATCCAGATGTATGCCAACCAAACACAATGAGGCAAAGCTTCCATCTATGCTGGAGATCTGATTGTTGTTGAGAATCAGAAATTTCAGTGATCTCGCTTCTGTAAACCACACTGCTTCCAGGTTAGTGAATCTATTTGAGCTCAATCGTAACCAAGTCAACTTGGTTAGGTGTTGAAACATGTATGGTTGGAGGCGTGAAATGTGGTTGTCTTGCAACTGCATTCCATAAATAGAATTCAAATCTTCAGTGCAGAGATTTGAAATATCCTTAATGCGGTTGTGTGTTAATAAAAGTTGTGTAATGCCCTTTACACATCCAAACGGTGATGGAGGGATGACTTCGATTGAAGTATGCTGAATGATGACATCACTCAATTGAGGCAGACATTGCGTGTCAGTCGCAGTATGACTGCAGTTGAACAAATGAGATGGAAATGTGGTGAATTGCAATCCTTGCAAGTGCAATTTCCTCAGCTTCATGTTGTTACAGAATAGCCCAGTTGGTAAATCTTCAGCGTCCAATCCATTGTCAGCCAATGACACAAAGTCTAACAACTCCAAATTGTCAAAAGTGCCTGGTGGTATTAAGAGGTCAGGTATGTTTGCAAGTGCCACAACTGCCAAGTGTTCTTCGCCATGAAAGAGGTATTTTGATAGGTTGATTTGCTCATCAACGCACCCTGGATTGTAGGAGGTGGTCAGTATGTTATATTTATTGCCAACTTTATTGGGATGTTCTTGCAATGTTGTGCAGTAACATGTACTATTGGTTGTTTTTGTATTTAAGGTTGCACTGTCTGGCAGATTCATGGCGCAATCGATGTAAACAAGATGGCGGTTTATGGAATCCACAAATGCATTGTGGACGTTATCTTTGTTGTAGAATTTATTACAGACAGAATTCAATGTTGTGACTCCTGCTTCTTCCTTCTTTTTGAAAAGACACTGTTGTACGGTCAAGTCAGTGGACAATCCTGCGGCTCGCAATTCTGCATTTCGGTCAAAGGAAGAGGCATTCACAATTTCTGGAGTCACTACTTCCAAGGACTGATACAAAAACCTGAGAGCTTCAGTCATTTTACCTTGTACCGTTGGTAAAGTCAGGAGCAGTATTGTCACAAAAGTTATCATTTTGTTATGTGTAATTTGTGTAGATATTGCAAGGACAAATTAATCAATGCATCAATGAGATATAGGCTAATGTATATCTCTTGTGTTCCACATAAGTTTATATTATAGTAAAGGACATTACATGATAGTATCTAAATCTAATCCAATCCATGGGCAAAGCCATACTTTTGATATGTGCAACCTGCAAAATTAGTGTAAAAATACAATCATAGAGAGGCATATATCCAGTAAGAAAGTTTAAAATATTCAACGAATCCAGGGGGAAAAATGCGAGAAGTGTGCAAGCCTGCACCAGTTAGGTCAAAATCTTAAGATTTCTGGATAAGTAAGTTACTCCTCATGTGTGTTCAATAATAAGGATCAGTAGGATCATCTGCATCTGTATATTGGGTTTCATTAGTGTTGCGCAAACACTGCTGGAGGGCCTTCGTTCAGCATTTTGACCGACTAATTAGATGACATAGCATTAACTGCTAAATACACATGCCTGATGTGACCAAAGTTCACATTGCCAATGTTCCTTCAAAGTCAATGATTTGTTAGTCTTGTTAAACTTTTGCCACTTCAAAAACTGAATTTAACCATGTGAGAAGTGGCACATTCCATCTTAAAATAAATAATAATGACAAAGCAAATTAAGCTCCTTGCTCTCTGTTTAAAATATAATGTATATAAATAGTGGGTGTGCCGGGTCCAAGTATCATGTGCGCAGTTGGTTCCTCAGCCAGTCAGCAATGTCTTCGTTAAATTGTTGATAAAATAAAATAATCCTTGTTGCTTCCTTTCTTGGTTCAGTTGTGACTCAACCTCCTTTTTCTGGAGGGGCTACAAATTCATTGTCAGATGCATGAGAAAACTGGGAGTCCAGCACAATACAAAAAAAAAAGAAAATGTGACGACAAATAAGCGGTCTCGAAAATTTCATAGAGATTGAAATGAATGCCATGCATGTGTGAGTCCTTCCAAACAGGAATATTTTCTAAAATGTTATCATGTTACCTGCCACTTTTTAAGGATTCTGCCTGTGTGCCAGTCAGAAGTTGGGACATGTGTCGTCATGCCGCAAGAGACATTGCTATCATAGAACAGTCTACACCCTCGTAAACCAGTTCTCAGGAAGTTTTGAAGATGCCAAATGTGAAATTCTTAATGAATTCATGATAGACTTATACAAGGAAAATAAGGCCAGATATTATTTGTTTTTAGCATCTCAGATCAACCCACTCAACACATTTTCTGCGGATAAAAGAAGAAGCTCACCGGAATTGAATTATTTTTGACATGATAAAAAATTTAGACGACAGCTTTTAATTCCTCCTGTCGATCAACTGAAGAAAAAGTGCCCCAAGAAGTCCTGAGATGCTAAAAATAAATTATGTCAGGCCTGAAAAGGGTTTTAAATAAATCAGGAAGTTTAAATTCCTACAAACAATTTTGTTTCATATTTTATTCTATTTTCTAAGGATTTGTTCATTTGTTGTCTTTTTACATGTTATAGTATCCAATATCATGCCACCATATAACATACTTTTTATCCTTGGCCATGTTCACATGGCCTGGGTATTGCAGAGGCCAGCGGCATCCATCTGTCTGTCTGTCTGTCTAGCTGTCTAGCTGTCTAGCTGTCTGTCTGTCTGTCAGTTGTCTGTCTAGCTGTCTAGCTGTCTGTCTAGCTGTCTGTCTAGCTGTCTGTCCAATGTCCTTGTCTACAAGATAACTCGATTTGTATTGATCCCAGGATCACCAAACTAAGACAGATTGTGCATCACTGGAAGACCTAGAATGAGTTCTGACATGAGTGACCTTGACCTATTTTTGTGACCTTCTTGGTGGCCATATTTGTGAAAAATGTGTGTACACGATAACTCCAGTTATATTGATCCCAGGATCACTAAACTACCAGCCATTGTGTATTACCATAATACCTTGAGGGAGTTCCGACATGACTGACCTTGACCTATTTCTGTTACCTTGGCGGGCAGTATTTGTGAAAAGCTTCTGTACATGATAACTCCACTGGTATTGATCCTAGGATCACCAAACTAAGAAGGATTGTGTATTACAGTAAAACATTCAAGAAGTTCTGACATGAGTGACCTTGACCTACTTCTCTGACCTTTGCAGCCATATTTGTAAAAAAACTTGTGCACACAATAACTCCAGTTATGTTGATCCTATGATCACCAAACTCACAGGGATTGTTCATCATTGCAAGACCTTTAATAACTTCTGACGTGAATGACCATGAACTACTGTTGTGACCTCAGAGGCCACATTTGTTAAAACTTGATGAAAATTCAAATTGTATTGAAAAACAACAGTATCTAAACTATCTATGGCTGAGGGTAGCACTTGCGACAGCAGGTATTTTAAAATTTTACCTTGGTATCATATGTTAAATCTATATCAACTTTGTACAAGAGAAGAGTACGTGTAGACCAAAGGCACCAAAAAATCTCCCAAAAACTAAATGGTGGCTTGTCGAAGCATTGGAATGCATACAGATTCTGGCCATCACAGGGTTGAAAATAAAGTGTCTTGTAACATTCAACATTAAACACTATTTCAAAGGGGACCATCCCAGGCACTAAACAGGGAAAAACAACATGGGGTATTTTCTGCAATTTGACACACTCAAGACATAAGCTTTACTTCAGGCCTGCAATACAAAAATAATTTCATTACCAGTGCTTTGTCTTGTGGCTATATCTACTTTCCAAAAATTGATAACTCTCCAAAGCATGTATCCATATCTGGTCAAATATGTAATGCTCAAAAATGGGACATACTAAAAAATGTGACATATTTTTACTTAAAATTTGTGAGAGCATTGTGGAAGTTTTAGCTAATGCTTGAATTGTTCAAGCTAATACCAAATTGAGGGTCCCAAACAACAGTAAACTCTACCTCATGATTCAGAATTGGTTTTGTCTCACTAGTTAGCTTCATGTAGGCTACAAAGCGGGATGTACGGAAAACATAACTATTATTTCCATTTTCATTATTGGAAAATCCATGTAGCTATACGTATTTTGAGCATTTTCATGAGTAATTGAGAAACTGAATTATTAGTCTCATTGCAGGGTGGACCTTCTGTTCTCATCCACGTGTGTCTGTCCATCCGTCAATTGGGCTAGCTGCCTAGCTGTCTGTCTGTCCATTGATACTATTGAGTAAAAAAAAAAAAGCTGCATGCTTTCTAATGAAGCTCTTCAGGATTTTTCTAATCAGCACAACAAAGAACTGATTCGATTTTGGTGAAGATCCATGTGCCATGGCAGATACAGCACAATAATGATTTTTTTTTTTTAATTAGGAGCAAGTTTCAGGAGAACCGAACCAAGTTGATATATGCAGATTTTTTAAATAACACTTTGACAAAGTCTTTAATGCTGAAAGGAGTCTCATTATGATTTCTGGAATGGGCCATTCTCAAATTTCGGGAGTGTGTGTGTGTGTATTTGAGTTTTACATCTCATCAGCACCTGAGTGGGCTATTTAGAGACATACTCAAACTTGAAGAAGTTTCACGGTCACAGTCACAGGTAGATTAGTGATCTTTTTCAATTTGCATAATTTCCTGGCGTGAGTGGGGTCAATGACTTGCACCAATAGATTGCCATTATGTTGTCGTTTAACTGACTGTGGTTTGCCAATCATGTCCATAATTGTCTTGTAGATGACATAGGATGACATACCTTTCAGGCTGCCATCCCGTGAAATGATGACAAGTTTGTGAATTGAGGATTGTTCTGTTCTGCTGGCTGTCTTACTCTTGTCCTTGGGAGGTAACAAGTGGTCTGTTGAGCATTCTTGTCTTGCTGGATTTGGTGCTTTCTTGGCAGATGATAGAGCGTTTTTTTCCCTTGCATTTGGCTGAAGTCCTTGTCTGTGAATTATCAGAAGATTGACTTTGTTGGATTTTCTGTGGTGAGGTGGGCACAACTGGTCCAGGGCAATTCTCAGTTTCTTCAGTCTTTGGTTGAGCCGGTGAAGGTGTTTTCATTAAGACATCTGTGAAGAGGTTCCTGTCAAGATGAATCTTCCTCTGTGCATACTCCCATGCAGCTACACACTGCCGACACAGCCACACTCAACCACTATTTCAGATTCAGATTTTGACCTGGTTGGCCTTCTCAGCCAATCAGCTAATGGAATGACAAAACCATAAGGGTATAATTTATGTGACCTTCCAATTTAAAGACAAGGAATCTTTAAAGGGAGGTCATTTTGAGTCTTTAAACTTGCTAACCACCAAAATAGCAACCTCTAAATGGATAACACATGGTCCATTTTGAGCATTAGAGAGCAGATTGTGAGATAAACTCCCATTAGAAAGTAGTTTACACCATTTTGAAAACCACTGAAATGACACATGGAAATAATGACCAGTAGCTCATGAATATGCAATTTTAACCCCAAATAGTGACTTTTGCAACCTGTGTGGGCAGGGGTTGTCTTGGCAGGGTGCCTCTGTGGTGATGAATAAAGAGCTGGTCTATAGGGTAATCTGCTTCTAGGCAAGGTTTGTCCGTGTCCTGTTCTACAAGGCATCTGGCTTCGGGAAATGATAGTTGTCTTTCAGTTCTTTTTCCTTCTTGAAGACTCTGCATTCGTGGCTAAAGGCAGGATGGTTCCCTGAACAATTTACACAATGTGAAAGTTTAGAGCAAGGTTTATCGTGTGTGTGAGTATGATCACAGTTGCCACGCTTGGCACAAATTGTTGACCTGATGCATGTATGACTAAAATGGCCGTACATTTGGCAATTGAAACAGCTTTTTGGATGGGGAAAGAAAGGAGAAATTCTGCACCATTCAAAGGCTACAAATACTTTCTTTGGGATTCTTTCATCTTTGAATGTTAGCAACAGTAACTCACAACCATTCTTGTGAGCCTGACACTTGAATTTTGCAGTACCGTGTTTATGGGATCAATTTTTAAGTTCATTGTCTCAGCAGGTCTTGCTTTCTTTTGAGAAAATAATGACTTTGCCGTAACTTTGAAAAGGTTCAATGGTGACTTTGGTATTGGCTATTTCATGGATGTCGGTCAATTTATTTTTTTGATCTGAGGTCGCAGGTGTAAGGAGGAATGTGCCATTGGTTTGGCGCCTCAGGCTATCTGCAATTGTCTTGTTGCAACAGTCTGCAATTGTTTCGTAGAGAGCAACAGATGATAGGTCTTCCAGTGAGTGTGTGACAACTTTTTTTATAAGCAAATTTTCAGACTTTGACAGATGTGGGGGGCGGTCATCCAAAGATCTATGTCCTTGTCCATTGAAATCTTGGTATTCCAGTCACAAACTTTTCGATCCCAGCCTGGTTACCCGCTGAGGGATGCGCACCTTGGTTACCCGGTTGACATACGATCCGGTTTTGAAACTTGGTATTTGACATAACCATTGATATTCCCCTGTAAGGTAGGGGATACACCGTGCATGCGCACTGTCTCATGTTGGCAACTAAGGATAGAGGTCTTCACCTTCGTGTTTCTGCCCTCACCACGAGGGGCCCGAGACCTGCAGGGGGGGCATTATTCGTGTAACTTTTGTGCAGTTATGATGGTTTTCAGATAAAAAATCAAATATTTATAACTGTGCTGTTCTGCACTTGACACAAAAAAGTACAAGTTGTTTGTAAAAATTACAAAAACCATATTCATTCCTAACAATAATTATAATTATATATGTATAAAAATGTTCCTAATCACAGGCTGCACCAAATGCAGCTGACAAATAAAGATGGGGAATTGCCAAATACCAATGGGGAATTGCATTAAAAACTTCAAGTGCGTTCTGGTAAAGGTAGATATTTATAGAATGAGCTAAAACTTTGCAGGTGACTTTTACAATGTAAAGTGCAATACCAAAACAAGGTCAAGCAGGATTTGAGAATATTGGGGGCACCTGAAGCACCCTAATAAAACGTCCCATTTGGCATCAAAAGGCATGTTATGACTAGAGCGCATTTTCACCACATGTTGTGCCCCTAGGCCATTTCTAGATATGCCCCTGCTGGTCACAACTTAGTGTTTCATTTTTACACACATAACATATGCTGATGTACCACCTCACAGATTCGATATGACATCGTATGCAGAGTGAGCAATGATTGGCTGTACAACCTGTGACCTCACATGGGACACCTAATTTCCGATGCTAACTTATGGGAGCTGCCATAATATGATGTCACACTTACACATTACAAGACAAAAAAATCACTTTCTACGTACTTTCTGGAATGATAGGACTACAGCACAATCAAAAGCAGTGCAAAAGTTCTGTCTGATGTCATCTTGCTCACTCTGCCGACCAATGAGAACATACACTGCGTTCCCAATTATTATGCAACCACTGTTTTTTATGATATCTCAAAGCGAAATAACATTATAAGGATATCCTTTACACAAAATGATGTGTGTGCCATGGAGCCAATATCCCATACATTTCGTTCAATTCCATAAGCTCAATGAGGAGTTACACCATATAATAACATTTTGCGGTGTTCCCAATTATTATGCAATTTCAAGAAAGGGCACCCATTACCACCCAAAATCAATCAAACTGATCTTAAAATACCATGAACACTTACCCCTTGACACTGAATGAAAAATAGAAGCACCATTTGAAACGTTGGTGTTTTTTAATGAAAGCAAATGATGATATTCCCTTGCATTGAAAAAACACGGAAATGGCTATCTTTTTGCAATAAAAGCTCTGTGTCAGCAAGACAAATTGTGGAATCACTATCATCCTCATACTCTGCTTTCCTAAGGTCTAGAACTCTGCCCTAAATCAAAGAAAATAGAATTTCTCCAGTGCACTTGAACAATATCTTGAAATGAATTCAGGTCATTCACATATACAATGCTATTTCAATGGGACAAAATTATGGCTGCATAATAATTGGGAACGCAGTGTACACGTAGTTTGACATCACACTTTGACAACCAGAAAGCTCAGCATGACATGACAGTTTTTCACCTGAGTGCTGTTTTTCTGCTAACTGCCTCAACTGACCAATAGTCACCCAGTCTCAGCATGACATCATGCTCTCAGTCTATGAAGAACTATTCCAGGATACATAGCTGCCAGGTCAAACTTTGCTAAGTCTGAAATTCTTGTCTCCGGTGTTTAACAATAATTCAAGACGACGGGAAGGCACATGCAGGACCTCTTGTTGTCATTTGTCATAGACAAGGATATTAGCAAAACCTATATAGCATAAAGAAAAAGAGGCAGGTTATTTTTATCCCATCAAAAAATAGCACTGAAGTGGCCAACCCCCCTGAAAACGGCATGTCTCCACCAACATTTTCTTTGAAAGTATGACGAGGACTGTTAAATGTATAAATATGTTGGTTTTCAAACTTCCTGGTTTCAGTGAGTCAGGCTGTAACTGAACCATGAAAACCATTTACATTTGCTCTATAAAGTGTTATCCTTGAACTAACATACATCTGCTCATACATCATTTTACTTTAACCCACTTTACTTTCTAACCCCTACATTAGGACTCATAGTAAAGTTAATGAATTTCACTTCTTGTTATCTTGGTAGACTTCCCCAAAGACTGTGTACAGGGGGTGTATGTACAACAGTAACAATGGAACACACAGCCCACGTAAGAAAGTGACATGCATTGGAGTTTATTCATGTTTGACAAACTTGTCATGACACCTTCCACTTTAGCAAAGTTGTAACAAGTACCTGATAACCTGTGTGAAGATTAATGCTTTCTTTTGTTTTTGACACCTTCTGCCTCAGACGCCTCACTCACTTGGAAGTTGTCATAGGCAAACATACACTGAGTAAAATAGTTCAGCTATTCTCTGCATCCTGTGCTAATTCCTGGACTAACAAACCACCTCCAAAAATTATTGTCTAAAGTGATGAGAATTAGCTTGCAAAAAAGTGTGAGTTTTTAGTAAAGGGTGAAAAATAAAAACATACATTTTTTTGTTCAGTCTCAGCCTCTCAGGTGGAGAAAGTCTGAGAAATTTTGTTTGGGTTGCAAATGCAATGGAGCATAAACTGATAAGACAAAGCAAAATTTAATGTTTAGTATTGTTTACAATTGTTTGAAACCAAGTGTATTGGATTAAATACAACATTTAAAAAAAACATACAAAATTTCTTTATATTTGTAGAAAAAAGTCTATCTATCTATCTATCTATCTATCTATCTATCTATCTATCTATCTATCTATCTGTCTTTCCATTTATCTATCCATCTCTTTCAATTTATTTGTCTACTATCTCTGGAGATTGCTTGGTCCAGAGTTCGATTCCTGCTGTGGCCAGGTCACCTGGACTTTTCTTGGAGAGCAGTTTCAATAAACCTTCACCTACTGCTGTGTCGTCCTCCTGTCCTCTTGTTTCCAAGCTAAGGCATAGGGAATTTTGGGGGTAGAGCAACATTTGCCCAAATTTTGCGATCCGAATTTTATACCATGTCCAATAAATTGCTAGAAAACCCCTTATTTTCAATAATATATATTTGATCTGCCCGAAATTTTAACCTCCTTGCCCGAATTCAGGTCTTTTTTCAAAGCTTTATGGGCAGCTACCCCCTCTGACTGATACCCCTATATGCTTTCAATCCTTCCTTTCTTCCCTCTGTCCCTTCTTTCTTCTGTCTGTTCTTCCTTCACAAAGGCATAGGAGGTCTGTGTTGGACAGCTGTTTCAATCATCCTTCGCCTTATTGCCAAGCCCTGCCCCTGTCCTAATTAGCCTTCCTAGTACATAAATACAGGACATAAAGCCCCAATCATCCATCCATCCCAAAGGAATTGGTTATTCAAGTCATACTTTGCTCCATTACTATTACCAGTCTAATTAAACCTAGCCAGTGCACAAATGAGGGATGTAAAGCCATACCAACTGGCCATCCACCCTTCCTTCATTCATCCTAAATTAAGTCAGAATTGAGCATTATGAAACTTTCATTTATTATTAATTTGTGATCCCTTTGCTTGGTTTTTGTGGAAACTGTGAACTCTTAATCTGTAAGTTTGTTAATCAGTCATGGTTGATAAGCTACCTGTACTCTCCAGATGACAAGTTTTGAAGCAGCCAAGCATGACTCTCTGCCGTACTACTTCTGGTCAAAGTTGTCAAAAACAAAAGAATTGTTCAAGCATGACACAACTTAAACTTGTCGTGTGCAAAGTTGTCAAACATGAATAAACTCCACTGTGACACCCTCTTTAACTTCTGACCGACATTCATACGGACTATACTTATAAAAAAGGTGGAGGAACGGCAAACATTACATTTGTTTTATATAACCTACAAACTACCTTTTTGGAGACCACTTATTCAAGGTCAAATTACAATGAACTAAACTTTTTTGTGCAATGAGGATACCTTCATTTTATATTTAAACTAAAAATAACAAGGACATTTTTCACTTGGTGACATCTTTAACAATACATAATCAAGAATCAACTATGAGTAACCTACCTACTTCAGTACAGTTACAAAGTACAAACTTCAACACTATTTATACATAAAGTTTCATTTGACATATTGATATAAGCACAGATATATGCGTCATTAAAAGGAGGAGCCCAGAAATAGTCTCTTTGTCAATTTAGAAACATTCTCCTTGTCAATATTTATTTTATGATGGAATTATTTCATGACTTTCATCCGAAGATTTCTTTCAATTGTTGAAACAAAAAATCAAGAAAGTCGTGTACTCAGGATGAACATTCAAGTGACATTACTCACATACATCAAACAGTGTCAAAATTCCATCTTCAAACTGCACAGGAGAGTTATCTTTCCAGAAAGTTTAACATCTCGAGCTGAGCTGTGGCTGGCGTGGGAGGCAAATTCAGGATTTTCAAGAAGTGTAAATCTGCCTCTGGATAGAGATTGTATAACCTAACATCCTTAATTAACTGTATGCATACAGAGAGATATATAACATCGCGATATATATCATTTCATTTGGCTGGCATGGGAGGCAAATTCAGGATTTTCAAAAAGTGTAAATCTGCCTCTGGATTGAGATTGTATAACCTAACATCCTTAATTAACTATTTGCATACAGAGAGATATATAACATCGCGATATATATCATTTCATTTGTATCCTTGCAATAATTTTGCAAATTACACAGTACAAAATGGAAATAGTTTTGGTAATACTAATGCTGACATTGCCAATTGTACAGGGTACAATCACTGAAGGCCTGTTGGGTCTGTATCATGGCCTGGAAGCCTTGACTCCAGAAATTGTGAACAGCTCTTCTTTCGATCGAAATGCCGAATTACGAGCAGCTGGACTCTCTACTGAATCAACCGTACAACAATGTCTTTTCAAAAAGACGGAAGAAGCAGGAGTCACAACATTCTATTCTGTCTGTAATAAGTTCTACAACAAAGATAACATCCACAATGCATTTACAGATTCCATAAACCGCCATCTTGTTTACATTGATTGCGCCATGAATCTGCCAGACAGTGTAAACTTAAATACAAAAAATGCCAATAATACATGTTACTGCACAACATTGCAAGAACATCCCAATAGAGTTGGCAATAAGTATAACATCTTGACCACCTCCTACAATCCAGGGTGCGTTGATGAGCAAATCAACCTCTCAAAATATCTATATCACAACCAAGAACACTTGGCAGTAGTGGCACTTGCAAACATACCTGACCTCTTAATACAGCCAGGCACCTTTGACAATTTGGAGTTTCTAGACTTTGTGTCATTGGCTGACAATGGATTAGACGCTGAAGATTTACCACCAGGGCTATTCTGTAACAACATGAAGCTGAGGAAATTGCACTTGCAAGGATTGCAATTCACCACATTTCCATCTCATTTGTTCAACTGCAGTCAAACCGTAGCTGAAATGCAATGTCTGCCTCAATTGAGTGATGTCATCATTCAGCATACTTCAATCGAAGTCATCCCTCCATCACCGTTTGGATGTGTGAAGGGCATTACACAACTTATAATAACACACAACCGCATTAAGGACATTTCAAATCTCTGTACTGAAGATTTAAATTCTGTTTATGGAATGCAATTGCAAAACAACCACATTTCACGCCTCCAACCGTACATGTTTCAACACCTAACCAAGATGTCTTGGCTGCAATTGAGCTCAAACAAATTCACTAAGCTAGAAGCCGTGTGGTTTGCCAAAGCAAGCTCTCTGGAATTTCTGATGCTTAGTGACAATCGGATTTCCAGCATAGATGGAAGTTTTGCCTCATTGTGTTTGGTTGGCATACATCTGGATCGCAACTTATTGCAATCAATACCAGATGACGTATTTAATAATACAGATTGTTTGCAAAACTTGGACATTTCATCAAACAAACTTGGTACATTTGCAACTGGCTCTCTTTCAGGTCTAGATAACATTCATTTTTTTAACATTTCTGCCAACAATATCACTTCCATGACAACTGTTGCCAATGCCTTTATTGATCGTGGAAAATATTTAAACTATCTTTTGATACATGATAATGGCATTACAGAATTGAAGGAATTTGACTTTCTACCTTTTAACAATGTCAAATACCTCGTTCTGAACAACAATTACATCGAGAAAATACACCCTTTGGCTTTCTCAAAGCTGCACAGATTGGATTCACTGTATTTAGAAAATAATTTGATCTCACACATTGGATCATATTTCTCTGCTCTAAGTAATTTGGATTCACTGTACCTCGGAGGAAACAAATTGAGGGAGATAAATGCTGAAATGTTCCACGGCTTACATAAACTTCACACTTTGCAACTGGATAATAACCATATTCTGTCTATAGATAACACTTCATTCAAAGACTTACAGAGCATTGTACATTTACGCCTGGACAATAACTACTTGATTAACGTAGATGATAGCATTATCCCCGCATCTGTCGAGTTTCTGAACCTCACTGACAATATCCTGAAAACAATTCCATGTTTGACATACAGAAATAACTTATCAACATTGTTCTTAGGTTACAATGACATTTCTGTTATCCCAAAACAACCAGTGTGCTTCAGGGCAAATCTGCTTTGGCTTGACTTACAATATAATGTAATTAATAAGATAGAACCAGGGGCCTTTTTAACCAATTCAAAACTGATAACCCTGGATTTGTCGGGAAACTATTTGCACTTAAATTTCACACTAGATTATTTTGAAGGAGCCCCATTGTTAAATCTTATTCTGCAGGATAATGATATAGACTCCCTTGAGAACCTTTTCCTTCACATGCCAATGTACATGCTGCAAAGCTTAGTATTGAGTGGCAATCCGATCACCTACCTCCCCAAGCAACCCACCCTATCTGCAATATATAGGCCATTGATTGTCTACGTAAGATCTCTTTGGTTTTTAGGCTGCAACATTACCAAAATACACCCTCAAGCTTTCGCAAACTTTAACAATGTAGAAAATATAGTTTTGTCTTGGAATCTGATCACGCACTTCCCAAATCTTCAATTGCGTTATGCGAAGCCACTCGTTATAAACATGCATCACAATCATATTGAATGCTCATGCAGAATGAAATGGCTGAGAACTAATAAGTCCCTTTGGCCTATATACAATTTCAAGTATTGTTATTATGCCATAAATGACAGCTATAATGTTGAATTCAAGCAACTGCCCACTGATTTGTTTGTCTGTGAAACTGATGCAGAGTGTGATACCAGGATGTGTATATGTTATTCCAAAAAGGAGAACTCAGAACCAGCAATAATTGATTGCAGTCACAGAAGCTCATCTTTGTTACCTAAACTATTTGCAAAAAGGGCTGATACAATATATCTCCACAACAACAATTACAAATTCTTGGGCTTGTCACAGAACTCCTCTGTGGCATACAAAGCAAGAATCCTAACTCTGCACCATTGCAATATTGAGCAAATAGCTGCCAGCTCTTTCACCAAGTTCAGACATTTGGAAGAATTATACTTAAATGACAATCAAATTGAATTTCTCCAATACGGAATCTTCGCAAGTTTGACATTACTTAAAAAGCTGACTTTGAATGGAAACCTATTGCTGGAAATCAGTGGGGAGGTACTCTCAAGCAACACAGCCCTACAAGTCTTGCATCTGCACAACAATTCACTGAAGGAATTGACAACCCAGACAAGGCAGACTATCAGTGACTTGTATTACTTGACTATGATTAGTTTATATGATAACCCTTGGATTTGTCAGTGTGACAATAATTCTTGGAAAATATGGTTGAGTGACTTGCAGCCAAAGCTGAAGAACTTCCAGGACATTAAGTGTTATAATGGAACATCAGTTCTCAAAACGCCTGATGACTTCTTTCTGTGTCCTAATGACACTGCCGTTCAACCGATAAACGTCATTCAGAATGTGCAGGGTTATGCTCTAGCTGTTTGTCTATCAGTCATTCTTCCTTTGACTGTCATCATAATGATGGCACTGTGCCTTTACCATCGACACCTTCTGGCTGTCTTCTTATTCTCCTACCTGGGAATCCGTTTCAACAAAGATAGGTCAACAGGCGACTTCAATTACGATGCAATACTTCTCTACGATGAAGAACCTCAGAACGACCAAGACCACTCTCAGAATGCATCCATTATTTATCTCATTCATACGTGGATGACTAACGTTGAACCGCCATACAAAGTGATGTTACCAGCTGTTGACATTCTACCAGGGACAAACTGGGCAGAGGGGATTACAAGGGGTATATGCAGTAGCAAAAAGAGTGTTGTGTACATCACAATGGAGTTCCTTGAAAAATTACAAACAATGAGTGTCTTTGGCATTGCTTACTCCACTTCAATGGAGAGACAATCAATTGACTTGGTTTTGATTATCGACGACAAACAAACTTTAAAATACTTAAGAAGTTCTAATTTTGATGACCCAAGACTAAAAGCGCTACTGCAGACTAATAAATACATTCTCTATCATGACAAACATTTCTTCAAAAAGCTGATGTATTTGCTCCCAGGAAAAAAACGCAGTGTAAATTCTATAACAACAGATGAACACATGTTAGAAGAACTGTAACGGTCTTATTCAGAAGTATTTGAGATGTTTTGAAATGTTCACAGTATTATCTAAGGATATTCACAACTATTGCAACATGTTTGGAAGTCCACTCAATATTCGCCAATCATAAAACAGGCCATTTTTGCAGCATCTTTCAAAATTCACTAAATATTCGTAAATATTGTTAATTCACTCAATATTCTAAAACAATTTTTACAGATAATTTTTTCAAGTAACATCATCATCATCATCATACTATAAATTCATGGATGCTTAATGCTACTCCTCCAAAACTATGTAAGCCACAAAAACTTGCGCAAAGCTTATCAAGCTGATCTACAACAACTACATCTATGTCTCCTCTCAATATTCTCTTCCTTTTCCACTCGGCCCCTTTCCACCAAATCCCACCCCTCACTCTCTCCCCACTGTCGTGAAGTTGACATTTTGCAACTTAACAACTTCTGCCTGCAGATGTCCCTCTCTGCCATTCCCACTCTTACCACACAAGAATGTTCCTCTCTGTGATCTCATTATACCCATTATACCATTCGACACCTCTGTCAGTCAATCAAATTACAGTATTTCAGGGAAACAATTCCCATATTCGTTGTTGTCCAGTTATCCTCTCATGTTTGACAGTTTGAGTGTTTGTCTCACGGTATAAGCCAGTTATTCACCATGGGATCAGGAATATGTGTTTATCACACCTCGGCCTAAAGGCCTCGGGTGATAAATCACATATTCCTCTCCCGTGGTGAATAACCTTTACTTTTATCACGGGTACTATGCTTTTACTAAAGTTTCTCAAATGGCATTCACACATCATTGTTGTAGGATCTTTTATTATTGTATTGATATTTTTCTTATAATAATCATTCATGAACCAGTTGCAAGATCACTTACATTACTCAATTTTTCTTCATGGAACTTTGTTCGGAGAATTTCATTTAACATTCTCTTCTTAATTAATTGAGGGAGGGGTTTTGGGTGGACCCACCCATTACACCTGTAATTGTATATAAATTGTTATATAATCAGAATTGCCAGGCTACGTTAATAATGGCTTGTGAAATAAGCCTGCCAACAATCTATAAAATAGATTGACTTGTGAAAAAGGTATGCAAACAATCTATAAAATAGATTGGCTAGTGAGATGGGAATGCTAATAAACTATGAAATAAGTAATGCAACAGTTTAAATGGCGTTACTTGATGAATATGTCATTGTCATTATTGTAAATTATGAAAAAGGACTTGTCACAGAGATTCTTGTGCATCATAATAAATAATTCCCAATTTGCATTTTGTCTGTATTTTGTTGTTGTTTTTTAAAAAATCTATTCATCTATCTGCCTATCAAATAATCAATTTAATGATAGCTACTTATCGGTGTTGCAAGATTTTTACACCAACAAAGTCAGTCTCAACAGACTGTACAATTACACGGTTTTTGCACCATAATTCAACCATGAGCTTTTCTAATGGACTCCCGGGGAGTATACAGCCAGGCAGCTGTTTCCAGCTCACACAATGCTAAGTCACTCTACAATCGCCATCACTGCCTTTAGCCAAGTACCGATTTACACCTGGGTGAAGTGAAGCAAAGAGTTATGGAGGATCTGCTCAGTTCCTCCCTGCCATGGTTGGGAGTCGAAGTTGCAACATCTCATTTACCAGACGAGCACCTAATCCACTAGGCCATGACACCTCATATACCTGTTGTTCATTATAAGTTTGTTGCATCCATTAACTTTCGATATTCAGTCTCTGTCCACGTCATCACATCATCTGCATATATATATCATCAGAAACGATCTGAACATAGAGGTTCTCAGGAGTCCAGCTTCAGTATTCAACCAAACCAAACCTAGTGATATTCACAGACAATTGTTGCAAGATCTGTTGAAATTCACTCAACATTATCTTAAGAAATTTACAAACCATTGTTGCAAGATTTTCAAAAATTATTTCAATATTATCTTATGATATTCACAAATCATTCTTGCAAGATATTTTGCAATTCAATCAATTCTCTTATAATATTCATAGACATGGTTGAAATACGTTTTAAAATTAACTAAATATTTTCTTGTGAAATGCACAGAAAATTGTGGAAAGATCTTCTGAAATTCAATCAGCATTCTCTTGTAGCATTCACTGACCAGTGTTGAAAATATATTCACTCAATATTCTCTGATGATCTTTGCAGTCAATTGTTGAAAGATCTTTTAGAATTATATCAACATTCTCTTATGAAATTCAGAGACAACTCTTGCATGATCTTTTGAAATTATATCAACATTCTCTTATGACATTCACAGACCATTGTTGCAAGATCTTTTGAAATTATATCAACATTCTCTAGTGATACTCACAGACCATTGTTGCAAGATCTTTTGAAATTATATCAAAATTCTCTAATGATACTCACAGACCATTGTTGCAAGATCTTTTGAAATTATATCAACATTCTCTAATGATATTCACAGACCATTGTTGCAAGATCTTTTGAGATTTACTCAACATATTTTGATGATATTTCACAGACCATCGATGTAGATTATGAATCATCCAGTTGGTAATCCAAGTTGTGTGAACAAGAGAGGGGCCTGAGAATCAATCTGTCACACACCTTGGTCAAAAACCTCCAACCACTCAGTTTCTCACAGTTCTCAAAGTGATACAAACACTGACCCAACATTCTCCAACACCAACCATTTAGCTGATGAAGTTGAGGCAGTGGATGAAGGTAAATGATGAAACATCATAACAGTCATAGTAAGTCAAGTAACAATTTATAATTTCACATATTCAGACCGTTGTTGCAAGATCTTTTGAAATTCACTCAACATTGTCTTATGATATTCAAGGACCATTGTTGCGAGATTTTTTGAAACTCAATCAACATTCTCTAACAATATACACAGACCTTTGCTGCGAGACCTTTAGAAGTTCCCTCAACAGTCTCCGATGATATTCACAGACCACTGTTGCAAGATTTTTGATAAATTCGGAAACAACGTGCACGTATGCACCATAACACCAGCAGTACTTCAAAAGTACTCCAGCGGCAGAACAGACGACCCAGAGCTGAAGACAGAACAACTCACCTAGAACAGGATATGGGTCAAAATTTTGTAAAGCTGAAATTCTTGTCTCCAGTGTCTTAGAGCAATTCGCACGGACATGAATCTACATGCAAGGTTCATAGCGGTCATTTCTTTTAGAGCAACATATCAGCCAAAAATTTGGCCCAGGAAATGTGTGGCAGATAACTTTTATCTTCCAAAAATTGAATGAAACTGCCCTACCCCCCTGAAAATGGCCTGTCTCCACTAGCTTTTTCCTTGACAAATCACCTCAAATGATTTAACTTGTCACCTTAATCCACCTCATTTGTATCTCAAATTAGACCTTGACCAACAACCTTTCAAATTCCAAAACCAATGACTTGCCTAATATTGTTACCCAACCACAGGGGGCTCTTGTGTCTTTGTCTCCAATTTCATCTCATTAACGTCACACCCAGTGATTTTTCTCATGAAAAATCAACTGACAAACATTTTTTTATACAACTTTAATTTTGATGACCTTTGAGAACCCTAGCAGCAGACTGAATCATCTGCAAGTCCATAAACTGCATGGAATATAGATAATTACACTATGTATAGCAACATGTCAGTTGTCCTACCTACATTTGTCATTAACAAACGCCCTCCTTGATAATTTTGGCAATGTATATCTGGACAAAAATCACTGCGGAACTTTGCTTTGGTGTACACAAGTCTCAATGTAAGCCAAGATTGACGTCATATTATGAATTCACTGGTTCAAGGAAATATTTGTTTAAAATTGTCATTAACATCACATGTCATTAACGAACATGGTTTTAGCAAAATATCCCTATCAGCATGCCTCGGCGGTCCAACGTCGGCCCAGTGTCAGTCCAATGTCAGCAGCATCGGACCAGCTTCAGGCCGACGTTGGACCACCGAGGCATGCTGATAGGGATGTGTCGTACTTATGGCAGTTTTGGTGTTATCATTCTAAAATCCCAAGGGAAGTGACTCTAGTCATTGGCAAACAAGATGTCACAAGCATTTGGGAAGTCCTGATTTATTTGCACTGTTGCAGCAGCATACCACTTCAGTAAGTTCCCTGGGTGCAGCATACGTATAAAAACAATGCAATTTCTTACATTTTCCAATATTTTTTGCACTTATGATATTTTACTAACTTACATGCAACTGCATGCACTAGTAAGAGGCTCAGGAATAATTTAACCAGCCATTAGTGTCATGAGCATCATATTTTGTCATTAACGTCACAGATTCACTGATCAAAAATAGCTAATTTTTGGGTGTTTATCGCTTGATTTTAGGTTTCAAAAGTGTTGCATAGGAATTTTTTTCACAGGAATCATTTGGCATTTGTACAATTTAGTTACTAAACCGAGTTTGGTGTACTGAAATCAAGTAGTCTGAAAGAAAAACTTAATGGAAGGGTAGAAAAAATTAATTATTTGCCATTTATTTTCATTGCGGTTGCTATCAGGCAGATAACAGTACTATTTTTTTTATATGATTGTTCTGTCCGTACCTCAGGCTCCTTCTGCATTAGCTCAGGTGATACGAATGTGTGAATTCTGAGAGATATAGGGGGTTTTTACAGCGTGATGTTAATGACGCCTTAAAGCATTACCCCGGTATTTTCCTCCACTGCACATAAAAACTGTGCTTCCTGACCCTTGGACATCAAAGTACAATGAAAGGTGATTGTGTTACCTACCAAAATAAATCAAAAGGAGTTCCTTTAAACCTGATTTAAAATCAACTTTTTTCTTGAGTGAAATTTCACCATTTTCAAATTTTGACCCATATAGAAACATCAAATCAGCACATCATCAGGAGAAATATCCAAAGAGACTCCGCCACATTCCACCTGGCAAAACTCACGCAAATCAGATCCAAGAAGAGGCAAGGCAACAACAAGAAGAGGATCATAAAGTTTAATGCCAGATGCCTTAAAGATGGAGTACATCCCACATCAGATTTACTCCAACAGTGGGCAACCTACATCAACGAAATGGCCTACAAGGTCATATACAGAGACAACCCGCCTGACTCAAGAGTCAGAATCACAAGAATCAGACAGCAGGACCTGGAACTTCAAGCGCCAGAGAAAGAGCAGGACTTAACATCACCCTGGGAGTTGGGCTCCAGGCACCAAGAGGGGCTAGGAGACCTACTTCCAGAGCCATGTCAGTATCTCACAGTGGAACCAAGGCAGCAAGAGGGGCTAGGAGACCTACTTCCAGAGGCATGTCATTATCTCACAATGGAACCCTGGCACCAAGAGGGGCTAGGAAACCTACTTCTAGAGGCATGTCATTATCTCCCAATGGAACCCTGGCACCAAGAGGGGGTAGGAAACCTACTTCTAGAGGCATGTCATTATCTCCCAATGGAACCCTGGCACCAAGAGGGGCCAGGAAACCTACTTCTAGAGGCATGTCATTACCTCCCAATGGAACCCTGGCACCAAGAGGGGCTAGGAAACATACTTCCAGAGGCATGTCATTATCTCCCAATGGAACCCAGGCACCAAGAGGGGCCAGGAAACCTACTTCCAGAGCGCATGTCATTATCTCCCAATGGAACCCTGGCACCAAGAGGGGGTAGGAAACCTACTTCTAGAGGCATGTCATTATCTCCCAATGGAACCCTGGCACCAAGAGGGGCTAGGAAACCTACTTCTAGAGGCATGTCATTATCTCCCAATGGAACCCTGGCACCAAGAGGGGCCAGGAAACCTACTTCCAGAGGCATGTCAGTATCTCACAATGGAACCCAGGCACCAAGAGGGGCTAGGAAACCTACTTCCAGAGGCATGTCATTATCTCCCAATGGAACCCGGCACCAAGAGGGGCCAGGAAACCTACTTCCAGAGGCATGTCATTACCTCCCAATGGAACCCTGGCACCAAGAGGGGCTAGGAAACCTACTTCTAGAGGCATGTCATTATCTCCCAATGGAACCCTGGCACCAAGAGGGGGTAGGAAACCTACTTCTAGAGGCATGTCATTATCTCCCAATGGAACCCTGGCACCAAGAGGGGGTAGGAAACCTACTTCTAGAGGCATGTCATTATCTCACAATGGAACCCTGGCACCAAGATCACAGACCATTGTTGCAAGATCTTTTGAAATTATATCAACATTCTCTAATGATATTCACAGACCATTCTCGCAAGATCTTTTGAAATTATATCAACATTCTCTAATGATATTCACAGACCATTGTCGCAAGATCTTTTGAAATTCATCAACATTCTCTAATGATACTCAGACCATTGTTGCAAGATCTTTTGAAATTATATCAACATTCTCTAATGATACTCAGACCATTGTTGCAAGATCTTTTGAAATTATATCAACATTCTCTAATGATACTCACAGACCATTGTTGCAAGATCTTTTGAAATTATATCAACATTCTCTAATGATACTCACAGACCATTGTTGCAAGATCTTTTGAAATTCATCAACATTCTCTAATGATATTCAGACCATTGTTGCAAGATCTTTTGAAATTATATCAACATTCTCTAATGATATTCACAGACCATTGTTGCAAGATCTTTTGAAATTCACTCAACGTTCCCTTAAGATATAAACAGACCATTGTGCCAAGATATTTTGGAATTTACTCAATATTCTTGAATGATATTCACAGACCATTGTTGCAAGATCTTTTGAAATTCAATCAACATTATCATATGAAATTCACAGACAATTATTGCAAGATCTTTTGTCTTTCAATCAACTTTCTCTCATGATATTCACAGACCAGTGTTGGTCACAGGGTTCCCACAAAATTTTGCGACAGGAATTCCATGACTTTTCCATGACTTTCCATGACCAAATTTTGGATTTTTCATGACCAAGGCTTTACTCATTGAGGTCAAGATTCAAGTGATGACCATCGTTCACTGTCCTGCCATCCGATCAACCATCTGACTACCATAAGCTTCCAAATGTGTTAAATTTTAGCATGAATCGTAGTCAAAATGTGAATTTTTCACGACTTTTCAAAATATTTTGAATTTCCATGACTTTGCCATGACTTTCCATAACCACTATTTTTTTCCACGACTTTCCATGATATTCACAGACCAGTGTTGCATGATCTTTCGAAATTAAACTTACGTTGATGATACTCACACGCCATTGTTGAAAGATCTCTTGAAATCCATAGAACGTTCTTTGGTGAAATTCACAGACCATTGTTCCAAGATCATTTGAAATTTACTCAACATTCTCAAGACCATTTTTGCAAGACTTTTTGAAAATAAGTGTAGTATTAATTACTTTGATAGTCTTTACATTTAAATTAATGAATAAATCTGGGTAATGATAATGGATATATATACAATGCATGGATTTATGTAATGTACATAACAGTTCTGAATCAAGAGTACTCCTTCGTTGGTACATTCACATAAGAAATATCAGAATCGATACATCAGTTCCTTCTTGCCAGTATTGGAGCACACTGTGGATCACTCAGAATTTTCAGAAAGCAACAGTTCGACAATTTTTTCATTTCTGACAGCAAGTTGTCTTACATCTTCTCGACTGTATTCACCCTCAACGCTCGTCAGATTCAAATATTCTCACATTGGCAGATTCTCAAATTTCCTTATGCGATCCCAGATTGTAACATTCTGAGCAGAAAACTTCCAAGTTCTTCATCCTGCAAAGAATACAACATAATCAATTATTTTCACAATGAGTTCATAATTATGCCAAAGCCGCGCAAGCACCCTTTGTACCATTTCCTCGAATGAGTAAGCATGATGACTGGGGCTTTAAGTCCTGTATTTATGCTCTTCATAGGCTAATTAGGACAGGAGGATATGGTAATGAGGCAAACGCTGATTGAAACAGCCGTCCAACATTGGCCAATGTGACCAGGGCACTATGAAAACTGTCCTTATCATTCATAGTACAATATGATTATGATCCAAAAGCGAGCTACGTAAGTTAACATAAAGTTCACTGATCAGACATACCTCAAAACGTTTCTAAGAAATTGTGGATTCATAAAAACCATGTCTGATCATAGCTCATAGTCAAAATGGCCACCATTTGTTATTGCTTTCTGCACATGCTCAGTAAGTCTGAGCATGCCCAGTGGGAACTAGGTCACCTCTGGGCATGCTCAGTGCTATCCGGGTCAAAGCAAATTTTCCATTGCATTTCTATAGTGCGGGGAAGAGCTGGATTCGAACCTTGGATCAAGCGATTGGCAGCCCTGCAAGCTTCCACTCATAGAAATACATAGAACGGACATGAGGCTCTGGCAGATGAAGCAACCAAATCCACCATCTTGGAACTGCCCTGTATCCTGACACAATGGTACTGTGACGTCACCAATAACAGTGATGTCACTTATAACAATGGCATGACATCACATCATAATTAGTCCATTGTGACGTCATGTCTCAGGGCAGTTCCAATATGGTGGATTTGGTTGCTTCATCTAAAGGTGGCTTCATACAGCCTCGTGTCCGTTCTATGTATTTCTATGCTTCCACTAGACCAACCCTCCCCCAGATGAATGACTAGAGAGATGAGGTTGGTTTGGCACACTTATCTGCATATACACTGAGGGAAACAAGGTTCTGATCCTCCGTAAAATTTTAAATTTTGAAAACTTGCCCTTTGAAGTCCAAATTTCTGAAACTTGACAACTAAATCTGTTACAATTAGTTCAGTTCTCGACATCTAATTTTAGAACAAAATCTTCCCATGAAGTATCTTCCAGTTTTTAGCAGTTAGGGCAAGCGTTCCAATGGTAACTTTGACAGAGGGTCAAGAAGTTATTTCTCCATGATTCACTCAAATTTGAAACTAAATTCAAGGACTTTCCAGGACATTCAAGGATGAAAATTATCAAATTTCAAGGACTTTTAGCAGCACTTTCGAACAATTTTCACGCTCGATCTTAATGTTGCTGATTAAAGACAGACAAACATATTTATTCACAACAAAGAGACATGACAAAGAAACATATATATGAATAACACAAAAAGCAAGAGCAATATTTATATTCATTGTCTCTCTGTTATGGGGAGACCTCTCTAAGACAAACAGCCGCTATCGAGAGGCCACCAAAGTTAAAGAACCTTGGCTGTGCATTTTTGATGACTCGACATCCATGCAACAATCAATTTTCAGGGACTTTTTTCTGCAGATCAGGATTTCAGGATCATCTGATATTTTGCAGTACCGGTACTTATTTAAGGACTTTTCTGGGACTTTCCAAGACCACTTATTTCCTAAGGACTTGTCACAATTGTTGCATTTACTGCAACGGAGAATACCAACTTCTTCTTAACACTAAATTAGGGATAATTAAAAAAATCAAAGTATACCTGTAATGACCATGAGACGAGTATTTCTTTGTCAACTTCATCCTCTGCCCCCGACACTTTAACAAGAACTGAATCTGCAATTGTTATAGATCCATCCGAACTGTGGCTGATGTTTAGGTTCTTCAATTTGCTGTAAACGAATACAGAGTATCAATTATACTGTGTTTATATAGTAGGCCTGATGGGACTATGACACTATTTGAGACTACAGCACATAATAACAATCATTTCATTTCCCTTACTCTTTTATTGCATGGTAAATCCGATCAGAAGTTTTATTTGGGGGTCCTTCATCCTCCAACACTATAGTCGAGGTAAACCTGAAAATAGTCAAAGAAATAGTGACAAAAAATCTTAAAATAATCTTAAAATAAAAGATGCATCTCTTCAACTTTGTTGTCACCTCCAATTTGCAGTCCCTGTTGTAGCTACAAACACCAAACTTTGCATGTGCTTCCGGACTGACATTGCCTGTGTGTGTAGCTCATAAAATGTCACTCAGGCGCCCATTGTTTTCTTTAAATCCACTTTGGAATGGCCACCTCTAGCAAGAATAGCCTCCTTGCCTAATAAAGTAGGTCAGAAATGTTCTACCCCAGAAAGTTTATGACAGATGGCAGCACAGTCTAAGTCAGTCTGCTATACCAAGTGTGTGGGGAAGTTTCTATGGCAAATCTCACTCAATGGTCATTTCAGCTATAAGTATGTCATTGACCTCAACATATTTGATGATGCTTCTGGCCACTACAATATAATACTGAGTACTGTCACATCTAAAGATTCTTAAACTGATGCACATTTAATTCTTTAGCATTCAAAGTTTATGTTAACATATTTTCAACAATGAAAACCCACATTTTAAATCACAGACATGTTCATGTATTTTCAATAATGGAAGCCTAAATTTTCAATCACAGAATCCAAACATTTAAAACAAACATACAAAAGAAAGTATTCCAAGTTGAAGGGATCCATCTTTTATTTTAAGATCACAAACACTGTATGGAGGAAAGTATTCATTTCACATTTCCAATGGGACTTATGGGCTCCTTTGAGTAATTTCGACTTCTAATTTACAATACAGCTGAAGTAAAAAACATAGACTTCCGGACAGAATCCTACCATGCCCTAAATATCAACAAATTACCGGATATGATTTCCTTTTGCCCACAAACCCCACCCTCAGGCCACCCTGCCAAGACAACCCCTGCTCACACAGGCTGCAAAAGTCACTATTTGGGGTAAAAATTGGATATTCATGAGCTACTGGTCAGTGGTCATTCCTGGCATGTGACACTCCTTTTGTTTTCAAAATGGTGTAAACTACTTTTTAATGGGAGTTTATCGCACTATCGTCTCTCTAATACCCAAAATAGCCCATCTGTTATCCATTAAGGGAATGCTATTTTTGTGGTTAGCAAGTTTAGGGATTCAAAATGACCTCCCTATAAAGATCCCTTGTCCTCAAATTGGAAGGTTACATAAATTATACCCTTAGGGTTTTTGAATCCCGTTACCTGATTGGCTGAGAAGGCAAACTATGTCAATGCCTAGAATAGTGGCTGAGGACTGCTGTGTGGGCAGGGCACCCTGCATGGGAGGATGAAAAACTCAATATTATCACTAACTTACATTTGCCTCAAATCTAAGAACAATTACTTCTTTTGTTCACCTTTCCCCAACTTAAATCTTATTCTGTCATTTCCAATTATCCAACGGGCATTCTAGTACCAATATAACACAGCAACTTGTCCCGGACATCTTCCAAGCATAATTAGCAGACCTCGAGTCCAAGTAGGCCTACCCCTATTTTCAAAAATACGAAGTTTTGGCTTTTCCTAAAAAAATTTTACGTTGTTTAAACTCCACTCAAATTATTTACAAAAGAAGTCCCTAGTTGTCTTCTAAATACGATTGAGAAACAAATTTTCTCCAGAAACATGATGAAGTTTATCCAGCTGGTGGCTCCCTCGCATGGTGAAATTGTTCATATCCATTGGAAAAGCCTGGGATTTTTGAAAACAGGGGTAGGCTCACTCGAAGGCTGCTGGCTCAGCCTGGAATAATGCCACTGAGCTATAAATACAAACATGTAAGGTCGATACACCATGGCATAAACTACGGACTGTGATACTCTGGAGTCAAATAATCAATCACTTAGACGCACCTGTATTAAACATGCATAATTTGCCCTAGTCAACCACTAATCATACAACTCATGCTGCCTTCTTGTGTATCATTTCTCAGGACCCCGCTGGAAATAAGCTATGAAGCTTTCGTGGGCCATCCTAACATTTTCATCACTGTATATACTTCTTTTCCATTTCACTAATCATTTTCTGGTTGTTTCATAGTATGTCGCACATTCGTTGTATATGCACTGATGAATTTGTTGAATAAATCAAATCAAAATCAAATCAAAGATATGCGAGGCTATAATTCAACTGTCATAAAAATCAGCGATGGAATCTTTGACATATTCAAGTTTATCCAAAGGGGGACTTATTTTTGTTGAACTGTTTATAACATATGTTCCTACTTGCTAGCGGCTTATCCAAGCCTTAGAGAGAGTCTCCAGTTTCCTTGAAACAAATAAATGATTCTGAGTTCTGAGTACTGACCTTATTTGATGTTCAGTTAATCCCAATTCTTTCATGGCCTGGCTAGGCTCCACCAACCTCAAATTCTGAAAAGAAAACAAAAAGGACTTACTAACGAGCAGGTTCATAATGAGGCTTAATTAGCATAATGGCACTCACAAGAGCTGTTTCCGTTAATCGCACTTCAGCCTTATACTACTTATTTTAAATAAATGTTGCGCAACATTTTTGGGCCTGCAACATTTAATCCTAATATCTGCTGATTTCACCAAAATTATATAAAGTGTCATTTGATGGAATCCAGTAGGACCTTACATATTAAAACAAGAAAATATTATTCATTGTTATTCCACATGTAGTAAAAACCTCTTTTAATAAAAATTTATCTTCTACACTTTTCTTGTCCAATTTTTTAGGCCCAATAATTCAGCTGTGAAAAATACTACAATTGCTTATAAATTAGTTCAAGAATATGACACAATGTAAATTTGACTATATGTTAGGTTTCATAAACAAATGTGACCTGCTCCACCAAAATGAGTTCAAAATAGGCATTATATATTTCTCAGAAATGAGCAAAATGTGTAAAAAGGCCTCATTTTGATGTTTTTTAACTGTTGGTACCACGTTTTAGAAAAAGTAATTTTCTTTGAATATTTAAGACCATTTTACCAAAAATTGATTTTAAATTATCTGACATGACAGTCCCTCTTGATTTTCTTAGTTCTTTCATTGCAATGGCAGGAATTTCAAATGCCATTTTCTCAAAGTTTGATGTTTCGTATCATCGATGTTTGAGATGCCATATCTTTGGATTGGATGGAGATATCAAAACATACTGAACATCATTTTAAAGCTCAATTCAAGTAGAATAAAGTCATTTTCATGACTAAATATGATAGGAGGCCGACTTTGAACCCATTTTGGTGGAGCAGGTCACAAATTGTGGCAAATGGGCCTTTAATCGCAATGACAAAACATCTAGTTCTGCAAAATTATCTAACAGAAATTATGACAAAACCTTCGAGAAAAACGACTCGTCTTTAGAAAACACGGAGTCACAGGTTATAGACTCGTCCACAAAAAACAAAACACAGACTTACACTGTCAGACATAATCAGGGCTCCGTGCATGACTCGTGGCTTCTTGGGGTCGAACAAATCCAAGGTACCAGGGGGCGCTTGTGACGGCGTTTCAGATTTTCTCTTCAGGAGGTTGAGGGAGACATCTACTGGAATATTTGAGGTGGTTGCTATGGAAACTGTTTCTCCATTGGCCGGCATATAACAGTCAACTCCTGTAAAATAGATTAACAAAAGAACTTCAGGAATATGTAATTATGACTGATGAAAACAGCACCTATTTTGAATAATACCATCAATTAAAACTTGTTTGAACATCAAACATACCATGCAAATTCAACATACCAGCGTGGTATGATACCACGCTTCGTCATACTCTATATCATTTCATTAAAGTAAAAAAGTATTATTTCTCACAATACTGCAATGTATTGCTTCAAGTGCCAAAAAGCAACTAATTGAAGATGATGTCCCATTATAATTATTTTACAAATTAGTGCACCTTGCCTGAGTCTAATCCTTTTATTGAGGCGTTCATTAATTTATTTATTCGGTATATAAAATGGGGCATTTAATATTACCCTGGACTGCAAAATCACATTAACAAGACACCGGGAATCTCTTGAAAGCAAACTGACATTAGGGATGGACACCTTTTGCCCAGTTCAATACGATACGTACCGTCGATATGTTTTTTCAGTTTTCGGTTCGTATCGCGATCCGCAAATTCAGCCCAATTTACAATTTAGTGCATTTTTCCGCAAAATCATGTGGAGGGTAGAATTGGATGGAACCGAAACTGTATTTAATCGATTTCGGTTATCAAACCGGCGGAAAGAACCGGGACGGCCGATATACCGCGAACCGGTGTCCATCCCTGACTGACATTATCCATTTCTGTGTCTGATTAATATGTGTGCGAGAGATTCTGTCAATCAAGATTTCTCTCAAGAAATAATATAATTAAATTGACGAACCAAACTCATTCTGGATCTTGCCCTTCAGGAAGTCCATCTTGACGGCCTCCCCGTGGACCAGCATCACGTTCTTTGGCTCGCACTGTCTGATTAGCTGCATGATCCCCTTGGCATCTGCATGGGCGCTGAACGACATGTACTGCACTGACATCTTCACCTCAAGCTGTCAAAATAACAGAAGACATATTTGAAAATAAGATCATCATCATCATACTATTAATTCATGGACCCCTTATGCTACTCCTGCGTAACAACTAATAGTTTTGTTATGAAAACTTGCAAGCAGCTTTTCTACACTATCTACAATGTCCTTAGCTGAGTTTCAGGTTCCAAATTACAGTCACAGAAATTGAAGTCATGACTTCTTAACATCTCACTCAGTCTACAGAAAATGCCCCATATTTCCCATCACCCCTTTACAGGTATTTTGCTAGTACTATTAATTTTATGGACACCTTATGCCACTTCAGCAAAACTAGCAATAGTTCAAATATGAAAACTTACAAGCAGCTTTTCTACACTATCTACAATGTCCTTAGCTGGGTTTTGTCTCAGTAATTACAGTCACAGATACTGACGTGATGTTTTCTCAACATTTAACTTGATCTTTAACTACTCTCAGGGCTTATTATTGTCCTCTCCTTCACATATCTTCACGGGTGTTGTACTAGTATCACAAATAGAACTAAGTGCAGCACTCGTTAGAGGGGTATTTGACAGTCACTGGACTCAAGGCATCAAAATATCTTCACATCTGATCTTTTTCTTGAGTATTTTTATATCCATAATTCCAGCAGAATAAAACTGTTATCCTCAGATTCAGTTTGGATTCAGATCTAGCGTCCAAAGGGGAAACCTAGTAAGTCACATTTTGGGCCAAATTGAGTTAAGGTCAAAATAGGACTTTTGAGACATGTTTCTATATATTTATTAAGTTCAGATTTTCAAGAAGTGGCCCGTTACCCCAGAATGACACTGGCAAAACCCAGCAAGTCCATTTCTTACTGCAAGGACTGGAATTTTAAAGTCAATTTTCTCAGAAACTCCCAAATGTGCCTTACTAGGTTTTCCCTTTGGACGCTAGAGTTAAGGAGACACTAGAATGACAGATGACATTAATTTAGTAGAATGAAATATCTTTTTTACTTTACAATAGACGAAACTTCTTTTTAGCAAAATGTCAGACTCACCACTTGACGATTTTCAAACTCAATCTTTTTGTGTCCGTTGAGAATTTTCCAACCCACCGTTCCGGCCACACAGTAACCAGGCATGATGATCTACAAGAAAATTTTCAGTCACTTACAGAGTCATTATAAGCATTTCTAAACTCATGCATCATCAAAATATGTGATTCAGTTAGACATTCCAAAATCGAATAAGAAACTATTTTCAAAGAGTCAACATCGCATATCTGACGCGAAACTCAGTATGTCTATTTTTTAAAGAATATGTTACAAAACTACCAAAAGAACAAACAACTTGGTTAGTAAAAACAATTTTCATGAAATAATTTATCACAAATATAACTGACAATCAGAAATTTATATGACCACAAACTTATTAACAGGCTACCCAGTGGGTAGTACCCACTGAAATTTGGCAAGCAAATTCCCTGTATTTTCCCTGATTTTTCCCTGCTTCACTAGACGTTTTCCCGGACAGTACTCGCCATATACTCGGGCGTATCATTGTGTTATCGCCACTAATCGGAAACCAAAAACTATAACTTATAGGATTTTTTGCTTAAAAAAGAGGACATATTTTACAGATCAAGACATGCAAAACAAAATTCCCGTGTATTCCCTGAATTTGAAGCCAAATTTCAAAATCCCTGATTTTCCCCCGCATTGAATTTTTTTTCACCATTTTCTCTGTCCGTGGGGACCCTGTTATAAAGTTAACTTGATTTGACATTGTATATTCTTACCATATTATTTTCATTAGTGCACCACTTCTTAAAAATTGCCAGTGACATTCCTCCATGCAACATCCCAGGGGTGGCAAATACCACCATGGGCCCAGGATTGTCTGCATAAACTCTTTCAAACCCCTGCAATAACAAGAATTTTGTTTCGTTATGATTGACAACTACATGTATACATTCCTTAGAATCCTGCATGTACATTGCATAATGAAAGTAAAAATACACACATATATGTATATCTCAGTGCACTGAGTGAGGTTGCAGAATTATACACTGAAAATATCACATAAGTACTAATAATACATTATCAGGTATAATACATACAGTATCTGACTACTTGTTGTTCGTAATTACATCATGCAATCCCAGTAATAATTTCAATACAACCAAGTTACTACCTCAACGTACCTTAATGTGCTTGAATTCAAACATATTTCTCTGTACGAACGTGTTCTTTATCTTCTGATTGGTCCAGGTGATGAACATCTTGTAGTAATGATTGGCCTGCAAGGAAAAATTATAATACCACAATTGAGCTCAACTAAGTATTACTAACACTTTCGACATTAATAGAAAATTTGATTTTTGCAATTACCAGCCTAACCTAAATGTGTATTTTGCTTGACCAGCAATCAAGTAAATATTGTAGACAGGATATTTAAGATATTCCTGACATCAAATCGAAACACATGTATTAGAAAAATGTTGGTAACAACCATAGAAATACATAGAACAGACATGAGGCCACCTCAAGATGAGGTCACCACATCCGCCATATTGGAACTGCCCTGAGACATGACGTCACAGTTTCATTGTGCCAGGATACTGGGCAGTTCCAAGATGGTGGATTTGGTTGCTTCATTTGCCAGAGCCTCATGTCCGTTCTTTGTATTTCTATGGTAACATCATCCGAGTGTGAGTAAAAGGCCTTTTAACTCGTTCCTCACCTTTTCAGTCAACCCCATGGAGAAGTAGATTGGTACTTTCAGGTTCATGCGGTCCCAATACGTCTCCAGTAAGATACAAAGTTCTTGAGCTCTGCCGAGAGCGAACACAGGAATCAACACCTTTCCTCCTTTCTCCACACAGTCGTGAACTTTCTTCAAAAAGTCTCTTTCTCGACATCTTTTGGAATCTCTGATCGTCGTGGCATAAGTGGATTCCGTGATTAGAAGGTTCGGCCGACATTTGTCGATCCAAGCTGCCCCCAGGTGGCGATCTGGAGTCATGTTGTAGTCACCCTGGAAATGTGGAAATGTGAAAAAAATAGGTAAAACTTTTGTGACTTCAATCAAATTGATCAGTAAAAACTTGAGTTGCATAACTGCCTTGGGGTCACTCTGAGAACAACTCTTTTTGAGTGGTTCAGGGTAGCACTATTATACTTACAGTCTGTCTCATTTCTGGAACGGGCGTTTGTTGTCAAAATTCTGACAAAAACAGCACCGAAACATCACTAAAATGTGACAAATAAATTATAAAATAGCTCATCTACTGGTGAGTGTGTGTATTTCTGCTGTGTGACCTGTAGATGCTGAGCAATCAGACCAAACACCAGTTCGCATGTTGTGAGACAAACTGTATGAAAATTTTCCATGCATTTGCATCTAAGAGTGTGTTTTTACAAACATTTGTCTCTAAATAACCATATAAGAAATAGGCCATTTTTTGGGAGTTACAGACATACAGACGTCTGCTATTTGGATTACAGACGTCTGTTAAACTACTATTTCCTATATTTGCAGACGTCTCTATTAAATAATTTTCTAGCTATTGTAGACGTCTGCATTCAATGCTTTTGTGGAATCACCAGACAGTCACCGCTTGACCGCTTGATGCTTTTTTTGAGAAAATGATGGATTTAACTAATTTGTGGAGAAAGCAGGGAGCCAAAGTTAACTTCTTTAATACACCTGTTACAGACGTCTGGATACTCTTGAAATATACCAGTTACAGACGTCTGGTTGCCATGAAAATACACCAGTTACAGACGTCTGGATAATATTGAAATGTTCCAGTTACAGACGTCTGGTTGCCATGAAAATACACCAGTTACAGGCGTCTGGATAATATTGAAATGTACCAGTTAAAGACGTCTGGTTGCTATATAAATACACCAGTTACAGATGTCTGGATCCTATTGAAATGTATTAGTCACAGACGTCTGGTAGCTCTATAAATACACCCAGTTACAGACGTCTGAATACTATTGAAATGTACCAGTTACAGACGTCTGGTTGCTGTATAAATATGTCAGTTTGAGACGTCTGGTTACTCTGAAAACCTACATGAACATGTAATTATGTAAAATAGAAAATATACACAACTGTAAGTGGTCCTTGTCTGCAAATCCTAAAAATACCTTTCCAACAGACAGTCTGTAAAAGGCTCTTGATTTACAATAACAGACGTCTGGTAACAGGATAAAACATTAAATAGCAGACGTCTGCATTTTAAATTGCAGACGGTCTGCAAAGAGTGCTGCAGACTGTCTGTTATGGCCAAATTATCAGTGTATACAGACGTCTGCTCATAGCTCAAAATACATAATACAGACGTCTGCATGTCTGCTAAACGTATTTTTGAAGCTGTTTTTTAGCTCTAAATAACACAACATTTTAAATGGAGGTGTGTCTGAGTAAAAACACACCTGGAAATCTTTTGAATGACTCGAAGTCAAATAGATTAAGACACATTAATCGACTTAATAAACACAAAGTTAATCAATTTATTATCAAATTTTTTAATTATTCTAAGACAATAGATTCAATGACTACTTACAGTGTAAACAATGGACTGATCTCCCACTTTGACCTGGAACATAGCAGCTCCCAGTACGTGGCCAGCGTAGTAGGCTTTGATTTCTAACTCGTCATCCACCTGAAGAAAAAACATTTCTTGCACTGATTAAAATTAAAAAGTACAAGTAGAACTCATTTACCTTGACGTACTCACGTAGTTTTATTAATCTATACATGAATCCAGAAAATCGACAAATTTAAGGAAGAAATGCAAAGATTATTATAAATCCCGGATGAAGATAATTTGAATGAATAGAATCTCATTGGAAAGTTTGTTCTTGTTCACTTTCATTCAACCATTGAACTGGAAGAGTTTAACAGTGAACAAAAACATAATATCAAAGTTTGTAAGTTGTCCGATACCTGAACAGTCTGATGGAGATTGACAGCAACAACTTTCTTCATACACGTCTTGATCATCTCGGAAGTGAAGAAATTTGTTTCTCCTTTCCTCTCAACCGTGATCTTTCTGTAGTCCTCCTGTAATTCAATTCAAGAAGTACATGTCACGAAAATAGCAATATCGTAAATATGGCTTATATTTATTCCTACATCTTCATAATCTTGCAGACAAGAAACATGAAATCTACACAAAATTAATAAATTTGAATTTATTTGAAAGCAACAGACTTAGAGACAATTAGCAAATCTTAAATTTTATGATAAGACATTCCGATTCAAATACACAAAGGCTCAATTGAATAGAGATATCAGATGACACAACAGCTAAACAGCTTTATTATTATTTCTTTTAAGTAGAGGTTCAAATACAAAATTTTCCAAAAAAAATTCAATGCAATTATCATATTAGGTCCTATAAGAAACACCACATAATTGATTCCACATAATTGATTCTCAACTAGTGAGTAAGATGAAGAATACATACCAGCAAAATGGGGCAAATTGCTTTGGTGGGGTGTGTCATGTAAATAGGACCGTTGAAGCCGACCATCTCTGACATGTGAGGCAAGGCACCGCAGTGGTCCAGGTGGAAATGCCTGAAATGCAAAACAAATCACAAGAAAAATTAATTTCCCTGGATCTTAGTATTACCATTTCACCGAAGCCTTCAGTGAATAAGTCAGACATACCCCAAAAGTTGGCCGATGAACAGGCCTTCACACATGTTATGCAAATGAGACCGATTTCGCCGTTTCGCATATTTCAATAACAGTTACATGTGTGATTCTTACATGGATGGATAGATCTCTCCGAGAGCTTTAAAATGATATGTAATATGTCTCTGAAATATTAATGGTTGCCGAGAAAATTGCCGGTAAAGAATTGAAGTGGAAGGAAATCCTGCACGCTGATTGGCCCTGACTTTGAGAACTTTACAACTTTCACTCACGATATGATGACGCAGTCCAGGTGGTCATTCAAGTCCCCCTCTCGGTTGATGTACGAAAAGTCAGGGAACCTCCTCTGCAAATGACAGGTGAGACTAGACCTCAATTTTATGAACGTTTCAAATTTTAAAACACGCAAGTTCACAATTTACATGACAAGACATGAACAATGAGTAGGATTTTAAAACTCAATACCAAGACAATTTGCATATCGATATATATATCAAAATATTGGTGGTGCCATTAGTGGGTAGATCAGAAGAGTGAAGTTCAGCATTGTTCCAATCTCTTCTGGAGAAATGGCCGCATATATAGTTTGGAATCATGGAAACCTCATCTCCTTTGAGGAGCAAAGCTTTTTGGGGAAGCTTAACCTAATTACTTCAACTATTTACGATTCATTGCTGAAAAGACTTATCACTTACACAATCAGCTATTTAATCGCACAGACTTAGCCTGTAAGTTCAAAATTGTATAATTGTGAAATTTTGTGGAGAAATAAAATTCTTGAGTCTATCTAAAATTAATTTTTATACCCTGCAAGATTTTCACAAAATATACTAAATTTCAGAACAGGAGCAGTTACCTCGTCATTGTAACCCATATGCATCCCACAATCCATCATAATGTTCTTTCCTCCAATAGAAAGGAGGATGCAACTTCGACCCACATCTTGTCCAGCTCCTGAAGAAGTTGAAATTTAGAATATCAGCAATTAAAATTCTCAATTGTCGTAGATGCATAATCATGATGATATAGGCAATAGGGTAACCCTATTTGTTAGTATTCTACAATATTATCAAAATTTATCATGATTTATATATATTATCATAATGAGTCTTTTCAGGCAGTCTTGGCAAAGATTAGTTTTTCAAACAATCCTTGACCAAGTTGCCACATTGTTAACCATTTCATATCAACAGCCACTTTAATGTTCAAAGTCTCTGATAGTTCTCATGGCATTTATTAATGTATTTATTACAGTATGTCTCAACTTGCATGCGAACTTGAATTAGGCACTTTTTCTACAGGCTCTGGAAGTTCAATGCATTAACCTACAGCAATGAAAATAGTTAGATTTACTAGAACTAAGTCCGGAGTGGTGCTGCAATGCATTTTTTGTGACGTCACGGCAATTTAGGCCATTGTTACAGTTGCGCAAAGAATGTAAAAAAATGTAAACGTGCTGCCATTGTCCAAAATTTGGGCCTAAAACGGCCTCTCAACACCACAAAAATGTGATGAACTAATTACAAAATTGCTTATGTACAGGTAGGTCTGTAAATTTCTGCTGTACAACTTTTAGATGCTGAGAAATCAGGCCAAACACCAGTTCGCATGTGGGACGAGACAAAGTGTAATGTATATGTGCGGGATAATCTGCACCAGGTATTCTGGTTGATGATTCAGCCGACAATGTGCAATGATGCCGGCAGAGGATCGCTCGCACTAGCATTGCAGTCTTATCAATCCGTACCTTTAGGATTTAACCCCAGTACCATGGTAATCCGCAGCTAATCAGTGTAACACACCGGATTCAATGCATTGTAGTGATCATTGGTAATTTGGTATCAATACAATTTTGGCATTGCAAATCAAATTGTTTTAAAATCATGGCAATAGTGATGCTCTGACTGAGAGTGAGACAGCAGACTGCCGAGGTAACCAGTGACCATTCGCATTGATAACATATCACCAGTGTCAAGCAAACACGTGCCATTCTGAGGGTTATTGAGGGCTTTCACTGATACTCACCTAGTGGAACAACCTTAATGTCACCCATTTTGGACTTCTAATTGCAGAAATTAGGAGAAATTACAACAATAGCCGGCAAAATTCACTTTTCACATGTTGTTGCTGTGCCTGGATTGCAGACATCTTGCGACTCCTTGCGGACGTTTTCCTCTTCTCTGATTGGTCAAAATCTGACAGCTGCTTCTCTTCCGGTTGTCAAATTTGAAGTTTGACATTTTGCATTGTGTCTGTAAAACTTGCTTTATCAAGAAATCAAAGCAGATCTGTTAAACATAACAGTCACAGAAAGGTGCCATGGCGTCTGCTAGAAACCCATACAAAGTTTGGAGTGGTGACAGGTCCAAGAAAAAGGCTGTGATAGCTGAAAGCTTAGCAGAACTCATTGAAAAAGGTAAACAGTAAACATTAGTCTGATAAACAACAAACACAACAAAGTTACAAACATAATATATTTCATGTATTGAAGAGCTTTGAAGCATGCAAGCCAAAGTGTAACAATGCACTATTGAGTGCACTCTAAAATAATGTCTTAATTGGTTTTGGAATTTGGGGGGTATTTGAAAAGTGCAACAAGTACATCTACGGTATTGGCATTATTGCAAGTCTGGAAGTCAACATGTTACACATTTACCCCATGTCAGGGATCTTTTAAGCTCTTTTTACGTGTCTAGTACAGACACTTAAGGGGCCGCCAATTTAACATCTCATCCGGACGAAATCCAGTTTGGATATTTGCCTAAGAAGGTCCACTGAAACTTTCGTGTTCCCCACCACCCATCCGGGGTTCGAACCCATGTAAGCTAAGAGCCTTTCTAGAATACCTTTGTTGGCCTCATTCATAATTAATTTTAAAAAGCGCTATCCAGTGTGAGATTGGCTTTCAGAAAGCCCTAGTCCGAAGTTGGACTGCACACAAATTAACATGGTGATTATTAATTTTTCAGTCAAATTTCACTAGTCCAAAGCTTTTTTCAGGTAGTCAGGACGATCGGACGTCCTCTATTTCGCACACTGGCGCTATCTTTACATGTATTTTTTGTGGATGTTTGTTGGCCACTACTGCAAACAAATTGTGTTTACTTCAGTAAACTCTAGTCTAAACTGCTTATTTCAGGAAAACAGAAACTGGAGATCAAAGACAGTACTGTCACTGTGGTTCTGGAGGAGGATGGGACAGAAGTTGATGATGAAGAATACTTCCAATGTCTTCAGCCAAATTCACTCTTTCTCCTTCTCAAAGAGGGAGAATCTTGGCATCCACAAGGTAGGTCCCATTAAAGTGGAAAAAATTGCATACAGAGGACTAGAATTAATCTTCAATGCTTATGAAAGTGCTAATGGACAGGTATTATCATGATTATAATCTCTCTGACTATGCTTTCAGGATATCAGGCAGTGGACGAAACAGATGCAAACATTACAGGAGCTGCAGATTCTGACACAAGTCGATCACTCCTACAACTCGCCGCAATTCTAAGAGAAGACTTGGCAAGGATCATCACTTTCTCCAATAATGAAATGCAGGTGAGCCACGGAAAATAATTTAAAATTTGATATAGTGTAGTTTATCATTCTCACATCGTCAGTGATTCTATCACTCCAGCATGCACTGCCTGTCCTGTTAAGCCTATAATCAGCAGGATATAAATACAGGACAATAAGTCCCATCACCCTGCGCAGCTTGCATGGAAACATTTTTAATGCGAAAATGCTCTCAGGTACCATACTGGACGTTTGAAAATTATAAAATTTTGTTTTGGCGACACTGGCTGCGGTTTTGGATGACTTAACAATTTAACATCCCTATAACAATAGATTTCCAATGCCTTTTTTATGCAGATAAGCAGGGTTTCATGCAGGGCCACATGATTTTTAGCATTTCTTAAATTTTATCCAGGAACAATAATTTTTTAAGGACTTTCATTCTTTTCAGCTAATTGTTGACAGCGACACGTCAGAATTTAAGTCGTTACTCGGACCAAAAGGAAGTGACGCAGCTCACATTCAAGAATGTTGTCAGCGCCATCTGGATGACCGAGAGAAAACTATGGAAGCCGTGCAGCTGCTGAAAATGTTGGACAGTAAATCGGGAAATACGGACACTGCTTCTTCACCGAAGAGGAAGAAAATTGAATGAAGATTATACGCAGTATTCAGCAACTCAGTATGCTGTCATTGAGAAATTTAAAAGCTTTTAAAGTATCATTTAAAATAATTCTGTCAAGTCTTCCAGAAGGCAGCTCAAATAATCTGTGGCATTGGATACATAAGTACCATGCCAAAATATTATGCAATTTAATTACGGTGCATTATCTGTTTGGTTTTTCCAGCAATTGTTTCATAGCAGTGAACTAGGCTACAGACAGGTTATATCTGGGCATGCGAATGTATCCATGAAGTTTTTCACTTGGGACAGCGTCTCTCCCTGATACCAAAAGCAAGGTTTCGAACTGGTAAAGCCAGGAGCAGCAGCCCTAGTTGTATCATAATGATTTTATGATCACCAATGATAATGGCAAGGATTCGTATTGAAAGTTTCGAATTCAAAACGGAAGCAATTTTTTGGGAAAAAAGCTTTTATTCATATGCATTTTATGCACATTCATTGTGTATATACAGATGGCAATATATATTTGTAATTTCATAATTTATATTACGAGGAGCAAGTCAATGGGGTACAAGAAAAAAATGGGAGTAATTAAGACAAACCATTATTAAATAATGTCTTATTTCCTAATACCAATAAGTAGTAAGAATACAATGTATAAGAGATATAAACAAGATAAATAGATACAAATATCTATAAATAATCACTCAGTAAAATAAACAAAGATCACTGCATCACATCAAAATACGCAGAACACAAAATAGAATGTTTAAATAGAAATGGAAGAATTTAAAAGAAGGAAAGTGTCAAGTAAACATGGGGAAAGATTTAAGACTTTACAATTGGGTTGTTTTCCTCAGAAAACATTTTGTGGCATTTAATTTTCAAGAGTATTTAATGCACACTAAATAATAGATGTGGGGCAAAATTATCGAGTGAAGTTTTTTTTGGGGCTTATTTTTCACTGACCTAAAAAAATGTTTTTCTTCTTTTTTTATGCATTTGACTTAATTTTCTAATTGTAATTTTGGTAATTATTAATCAACCAAATATAAAGTTAAACAACTAACAATTCCTTCTATAGAAGATGACTTTTATAAATGCCTAAGCATGAGTTTTAAAATAACATTTCCCTCAAGATTAGCTTGGAATAATAGAAGGCTGATCTGAAATAATCTGTAAGCAGAAAGGAAAATTCATAAGTATGAGCTAGGGTGAGTGATGACCACGCATAAGATCATGACGTATAACGATTGCACACAACCAAAACTGCAAACCAATCAGGCCACAGCAACTGCTCAGCCAAAGTGCAGAAAAAAGCTCCTATTTAATAACACTAATATAAACTATATATTTAATATATTATTTATAACTAATATTAACTATTCATATAATTAGTAGAGAAGATTTTAATGCTATTTGTATTCTCTATAAAATATGTTGACTCAAGTATCGACCTTCTAACTTCATTTATACTGTGATCTACTTTTGCTGCATTTTTGTTAATAACTACCAACAAGAATTTTGATATGTCGTTATTATACGGAATCACAAAATATATATATGAATTTGTTATTGTCTTTATAAATGCTCGTGCTGTAGAACCATAGGCCTATATCTATTAATGTGTACTGCAGATCTAATTATATAAATCATGTGATTGTTTTCAGCATGCAGCCAAAAAAGGCATTCAATTATTTCTGAATATGCATGTGTCCCTTTCCATTGTACATTTTATTTCTACAGTATCATGCTCGTAATAAATTTTTAAAATACCAAAATACCTTCAAAAGAATTTTTTTATTATTGTGTCTCAGCTGCGCAGATTGAGTATCATTGTGTTATTCAAATGTCATACCAGGTGTGTCTAACATCAAATCGACGACAAAATGATCTCAATTGTATTAATTACGATTCGTGACTTTATCAGGCCTACATATACATGTACAATAATCGTTCTACTCGACTAACATGGACATAATTGTAAGTTTCGTGTCGATTGAGCTGTTGTATTATTTGCCTCCTGCAGCTGCCAAATTTTTTACAAAGTACATTTCATTAATTTTATCTATTATGGCAAGAAACGACCTTAGATACAACCCTAGAGTGTGTACCTCTGTGACTGGCCAGTTTGACTAAATACTCCCAAGAGATAACTGGGGCTACTTAATAGTAATATGCAGACTAGGATGGTCTTTGGTTGGGGTTTAAGGGTGAAAATAAGAAAATTGTGATAATTCACAATAAAATCAACATTTCTCACTAACTATTTCTGACTTTTTCTGTTACTGTTGTTAGAAACTATGCGGGTTATTTTACATTTATAGCCTAAGTTATCAAATTAAATGAAAAGTGTTTCTGCAAAAAATTATCTAGCAGTATGACATTGTGTAATACAACTCAGCTGTTGGGAAAATGAACAAATATTCAGCTGCTCACTGCCGCAAAACCCTATTTAGCAGCACATAGCACAAGAAAGACAGTAGCTAAATCCACCTAGTTAAAGAGTAGATTACAATCTAACCATAATCGGGCAGTTCCGGAACTTCAATCTCATTAAATTACTTGGGTGCATGTATTACATAAACTAGTTACAAATAGTCAAAATCACATTCATACCTGAAGACCAAATATAAACGAGCATGCATAGCAGATAACCTGAATAAAATAGTAATATCTTGATATATTACACTATTGCTGTAAATGAATGGTCTGAAATATATACTTATTGTAACTTTAGGGGGAGCCACATCAAATTGTCCCGTAACATGATTAGAAACTACAATTTCAAAATATAAATGTGTAAATGAATAGATTTGGACAAAAAAAGATGCAAAATTTCTCTTCATATACTTGTGTAGAGCAATAAATTGAATGTGTCTTTTTTTGTCATGTCAATCCCTTTGAATTTATGATACAACATAGTTATTCCCAATTTTCCAAATTTACAAATATTTTGAAAATGGTACTTATAAGATGATGTGGCTCCCCCTAGCTGTAAATGTATGTAGTGCATGATGATGAGACACAGCTATGAAGAGATTAACGGACAAACGAACAGATTATTGAACAGATTAACACATTATGAATTGATTAACAGATTAATGAACATACTAATGGACGTACAAAGTGAAATGCATGGGAACTTATATTATAACGAATAGCAAGATTAACAAGTACATCAGAAATAGTGTATACAATCGTACATAGCACAATTGCATATAGACACAACTGCCCACATTACATGATAAATAGACATAATATTGTAGACATATTTTTGTAGATACATTTATCTACTTAGGACAATGAGTTCAGACACAAGTCTTTGGAAGTCAACGCATCAAAAGCTACTCTCATATATATTACAAAAAGCAATTCAGTTCACATAGTTTACAAACACTGCGAACGCATATATACAATCACATACATAAGCAAGGTACAATGTAGTAAGCAGTAGCATATATATATTCACACATGAAGACACAAAACATTGTATTTAAATACACACAACCTCCATTAACAATACATGTAATAGCTTAAGCAGTATACATGGTATACAAGTAGTGTATAACGGGAAAAAGTTCTTAATCTTAAAAATTAATCTTAATAATTCTTATGCATGATATTTTATTCTAATAATTATACCTTTAATTTTCTAGCAACCAATAGCAACACAATCTCAGTCTTATTAATTGTTAATCGGAATAATCACATTGATGGTAATTTGTGCAAAAAAGAGTAAAATGTTTTAATTTCTTTCGGCATAACAAGTCTTGACAACCTTACTCATTTAGTTACAGAATAGGAAATTATATCAAATTCTACATAACTGTCCTTTGTACTTTTCGTACTGGTAATTAGCTCCCATTACATTGAACTCAAAAAATTTTTTTTTCAGACACACTGATTTCATTTCAAAGTACTTAACAAATTCTACCTTTGTATTAGTTAAATATTATATACCGTAGAACGGGGTAAAGTAGGCAATCCAGTGTAAAGTTGGCATGTATTTTGACCAACTTAACTGTAGAAATGCCAACTTTTCATCTCTGACACGTATGCCAACTTTGCCATAGATACCTGTGTCAGTGAAGAAAATTGGCATTTTTTCCATTTAGTGGGTCAAAAAGGTGTGCCAACTTTACCCCAGATAGCCAACTTTACCCCGTTCTATGGTAGTTAAAAGTTGTTTGAACCCTTTACATATCATTTCTTTATACATTGGATGGAAGAGATATCACATGATTAGGTGAAGTCACATGACTTGAAGATCATTTTTGATTGGTCAGATATGTTTGCATCAAGTTTGCAAAGCTAACATATAAAGAATGTTTTCATTGGTCGGCGAGAGACAAGATTCCTAAGTAAATGACCACTTTTACAGACATAATATATCATGACATGTTTAATGGAAAGTAGCACTAAATTAAAAACCTCCCTACTCCCTCCTTTAGGTTTTTGATTTATCTTTCAATTAATACAGTAAATGTTTCGGTTTTTTTTTACAAATTATAAACTGCAGAAACTTTAGAAAGACAATACATTTAATAAGTAACAAGTCTATCAATCTATCACATAATAATTACAAGTCAATTGGGTATAATAAGTCAACTTCTAAATTAGTTCTAATAAATTTTAATAAGCCTATAACATACTATCACATTTTTGCAAAAAAAATTTGAAAAACATTACCTAACAACTCCCCTTTAACCAACACAGATTTCATAACAATTGGACTCAATGGAGACGTTTTCTGTCAAACTCATTAGATAATAATAATACAGTGGACCCTGTCTGTTGCCGGGATCACTGAAAACTCAGAGTTCCTTACTTACAAATTACAATTATCAAACGATTATTATTAATTAACCAAAACTTATAACCAATGGCATCAAATTCAGTATACTCATATTTAAGTGCTAACTAATATCTATAATAAACATTTAACATAATGCAGTATCAAGCTAGAATATGAATTAACATTTTCTTAATTCCAAACAAAAACAACCCTTCTGATATTGGGTCTATTTATCCTGGTACTTCAGACTTAAATTCTAACAAATATACATCATCATTTAAAGTTTAAAGGACCATACATGCACATAGAGAGCAGCTCCGCCACATACATCATGAATTGTCACTGATTCATACTTTAGAATATATACATTATATATTTTCAAGTTTTACATTTTAACACAAGGTTTTTCTTTACTATCAAAATATAGGCCTATGTATTAACTCTTGGTTATTTTCTTTCTAATCTCAACAAGTTACATTGTTTGAACTCATTGGCTGTGATCCTATTTTATAATTACAATAATTCTATGTAATCAAAAATGTTTTTCCCTTTTTTTTAATTAAACACAATTTTCTGCTTCTAAGAATAATTAATTGTTTAAGGAGACAATATTTTAACACTTAAAATCAATTATTTAGCAAAGAAATTGGTTACTATTGGACACACAAGCACCAATGAACATGCAGTTTCACACATTTCACAACACCATGATCTTAACCATGTTTAAAGAGCAAATTGTCTTAATTGGCTTATAGATGAGCACATGGACTTTAAGCTTTAATCTATTGATCAATCATATTATAATCATTTGCACCACAGCAAATCAGAATTACACACCTTTTCAGTCAATCATGACTGTTGTGAATATGTTGTAATTTGAAAATATCTCAATCTAAGAAGCTGGAATATACATTTGCGAAATTCGACCAGCAACATTTTTGGCTTGTTTGGGTATTTATGCGGTAGTATTGCGGTACTGCCATTACTATGCACACAATCGGTTAGCTGAATTTACTACTTCTTAGCTCCTTATGGCATGGCAAAAATTGCGAGAAAATAAATTTCAAACCTGATGACAGCAGTAGGCACAACACATAATTAGCAAAATGTTTTAACGTTGCAATTTCACAACACACTGTAATATGTAGAGACACAGTCAAACACTGAAACACTATTGCAGACATGGGCCTTGTATTGGGTCAGCTACAGACTACAGTCACTGCTTACATTTTACCATTGAATCTTAATGTATCTGGCTCCACATTAACCATGTTAACACAGAATTAGGAAGGGGAAGGGATTATCAGATTTCAAGCCATAATTTGTTACATCCTGTCAAATTTATGTCAAATGTTAAGGAGTAGAGACTTAAGAAGCAGGCTTTGAAAGGTGTAATCTTGAGAACATGCTGTACATATATTGTCTAGAAGACTTCATCTAAGCTTTTAAGCATACTTAATCTTGTCAACCTTCTGAATCGGCAAAAAAATCTAATTTATTATCAATTTGTTACTTTGAGGCAGTTCACCCTTTACATAATACTACATATAGAACAGGCCTTAGAGATAGACAAGATATGAACATGAGACAGACGGGCAGCCTAACAAACGATTTATCTTAGCTGTGCAATGATATGAAGCTCTTTAACCACAACAGTCCATAGAATTATGATATATGAATGAGAAGTTGATTAATTAAACTTATCAGACACACAGCCTCTCAAAATGTTCTCAAATACTCACACATGAGACAATTGAGACAGGTTTACAATGGACCACACACTGATATGATGATGACCTGATTGCAATCAAGATAATGCCTAGCTATCCACCAAGGGAACTAAGTGCAATTGACTTGAATGATAATAAAGGTGTAATTGCAGTTAAATTACAACATCTCTGTATGCAGATATTCATGTTGGTGTCTGTGTATATGTTATAGAAATGCAACGCCACACTGCAGCATATCATATGATTATAACATTCTGAAACTGTATGATAACCGAATGATTGGAGAATGATTGCGGCCAATTTCACGTTTCATTAAAAGTATCAAACACAAGCCACGCATAACACCAAATAATTACCATATCATTAATTCACAATTTGTCTAGTATATTTTTAGACTATCTCAACTCCTGCTCAGCAATTTCTAACTCCTCCTGGTCGACTATCGTGTGCAGTTTCATTCCTTTGACAGCCGTTTTAGAAAGTACCTCATCCGTTATCACACAGCTTTCAATGTCCTTCGACAGTTTTCCGTTTGAATAGTCTTTGCGCAACGACTCGATCTGCTCGACCCTCATGCAGATATTGATAATCATGAAGCCTTGTTGGCAATCCGTATCTAACACCAACACCCCTCGTTCCTGCTCAAAGTACTTGACTAAAGTTTGCGAACTTTCGCTTTCAGAGTCTCGTAGGATGCCGTAGAAGATGTTCGCCTTCTGCTTGAAAGTGTCTGTGAGGTTTTTCAAATTCTCGATTTCGCTCTCTTTTGAAAGCGATGGATTCTGATCGTTTCTTTGAGCGTCGATCATATTCTGCGTCTTGTATCCGTTCGCTGGGTTGTTCGCTGGGGCATATTTTGCCCCTTTATTAGAGTCCTTCTTTTTAAACATTCTGCTAAAACACAGACACAGGCAGCTGCCCTTCTTTTGCGACCCCTCCTCGTCTGCAGCTTCTATAGCAGGTAACCCTACGGCCGGGGGGTTCTGTAAATGGTGAATTCTCGCTGCGAGGTCTTCTAACGTAATCCATTCTCTGTTAATCGTGAACGTCGCACTTCTTGGCAATTTCCCGTTCGGCTGACCTCCCTTTTCCACGATATCTGTGACTAATCGGAGCGCCTTCACTTCTATCTGCAAGGTGACTTGACCTGAAATATAAAGAAAAGAGACTTAACCAAGTGTTTAAAACGATTCAACAGAAAATTTCATTTAACTAGAGAACAATTCCCAGAGGTCAGACAATTCTAGAGCTTGCAAGTCCAGAACTAATTTTGATAAGGGTACAAGTCGATAAGCTCCTAATGGTCCTAACCAGAGGCTAAAGGCCCACATTTATTTTGTTTCTACGGCAATAGATTGTTTCAAGGCTACACTCAGTACACTCATTTGAATATCTCACACAGCACATCGCAGCCGCATTATAAACACTCAATAAAGTGCAATCACATAGCAACTATACTCTTTGGTGCAATCACATTTTAAATAGTACTCTACACAAGCCGAGTCTTTAGTACAGTACTGCACCAGTTGCTAATGGTCAACCAGCACTGCCCTGTGGTTCAGTTGACCACTGGTCACTACTGCAGCATCCAGGTGTCCAGTGCTAATTCACAGCTGGCTAATAGTCCTATTCAAAGTTTTTACTCAAGATTCAGTTTCATTAAATTTAATCATGGTCTTGCACTGATCCTAATTTGGTGACATACAACTTTGCATGTTTAGTTACAGGGACAAAACACTAGCAGAGGTCTATGTAAGTCTTGATATGACAGAAAGATAGATTTACATAGAAAGTATAGAAGAAAGAAGGAATTAGTAATAGATGGATAGACAGGCAGATAGATCTATACAGATAGAATTACAGATAGAGTAAGATAGATAGAAGAATAACATATGGATACATAAGATTTTGTCAAAAGACAGATAGATAGATAGATAGATAGATAGATAGATAGAATAGATAGATAGATAGATAGATAGATAGATAGATAGATAATGACCACAGATAAATGAGATATAACACATCCAATGGTATTGCATGCAATGTTAATTTCGAGATGGATGGATGATTGGGGCTTTAATACGTCCTGTATGTATGCCCTTGGTAGGCTAATTAGGACAGGAGAAGGACACAGCAATGAGGCGAAGGATAGTTGAAACTGCTGTCCATCTGTTAATTTAGAGAATTACTGACATAATCATAATGATCATTGATAATGATACAAAATGTTGTCTTTACAAATGATTGCAGGTCTATGACTAGTAGTACATTATGCAACTTAACCATCATCATTACGGGCTTAATTGACATGAATAGATGTGCTTAATTAATGCAACAAGTGTCAAATACTTATGATGATGTGTGTTTAATAAGTTAGTTAAGAGGGCAGTGACTACTAAGATGTGCACAGCATGAAAGTGCTCTGTTGATCGCAAGCTGACCCCCCTCTGACCTCCCCCTCACACACATCCCCCCCCCAGATCCAGGTGCCCCCCCCCCCAATCTCTATCTCTCCTGCTCTCTCACTTCACATTGTGGTTACATCTGTCGCTTAGTATAGAGTAGTGGATATCATGTTTGTACTACACATGTGATTTCTGATGACCTGTCATCATCATGATCATACTTGTGTAGAAGTGATTCAAGTGAACATGTTTATGAGTCGTTAAATTAAACAAAACATTTAACAGTCTACTTAGAATGCTCGGAGGTCCCATCAAGGTGTTTAGGATGCTCCCAAGCAATACTACAGTGAACAATACATCCATCATAGAGGTAAAAGAGCTATGCTTCACCAAGTGTTATAGCTTATCTATCTAATCTTTACAATTAGCACAATATCCGATGATTCCTATCAATCCATGATCATCATCTGGACATCCATCTATCCATTGAACTTGGAAGATATTATTGAGAAGTTATTGTGTAAATAAGATCACAAATATAGGTCCATGGCTGAAAAAAGTAGGGAATTTGGGCATGTCATTGCCTGGATCTCACTGCAAACTTTTAAAGAAAGGTCCAAATTTCTGACTGGAAGTTGTCGCTTGATCACGTTGATTCGCGACTATTCGTGGGAAATTTTGTCGTACCAAATCAAATTAACCGAAAATTCAAATTTTTCTAGCCCTGTAGAGGCCCAACAAAGCCTTAATTGGTATAATGATACATCCTTTCTGACCCATATGTCAAAGTTTCAAAGTTTTGAGACTTCTTAGAATTTTTCTATATTGAATTAAATTTTTTCATTACGGTACTTCTTCTGAAAAATGACTGAAGCTTACCTTTATGCCTTTTCTTGCTCAGGTAACCTGCAACAAAATGAACACAAATCATTAATATCACGAGAACAGGCCTTTATCAGTTTATCGTCAATATTGCACTATTAACTAACTTATTTTTGTCCGCAAATTTACAATACAAAATAAACAAATGTCAGAGATTATAAGGCAATTTGAACACAATCATGTATACAATAAAGATCATTTCTTAACATTTCTGATTAATTCACTGCAAAGATTGCTGGACATAACATTCCAAACTTGCATCATTTCCTCTTTTTCGTTCAATATCTCTCAATATTTTTTTCCTGTTGTTTTTTTCCACATTCTTTTGTTCTTTTTCTTTCTCTCTCTCTCAATTGGCTGTGATTTACTCTTCACAAGCAAGGTCAGTCACCATGGCAACAGAAAACCAGCTCAGAGCAGCCGACATCTTTGAGTCATGTGACCTACGAGGTCACATGTCACCAGCCAGATGGCGCCACATTCCTCAGTTGTTAAGGTCAACGGATGAAACGATGGAAGGACGACTGGGTGAGGAGTGAGCCAAAAAAAGTTGACTGACCGATAACAAAGCAATGGCTAGTTCTAAAATATATTAGCCTAAGTAGTATACTATTTAGTAATGCATATCGGTAAAGTAATCATAATCAGCTGATAATGATGATGGCAAAATCGGCAACAACATAAGTCCGACACAACCTAACCAACAACAATGAAGTCAATTGAAAAATTCTATCCCATTTGGGACATATATAAGACATTATATTCAAACTTTTCTGCCAATTTTGCAATGGTAGTGTAATATTACAGCTTCCTGCCCCTTCTTTTGGCTGTAGCAGACGCATTATGGCATTGCAACACTTTGTCGCAGCTGCATAACAACATTATTTTATCTTTTTGAAATTTTATTTTACCATTTTCTATTGCTTCAAATTTCCACTTCTCGATTCAAAATTTTTGAACAAATTTATCAATTTTCCAGAAATTGTTGACACCTCAGGTCAGTTAATGAGTGATAAATCCACATTTCTCCAAAATGCAGTTTATAAGTTTCCAAGAATTTGGCTGGGAGAGCCCAGTCTAGGTGTGAGACAGAAGCTGTCAGTCTGATGAGCCCGAAAGGGACAGAATTTTTCCGTCTACAACATTATTAATGGCACTTGCATACTGCGACTTTTACTAGTTATGTGTACTTGTATAGGTAAAATCATCTTCACACAAAAGTGATCCATTATCAAAAATAATTTGGCCAAAATATGACAAGGGGTCAGGCTAAGAAAATAATCAGCAATTTAATTTCAACACAAATCTTTCAACACAAAACGCACCTGATCCACTGAGGGCTTTAATCCTTTGACTGTCATCGAGCAAACTTGCCAAATGATGCTGTCCCGTTTGTCGTAAAGCATTGATGAACAAGTTGAGAGCGCTTTTCCCGCTACTCTCTAGATGGCGCAACAAGGCGATGTTAACCTTGGCGTCGCTCTTTTCATTCTTAATTTGGTCGACGATGAAAGGTTCTAAGACACCATTCTGAAAAGGAAAAGGTTTAGTTAAATACAGACACAGCACAGTAACATTTTCAACTATTCAGACGGTCGTTGATTTGGTTCTGGGACTTATTCCAAGTTTTATTGAATTGTACTCTTTGAGTGACTCTCCTATATTATTGCAATTCTCTCACACACACAATCTTTCCTAAACTCAAACAATTTTCAATAATTATTCAGATATTTGTTTACATTTTTCAGAGACGTAGATGGTTCAAACAAAAGTTTATAATGCACCATAAAATAACTTGAGATATAACATGATTTTTTTATGCCTCATTACTTGATATTTTTAAGCCTCTTTAGTTCAATATTTTTATGTCCCAAGACTATATTTGCACTTCTGGTTCTACGACTACATACTTGTATGAGATAGTCAAAGAGAGGCTCCGAGTCCAGTTGTTCCACGAGTTCCCTCCGCGAGCTGAGCATGCTGGGACTGGTTGCACCCGCTGGCGTCAGAACGTCATAACCTGCAACACATAATTCATATGTATATTAGAATATGTTGTACCAATCATTGATCTATTCGGGGGAAGTTTGAAAGTTGTCGGGCCAATAAATTGACATAAACTCTGAAAACAAGCATTGCCTTATTTGACGGACCTTTTGGAATAATAACTGCAGAGATTTCATAGTGACCTTCTGAAAGGCCGGCAAAAGAATTATGCAGGAGTTGAAATTGATGTAGCCAGTGACAGGTTTCGGTGACGATGTCGGAGACTTTTGTAAAATCATCATCATTTTGTAAAGTCATAACAACAATAGTATAAATACAGACTTCGGGAAGGATTGCCACCCTTTTATAACTTTCTGCAGACCTTTCAACACTGAGCATGTTTGAAACACTCATTAACAACATGCTTGAGACAAATCAAGAGTCTCATCAGAACACTTCAACCTCAGTTGGCAAATTAATTGGCAGTATCTATATATATATCATTTTTGAGAGTAATGCTTTTGGCTATTGCCATCAAACCAGGCCGTACACAACAATGGACATGGTAAAAAACACGGTGACCTAACAATTGTATTGTTCTTCATTACCTAATTTTGCTCTCAAGTGACCACAATCACCACATCAGAGCAACCATGATGTCATCTATCAAAGGAGACTGATGTGGTCTGACAACTTCAATGTTATCCAGGTTCGGGAACGTCCGACCCTTGTATGTTCAGATTGGTATTAATTTACAGTAGAAACATAATAGAAACTTGAAGAAGACAGTGAAGGCAATCAGTTGAATTTCTGTAACAGATCATTGCTTTGGGCAACGAACCAATGAATGATCAATTTTAATCACTTCGAAAAAAAGAATCCTTACAAAACTATTAAGAAACAAGACGATAATATTGTACGTGAAAAACCTGAAAAAAAAAATCTTCTCAACTAAAGTTGACTGAGAGAGAAGCAATCGATCATCAGAATTTTTCCATAACTGACTGATTTTCGACTTAACAGCTTTTAAAAGTCAATCGTCATGCCATCACTAGAAGACCAAGAGAGATTGGGGAACATGACTGGTTTTAGCATGAGAATTATATACATAATCCTTTCATTTGTCAGTCACCAAAAACTTGTTATTAGACTCTGTAAAATTTAAACCAAAATTGCTGTTGTAACTTAAGATTTGATCAGACACACAAAAGTGACAAAACACCAATTGTATCGCAAATTGTACCACATAACTATCGAAACTGCTGTATCAAATGATTCTTCAAAGGCACAGGCCAAAGCTGATAGTCTTGTCTTCGCTTGTCTCTAGTATATTCAAAAGTACTTAGCTCTGATTGAGCCTGCCAACTTCTTCAGAACAGAAATTAGGTCATTCATGGATTCAGCCAATCAGTGAAGTTCTTACAAATGTGACATACCACACGATTACAACTGCTGTCAACAAGATTCATACATTTTGCAGAATTGTAGAATGAAACAAAGATGCATAGATGGATGATGGGGCCTTAACGTCCTGTATTTATGCACTTGGTAGGCTAATCAGGACATGAGGAGGACACAGCTATGAGGTAAAAGAGAATGAAACGAAGAATGCCAACCTGAGGTGACGATGATCTCGCTGTAGTGCGAGATGTAGAGCAGGGGGTTGTTCGTGTAGAACGAGGAGCGCACTTCGCACACAGCATGCTGGAACATCGAGGGTGAATTCGCCCCCTGATTACGAGCCAATGCCATTTCCAATTGGTTGTCCATTGGACTCTTCCCAAAATACCCAAACATGAGTTAGTTGCAGTGATTGGGGACTTTAAATGTGTCCAACAGTTTTGCACTGCAGCAGTCCATGGCGATGGTCATAAAGTGACAGATCAACATGATCAAAGTAAAGTCACACATCTTCTACATTGTTTCTTTTACACATCAGAAATGGAATGACTGATATTTTTTTCTAATTTTTTCCAGAAACAAAGTCATGAATTTTCAAATTCCATAATGCTTCAAATATGACTGACCATCCAGACAGAAGTATGAGAGTATCCATAACAAATAGTCCACAATTACTATCCTTGAAGGCAATAGATTAAAAAATATTAATTGAGATCTCTCTTAATAATATCACTTACTAACATAAGATATATCCATGCCATTTAAACTGACAGTCTGTGTATTCAATACAATCCATTGCCACAGGCCTAATGTTCATTGAATTTCATTTGCTCTGAAGTAACTTAAGATAAGTTTATAGCCAAAAGAAAGGTAAAGATTTGAGTCACTCTCAAAGGAGTATCATGCACAATAACAACAGTGTTGATAACAAGATACTAACTAGATTGTAGCCCCAGGCTATCCCTTCAGGCTATAGGATGTCAAATGGGCAATTAATGGATATAGCAGCTGATTGATCGCCATCAACCGTGTCAATGCTCTCTCCCAATCCATAAATGCTGAACTTTCCATTTACTGCATCAAATGCCTTTTGGGTGTGTAAAATTCATAATTTGCAATGGATGAACTCAACAATATTCCTAAATCTATGCATTGTTACCGATAAATAGAATCACCAACATATATAGTCATCAATAAGTTTTTTACTTTTCACCAGCCCCATCAAATGCCTTTTGGAGTGAAACATTTAATGTTTCTTTGTGTTGTAGCTTGAAACAAAGGTTGAAGTTAAGGATCCACATGGATCTATTTCTTCTTTCTGGTGTGTGGAAGAGTCTCATACATAGCATTTAAGACAAGTATCCATGTAAAAGGCTTAGTTGTAATCCACGAATGACATAGAATGTTGAAATATTCTTTCTGAGAATCACAAACTACAAACGGAGTAATCAACTATTAAATGCATCTTCACTTGGCTTAACAATGAACATGAAGTTGATTTAGTAATTCTGAAAATAGTCTTGAATTGTGAGAGGAATTTATCCACAATATATTTCCATTAAAGTCTCCGGTGTTCATCATCTTAGGTAGCCTGAAGTCCTAAACATGGTGCCTTTGAATGAAAATGTTCAATGTTCTAAAAATTAGAACCCTCATCCTTGGTGGTTTTATTGAAAATTAAATATGAATAAATTTTTTAAAAGGGCAGTTTCCGTAGAGGTCCAACTGATTTTGATGAAAACTGATTGCATTCAATAAATTCTACACAAGTGTCATTATCCGGTGGTAAAATCCTTTCATCGTGCTCCCATATTGGAAGAGGGGACCGATTTGTCCAAAATGAATGTGTGTGTGGATGAACACGACGCGATTCATTCGCTACACGGCAACATACTGTGACTAGGTAGGTCCAAGGGACATGCAAGAGACGGACAGACAGAGAGAGAGAGAGACAGACTGGTCCTACAGCCACAGCTGGTGCACCATTCTAAGGTCACAGCCAGCACTGGTCAGAGGGAAAAGGTACATTTATATACTGGGCTGCCAGGGTGCTAGCAAAAATGGCAAAAATAAAGATATATATGATCGATGGACAAGGCCATGACAATGTATTGTACTGTCGACTGGAGTGTTGAGTGAGTCTGAGTGACCTTGAGAATACTGTCGATTTGTCATTGACATTGTCAGGTATTGGGAAAGCTAAATTATATATCCAAGGATCAAAATCAATGAAATCATTAATCAGCATCTTTACCTTATAGAGACAGGTGGATGATTGGGGCTTTACATCCTGTAACTTATGCAATTGATAAGACTAATTAGGACAGGATGAGGAAACAGCAATGCTAGGTGAAGGATGATTTAAACTGCCATCCAACATAGATCCAGGTGGCCTGACCAGAGCTGAAATCGAACCCACCAAGGACCAAAACGACAGGAATAAGAGTGTGTTTCAATATCGACTGTTGAGTAAACTTTTTTTTTAAATTGACCATTAAGGTAATCTTGCTATCTGCTAGCATGGTGTATCAATTCAAAGCGTACAAGCCTACTTACAAGGTCTATGATACTGAGATAATGCGGTATTTCCCGAGTGGCTTATTCATTCAAGATAATTTGCACGCTTTCTTGAAATTCCAACGTATAATAAATTATGGAACGTTGCAAATTCCCAGACTGAAAACATCTTTCTTCAACGTCCAGTAATCTTTCAAACACCTAAGCAAAACCAATAAATTGGCTATGCCTTTTCAGAATTATCACAAAAGAAAAAGATCCAAGTAAATATAGGCACAGTGTATAAGATAAATGAAGGACAAAATAATGCCAGACCTAATTGAAAATTTTAGGAGGTTCCTTGACTTTAGTCTACTGTCTACTACTGTTTTATTTATCATGCATAGGACACATCTCCTAATCTTGTGCATAAATTCAATTTGCAAAATATGAGAAGATCGGGTATGGCTTTTCCATTGGCGGTCATCATGGAAAACAGTCAGTGTTGTCTGTGTTGGTCGTTGGATGGCATTCTAACATCCTGCAGGCCGCGGCAGCTCACACAGTATCTCTGAATATCAACACCAGATGTCATTGTTGTGATTATACATATACTCCCTCTGGTGTCGAGGTCATGTTCGTGTAGATGTTCTGCCCCCAAATGTTTGTGGAAGTCAAAAAGGGCAATTAGGAGTAGACCAACATGCACCTGGAGAAAAGGGGTTACCCTGGTCATGTGATGTGCCTAGAGGCAAAGGAAAATAACTCCGAGGTACACGAAAAATAATTATCTTTGCTGTATCATGCATTTTGCCCAAGGACGACCAGGGTATGCCCGTGACGACCTTAGAGAGTAATGTTGAAATCTTTGTTCACAAAAATCACAGAAGAAGCAAAATTCTCCTTCTAAGCCAGTTAACACTGGAGTAAAACTAAAAGGCAACTAGCAACAGTGATATTGCTAGGAAAGGTTTCATGACAGGAGAGCAATGAGTCCAGCAAAATGCACTTCTACGACCTGGTAGACAAAGGAAGCATTTTAAAGCAAGTTCCTTCAGGCAAAGGATGTAGAGATGAAAGGTAGATTAAGCAGTAAGGCTGTCTACAAGTGGACCGCTGTTCCATTGCTTCTGCTTTTTCCAGCTTTGGTAGATCAGAACATATGCTTTCAAGTGTTGCCAAGCAGATAGAGAAGATAGTCATAGACTGAGCAACAGAAAGGCACATAGATACTGCAGATGGGGGGGGGGGGTAATGACAAGATAGACTCATACAGATTGATATTAGTCAGGATATGAACAGTGTAGATCATGTAGATGCATAGGAAAACAAATAGAGATCAATCAACAGATCAATAGTCTAGATAGACTGTTAGCCCCACAGTCAGATGATGCTATCACAGCAATCAAAATCCTGTATCCATAATCCTCAAGACCATAAACCCCATAGTTGCCCTCCACCCCTTCCCACAAGCAATCATGTCCATTTGCTCTGAAGGGTGAAATTGCAACATGTACCCCTCCCCCCCCCCCAGAAAACCCCCAAGAATTCATAACATCAAGACCATGCATGCATGCATGCATAATGCACCCCTAACTCCTTTCAATCATGCTTGCATCGGATTCAGGGTTTAAAAAAAAAATTATCCTCTTGGTTTAGGTAGTAGGGTGCATAAAATAATAATAAAATGTCCCATTAGCGTAAAAGAAACTTGGTTACAAGATGCAAGTCTCAAAACCCAAGAAGTTTTTATTTCCTCAAGATACGTCTCTTTCACTAACAAGCTGCAATACATTCCATTTTCAAGAAATGTCTGACTTTCATTCAGCAAGTTATACATTTATTATATGGAATCTCAGTTTTGTGACAATGTTTTCTCTTCTTCAACATTGCTCAATGGCCATGACGCAATCTCTACATAATAAAGTTAATGATTATAATATCACAACATAATAGATGGCGCCAACTTCTCAGCCAAGAGAAAAGTCATACTCGATCTTTTCCAAGATTGTAAATTCAAATTTGAGTATGAGAGGAAGGAGATGATGACGTACCTGATAGATATCGGACAGCAGTAGCACAATAAGATAACTGCAGACAGATTAATATTGTACAGCCTAGATTCATATGTACAAATAGCATTATACAGGAGATAGAAATAGCAACACAATGACATTACTAAATCTCTGTAATCTCTTTCCAACATGCTTCTAAATATTCATCATTCTTAATACATATTTTATTACTTTTTCTGTATGCATTCTACAAAATTAATAATAATTGCTTTACAAAACTATAACAAAAAAACACCAATATTAATAAACAGGAAATGAAGCAAAAATGAGATACAATGTCCACACTCGAAAGAAATATGACATGAAAATGTTAATATCCTAAACAGATAAATCAAATTAGCATGCAACATGGGGTGGCTCACCCTATATTACACTTCCAAAGCTTCTAAACAGCTGCTCAGCATTGAAGAGCTTTGGGGGAGGGGGGGGGTGTGTTACTGAAGCAAAAGTGAAATTTGATAATCCCAGGAACAGCCAGGAAGGGTGTGGTATAGCAGGTACTTAATCCAACTTTTGGGTGATTTATTGTGGTATCTAGGATTCACGCTGTTGCCATGGAAACACATTCTGTTGCCATGCACAAATGTCAAGAAAAAGTTAGTTAGGCTGGCTGGAGGAAGTGAAACCTAACACTGCAAAGTAGTACAAACAGAAATCAAACAAAGAAGATTCCCTTAATTTGCAAGTGATGGAAGTATTATCGTCTCAGACAAGCACAATGGTAATGCTCCATGTCTGAAGTTTTTCAATCAATCGATAAATGAATCAATCAATCTACAATCAATCTACATGTACTATCTATCTATCTATCTATTATCGATCCATCCATCTATCTATCTATCTATCTATTATCGATCCATCCATCTATCTATCTATCTATCTGCAGATATATCGACCAAATTTTGTATGTATTGATCTATCTATCTACCTATTGATCCATCTATATATATATATATATCTGCAGATACATCACCCAACTGTTGTATGTATTGATCTATCTATCTATCTGTTGATCCATCTATCCATCAGCGTGTGATCAGTAGAGTAAGGAACCTGTTGGCCCATGTATACAATGGAAGATCCAACATAGCATACTTTCTGTCAATCAATCAAACAATCAATGTATCCATCCAGTTATCAATCTATCTATTGTCCTATTGATCTAATCAATCTATCAATAGACCCATCTATCAATCTTTCTATCGACCTATCTATCTGGTTATCTCATGAATTGATACTCCAGTATTTTTCTTCACAGAAAATATTACCCTTTGCAGAGCCCCAACTCTGGCAGCTCCTGGTCCTGGATACAGCTAATTCAGTAGCATATAAAACCCAGCAGACCATGTGGACCATGCTGACTTGCAAATCTGGCCATTAATTGGAGTAGAGAGCTGTATTAAGGGCAGCCCTGGGAATAACACCCCCTTTTGGGGGTAATACAATCCCCCACCAATGCCATAAGCTGCTACTGACTAAAACAATGTTAAATGGGGTCACAAAAAGTGCAGTAAAATTTGCCCTCAGCATGCTCAGTTCTCAGGTTAACCATGATGAAGTTATGCAGCTGTTTAGGAGCACTATACATGATGTACATTTAGAGTAAATTACAGTTGCACACTCAATTGCACACCCATGTATAAATAATTGCAATTTAGAGTTGTGTTACAGTAAAATCACATAAATCATCAATTGCATCGCAGGAAAACAGAAATCAATGAATTATTTTTCTGTTTGATGTGATAAATCAATCAACCAATAAAGAATCAATATTGATCAGCGATACCCATTATTGGCCATCACAAATTCAGAGTTTGCGGATGGAAGTAAACAGACAATGATTGTCATAAATGACTTGATGTGCATTCAAAGGAGAATACATTTCTAATACCTTTATATCACCATTTAATAGACCAGACCAAACTTACTTCATGGATCCATGCTTAATTTCCATCTACAAAAATTAAACGGCAAATCAATTACAAAACCGAAAGGTAAAATTAGTCTTTTCTCGCTCTTTGATTTTTTGGGGAAAATCAAAAAATCTTCAAAAAAAATTTGCTCATTCGCAATCTACGCCAATTGTGGACAATGCTGTTTCACGTCATGCTGTGTGATGTGATGTAAATTACCATTAAACCACTGAAATTCATGGAGTTGAAATTTATTAAATACATTCAGGACATTGCTAGGCCTACAAAATATTTTAAATAAACCCAAATCTTACCCATGTTATCCATAATATCCGAAAGTTTGTTAGCGATATCCTCCTTATTTGAGAAATCACATTATGACTTTATGTATAACTAAATACTGATCCACAAATGAAATCAAACAACATCAAATATTGTCACTAACCGCAGCGATTTGACACCTTTAACCTGACATCACAATTAGGTCAAAAGGATACTTTGAATGGATTTAGGATTAGTGGGATTAACCCTAATCTGGGTAATCCCTGCTAATCTGGTTTACCTGAACATTCCTTACATAAATTGGATAACATTTTGACAACTGAATAAAAGGATTAACACAATTAAGAGTAGGAAATGTGTTTAATCATCACTCCATGTTATTGCACTATTCGAGCATTCATGAAAGAAATCGAACATGTATTGCAAAACGAAAGAAATCAAACACGTATTGCAAAATAGACGACAGGTATCAGAAGGAGTATTTATAAACTGTGTGTATACCTGTATACCTTGGTAAGGTACAAGATATCATATAGGACTTAGTTTCTTCCAGACATTAGTCCAAATTCAATTAACAGCGGCCCACTAGAGCATACCAGGAAACAGAAGATTCTCGAGAGCAGTAGAGATATCACCTTTCAGCAAATAAGAAATATGTAAGCACTAGCTAATGAGAGAATTGCCAATAAATTCTTAATGCCCTTTTTCACTGAAGTTGTGTCATAATGGTCATCTTTTGCGAAAACAGCCATCCCGACCTGTAGCCCAGCAGAGGGCCAACTTGGTTGGGATTTATGGTGCGGCCTCACTAAAATTTGTGAATTAAAAAAACGTTATATGTATTATTCTGCATGACTATATTCGTAATCGTAATACAAGGCGATTTTTCAGAAGATCACGTATAAATTAATAGAGTGGTCAAGGGGCCCATAAATATTACCATATCACAATTGACTACAATGATCATATTGATAACAGAAACATGGACAAACCTGACGCTGAGTCCGAAAAATTTTCCAGTTCGATATCAGTCATTTTGAGGAAATCAAACAATCACTTCATGGCGTTGAAAGCGAGTCGTCTTTAATGCATTGCTTGCCGAAACAATATATTCTTATTCAGGTGGTCCAATCATGATCCAGATAATTGATAAAGTAATCAGCAACCCTGTGGCCAATGATACCTTTTTATTCTATCACTTTTCATATCTCCCAGATGGAGAATTGAAAGTGACAAAAAAACTTTTTTAACAGATTGTGATAATCAGTAATAAACCAGGCTTGTTAAAATGCCTGATATTTCTGCTCAGCATTTATAAACAATCCAATTTGTTGACATTACGGTTAAATCCAAATTGCATTATTCGGTGACAAAATACAAAATTTTGATTTATCTGTGCAGGTGACAAATTACTCAAAATTTTCTTCAGTATTCATACACTTTGAACATGTAGAACATTCTCCAATATTAATGACCAAATGTTCTATCAAATACGTTCTACATATGTCAACGTTCCATTGTATTACATTTACTACTAATATAAATATCATTAATAAACATACTATGATTGATTTGGTTAAGTGTCGAAATATATGTAAGGTAATTGATTGTTTTAGAGTCTAAATGTTTTAGTCAGTTGTACAACATAAATCCATCAAATTCCATAACAACTGTTATTTAACTATGTTAAATGACTTGTTCATGTTCCTAGTCATATATAACCAATGATAGAATGTAATGTATATATATCACTTTATAATTGATTGATACAGTACTCAGATATATATCCTAGACAGGATCATGAATTGTATACAGCTGTTATTTCACATAACAATGTATATTTATGTAAACATAAAAAGTCATGATAAGTATCATGACTGTAAAAATAAGATACATGCTCAAGAGTGTTACTTACAGATAAACCAGATGATAACAGAGTCATGTGGTGATCTTATCAGGAAGGAAAACATATTTCCTTTCTTAGATATTCCTGATAAAACTTTTTTGGATTATTTGATAGCGTTATACATTTTTTCTGACGAATTATCAAAATATTTACCTTGATTTACAAATTGTCAATAATTTATTCAGATTCTCTGTGTCCAGTATTTTGATTTACCTGCATCTGGGTGGCTGAGTGGTTCCCACATGCTCCGCTGAAGGTCTTTGCGAACCCGAGTGGGGAATTTTAAATTTTTCATGGATGGAACGTTAAATTGGAGTCATTTCTTCACACTGCAAGCTACCTTACTAAGAATTGCAAGTACCTATATTTGGGAAACTGATCAGTGACCACTCCCAAAAGGGACACATCCAGACCAGGCTTTGACCTGGAGTTACGTGTCTTACTAAAATGATAGGGTCTTTGCTTTGACCAACCAAATTGAATATTGAGGCCTGGCTAACATTATGAACAGCTTGGCTGATACACACACATCACATTATACAATGCAAATTGTGACAAAAAATCTTGTAGGCGAAATAGGAAAACCTAACTTTCCCTGAATCAGCTAAATGACAAATTTGCATAGATGCTAAAAGCGTTATAACGAAACCTGTGCCACTAATGACTTATTAAGCACATGTGAGTGACAAATTCACATGTTCAACAATGCTATACAAACACTTGAAGCATATAACTTTCTTATCTCTGCCAAATATTGGCCATGTCATGTGAAATTAATCAATGACCGACAATGAGGTTATATTCTAGACAAATGAAGAATACAAGCAGTGGCGGATCCAGACACGATAGTCTAGGAGGGCCCGGACGTGTTTCAGCATTCGCGGGTCCGCGTTATCGCAATTTTTCTTCAAAATGCTACTATTACTCTTGGTGGTCTAGGGGGGGCCCGGGCCCCCTAGGCCCCCCCCCTGTATCCGCCACTGACAAGAAACAAAGATGTGTTGAAATCAAATGATGCATATAGATCAAAAAATAATCACAGGCCTGGGTGCTGCAGAGATTTATGGCTCAATGTTTTAGAAACATTGGACAACTTTCAGGATCAAAATGCCAGCTGGATCATGTAAAACTGGCGGTCCCCGGTATCATGTATCTGTGACCGTAATTGTCCCGGGAAAGTGAAAGACCCCAGGCATGGTGTAAATGGACAGTCATGCATGGCAATAACTTGCTTTAGAGCTCAGCACAATGCCAGAATCACCAACATCTACCTTTATATTATAAGGAGTGGCTTTGGGTCACATGATTCGTAACTTAAACACTTACTAACAGTTTTGCTTTTTTCAAGATATATAGTTAAATACCTGAAATTAATTCGATGAAAATTTCATTCAGCTACTTCAAATAGAAAGGTCTGCAAAAAAAATTGGTCAGAACTTTTGGGACGCCCCTCGTATGATGATTAACAATACACTCGCCCTACTGAGCTTCTCTAGTATACAATATTGCTGAGAAAGAGATGAGAACATACATATTTGAAAGGAATTAGTACTAACACTTACAATCTATATTATAGTAAAGTACATCTTCATTCTATCAACGACAAATCAATTGTTTCTCGTCCATGGGAGAGGTTGCATTGATTTCTCCTTCTGCAGTTCTATCACGAGATATCTGCGGACAAGCAACATTTTGGGCATCGCTCCGAAAACCTGATCAATACAAAATGTCATTGGGTCACGACTGAATTAGCACCTTCTGTTCCTGATGGGGCTCATATGAAAATCACAGTCCGAATATTATTTTCAATTTTCCAACATTTCATGTTTTACCTATCGAAATCACAGGTTTATCATCAAATTCTTGGGTATATTATCCAATGCATGATATCATTATCAAATTCATAGGTTTTTATGAAATCCATGGGCCTAATATAAAATCTATGGGCCTATTTTCAAATTTGTGAGGCTTTATATTATCAAATCTGTGGGCTTATTGTCAAATTCATGGGCTTATTATCAAATTTGTGGGTCTTATTGTCAAATTGATGGGCCTATGATCAAATTTATGGGCTTATTAAACAAATTGATTGGCTAATTATCAAATTCACAGGTCTATTATCAAAATCAAGGGCTTGTTAAGAATAAGAATAAGAATAAGAAGTTTTATTGGTCACGTAGTAGCACAGTACATGTGAAATTTTGGTTGGTCGTTGAAATGTTATCAAATTCATGGGTCTAGTGTCAAATCCGTTGGTCTTTTATCAGATTCTTGGGATTTTTGTCAAATTAATGGGTTAATTATGAAATTCACAGGTTTATTGTCAAATGTGTGGTCTATTATCAAATTTTATGGGTTTATCTATCACCAATTTAAAATAGAGCTGTCGCTATAATAGTGATTCCATTTTTCCTCGAACTGAAAAATAAACAGCAACCTATGCAAAATTGAGTCATATTAATAAGAAAGAACAACATAAACAAATCAATCAGCAAAAATACTGTCATCCATCCATCCTTCTCTGTTTCTATTTGCTCTGATGTCTCACATTTCTCAAGTAGAACCACCACAGCCACCTCTGAGCAGGCAATATTTGGATGGACCTATCATGTCCCTCAATAGCCATGCATTGATTTCCTATTAATTTCGGCTGCTCTGAGGTTTGGTCAATATTTGACAGACAAAAATACATTAGGTCATATTAGTACTACTGTGATAGTATAGCCCCACTGAGTGGCTAAGAGGTCTATGTTGAAATAGTAATAGGATGCAAGGTACCTCCCAGGAGCACTCCTGGGACTTTCTATCTGTTCTGCTCTGTCCTTTTCTTTTCTGTTATTTATATATTTTTATTCAGAAATTGCATGGATGCAAATGTCAAAATAAATAGTTAATATCTTTCATATCTGTATTCCAGATCATCATTTGATTGATTAGTTGCTATTCAATCATATTCACTAAGAAATATAAAAGACTGGAATTGTAGTATGATGGATGGATGTATGGGCCTCATCATTTGAACGTCCTGAATTTATGTTCTACGTAGGCTAATTTAATTAGGACAGTAAGATTGAAACTATTGTCAAACATAGGCCCAGGCAACGTGGCCAGAGCTGAATTGAACCTCAAACCAGCGTTTGGAAGCTTGGATGTCCAGAGGCTTCAAACTGATGCTGCCTGACGGATGCTGATGGATGATAAGTAACAACGACAACCAGGAAGAGAAAAGAATCAAAATTTTCAGGCAACAAACAAATAATGTGAAAAGTCATTCTTGAAAAGTGTATACCAACTGCAAATATTTCCATTGAGATTGAGAAATTTTCAGACAAAGACATGGCCAAATTCCCCAATTTTTCCATCAAGCATGACACTCATAATTATGGCAGTTTGGGGTTGGAATGTCTCATATTGGTTTGCCATATGAACATGAACCCAATATCATTATGATATGATTATCATCATTTCCGCATTGTGATGTATACGTGTAAATTGTACACTAATACTTCACAAATGCAACAGAAAACAGCACCAGAGTACATGAACTGTGGCATGCCCCTGTAGGCCTGCATCAAGCATCAAGGTGAATGCCCTCCCATTGGCAGATTGCATTGCTGTCTGGTGCAGGCAAAAACATCATGCAGTGACTCACAGGGATTTTTTGCCATTTTTGGATCAGATGCTCACAACCAAGATTTAATACTTTGTTGTTGTTTTTTAGTTCTGGTGTGAGTAACATCAACAATATCAACAACATGGTATTGGTACTTCATGGTTCAACATCATGGTATCTCCAGTGAGGTATGGTACAGTGTATGTTGTAGTACTGCTGTACATGATACAAATTGACGGTCTACGGACCGACACATGTAGCATGTGTAGTACACATGGAGTACAGCAAAAATCTGTTTAGTGAGATATATTCTATAATCCTGTATATATACTAGATATAAAGATTGTGTTTGCATAGAAATAAAGGATAGACAAGACAGATACACTTCAGCAAAGCATGGGTAGATAGACAGATAGATAGATAGATATGGTAAGTGCAGCCCTCTAAGCCCAGTTCTGGGCGCTCACAAGGGTTGATTGATGAGATGGGAGAGAGAGAGCGGGAGTCCTCAACATGTTACACATTTACCAAATGTGAGGGATCTTTTACTTGCCCGGCACAGACACTGATACAAGGGGCCGCCAATTTAACATGTCATCCGAACGACATCCAGCTAGGATTTTGCTAGCCCTGAAGGTACACTGCAAATTTTGGGTTTCCCATGTGGATGGACAGACAGGCCTATCAAGAATAATATACTGACAAATAGATCAGGAATAGATAGATTGATAAGACAGACATAAAATAATGTCATAGATAGATAGATTAATTTGATTGATGCATACTTCAAAGAGAATGGCTCAGCAAAGATACTGATCACTGATACATGCTTTCCACAAAAATGTAGGAACGAAACTCCATGACTTTTCCATGACCTGATGAACAAATTTTCTATTTTGCATTAAAAAAAATATTCACTCATTGAGGTTGATATGAAACTTTTACAAACTTGCGCAACAACTTCAGTCTCTAGTCTATAGCCATCCACTCCACCAACCATGAATCAATTTAACTTGCACGTTGATTTACGGACACATTTTTTAACTTTTCCATGACCACAATGTTCCTCCGACTTTTCCCTGACTTTCCATGACTATGAGAAGTACAGATGTGAACCCTATGGTACTGATACATGTGACTGACAATTTAATCACAAAGCCGATTCCTGAGACATACATTGATCCTAAGTTCTGATATGCTGTTTACATGTTAATGAATCCTGTCAGTCAACATTCCTGATTTTGAATTCTTGGATCTATTACTTGAAAGATATTGGACAGAGGTGAAATCTCTATTTAAGTCTTGAGTTAAGTCATACTCCTGTCCAGAACAATGTTATGCCAAGATATTAACCTGACATTGTTCACTATTGAGAATCTACACTCTTTTGTCCTGAGATACTTGCATACAACAGAGCGAACAGACATTTTGATGAGGCTGGTTTATGAAGAAGAATCCAATAGCCACTAAGTTTGTCTACTTATTGTTTGCTAAGTTCAAACCAAATTTATCAACAATCAAAGATTGGAACTCCTGATAGTGGCTTGAGGTATACATTTGAAGTCAGTCCTTAAATTCTTGGGTTTTGGGCACATGGTAAATAGGAGTAGGTGATATGGTTTTTGTCCTGTATATTTTCCACTGACAAGCTTTGACCACAAATAGGACAGCGATGCACACTCTTGACAGTCTTGGCACAGGATGAAACACTAGACATGGGTTGTCCAAGTTGGGAATCAAACTGTGGCTCATCGCCGAGAATACTATCGCAATGGATTGCATGTCTGTTTTGGGCAAAATATCGTATTGGTATACTACACATGTCGTTATTGTCATCTTTACTCCATATCTGAATGTTCTTTCAAGAATTTTAATTCTGCTCTTAAAATTTAAATGTTCCGGCTAAAACGCAAGAACACAAATCAAAGTATCGGGCTGCTGGCCACCATTTTATTTTCACATGTTCCTGACATCAAACCAGAAACCAAATTATCAATGTATCTTTTAGGGATGCATGGACATACGTCAAGGTATCTGAAATCCAGCCGGATATTAGAATTTGCAGCATATCCGGTATCTGGCAGAATAAGGGTGCCAGAACCGGATATCTGGGATGCTCAAAAATAAGTGAAAAGCAGTAAAAACTTTAATAACGAACAAAAGAATATTACAAAAACAGTTAAAACATGATGTAACCATCTTCAAAATTTTAATTCAGTAACAGAACCAAACGAAAAATATTCAATCAGAGGAACAGTCCCCCGCCATGATATCTATCTCTCAGCTCCCAGAAAAAAATATTTATCATCAATTTTGAGTGTGGCAAAACTTCCTTTTTTGTAAGTTTACTATTCGGTTCCAGTTATCCTGTTAATAACTGGTATCGGGCTATTATCACTATCTGTGCATCACTAGTATCTTTAAATTTAATCATGTATTGGTAACACCTCCCTTATTGCAGACACAGTCACAATATCACCTTGAGCGAGGTTGGAAAAGAATGCCAACTTGCCTAACAACCTTTTTTGCTTCTTTATTTTCTGCTTAATTCTGAAGCAGTAAAAATAATCATAGGCAAGAGTGGAAAATGGTGTTACTTGATACGAAAAAGGAAAAGTGTGATTAGCCGAACCCGATAAAGTCAAAGAAATGCTTCAAAGTGGCAGCTGATGTAAACACAGAAGGAAGCAGTTTCCAAGAACTAATATTTAATTAATGGATGAAATTAGAGAAGTTCAAATCTCTTTAGATTACAAACTGAGTTCTGGATTAACAAAATAATTATTTAAATCAGCATAACTCAACCTACAAATCAACCAATCAATTAAATTTAAAACACTATCAAAAAGGACAAATACATATATCAGGTTTAGCCTCCCCCCTCCAAATGCATAGACTTGTGTGTTTTCAGCAGCTCAATGTACATTTGCAATCTATGGTAGATCTAACTTTCTGTCTCCAAGTGGATTCACTGAAGATACACAACATTTTCCCCATTATATGTAACTCAAAGATCAGTCAATCTGATTCTGTCATCTATAAGTAGAGTTATCAATCGATTAATACATAAGTAGAGTTATCAATCTATTATTTTTTGATTAATCGATCTATCTATCCATCTATTCATCCATCCATCTATCTATGAGATCCCAAATTCTTCAACTCATCTATCTATCAATCTATTAAAACAAAATTCTACCTTTACAACATCTGTCATCTATCTACCAGCCTACCTGTCGACCTACCTAACCCACTTGCAAAAACAATCCAATTGATACAGCACATTATCACTAAATTCACTCTTATCTAAAAATGACCAAGAATATTCCAAGAAGAATATCCAGGAATATCCTAGAATGTCTCAGCATAAGTTAGCAGGGATAGTCCAGGAATGTCTTTGGCTATTCTTGTCATGTTGAAGACAGCAAAGGGTTAACACAGCAAGTAGCACTTGTGGCTGCTCACCTGCTGTGAGGTGCTTCAATTGTGCAAAATAGATGATAAAAGAATATCCCATATTAAGGCCAGACTTTCTTAATTTTTAGCTTGTCGGACCGACCGACCCAACAGATTTTCTGCTTACGGATAAAAAAAATTGAGCATAACGACAATTTTTATCAAATTGACATTATAAAAAATTGAGATTTCACCTTTTTTTTTCTCATTCTACCGATCGACCTTAGAAAAAGTGCCTTGAGATGATCCGAGAAGCTAAAGATCAATTATGTCTGGCCTAAGCTTGAAAGAATTTTATTGAAACATTGAATTAACACCTTTCTTTTACCTCTAATGCATAGGGGGAATGGGGGCACATTGGGACGCTTTTAACGTCTGCTAATATTGCTCAATGCTGAAAGCACTGAAGAACTCAGAAGTTTGCATGAATATCACCCATACTATTGGGCTTAAATGCAAGGTATAATGAATTAGACTGCACCTACCCTTTTGCTGCCAGAGAGTCATAAAAATGACTGTCCCAATGTGCCCCGACTGGCACAGCAGGGGCACATTGGGACATCAATTAAAAAATCATTTTAACACTCCATGTGCAATAGATGTCATATATAAGTAGTGCGTAAGACAATATACAGTGCATTAACACCTTGCAGTGCCGATAGTTAATAACTTTAAACAGTTTTAAACATTTAACATAAACTGTTCTGGGTGCGGCCATCTATGTAAGTAACACACAGTGCTTTGTGACAAATTTGTTCACAGAGCATGGTAATCCACTATACCTCTATTCACTGTGGCCTGAAAACCTGTTGTATGATGTCCCAGGTCATTCAGTTGCCTTGGACACTTAAATTCTGCCATATTAAGTGCGTCCCAATGTGCCCCAAATTCACTGTCCCAATGAGCCCCGATATGACTTTTACACCAAAATGCTAATTTCTCGGACACTAGTGAGTGTGTTTATCACGATAGCAATTCATAACTGTTCGTTACGATATATAAAATTCATACAAGCACTGAGAAAGCCTCATTGTTCATGGTTTGTCCACAGAATGGTTCCAATTGAACCCGTCCATATTTACTTTTGTAGTAGGAAAACAAACTTTTGCTTGCCATACTTCTGTATGTGGCTGTAATTTGTCAATAAAACCATGGAAACATCAGGACGTGAAATTACAAGATATGATGGCACTACCATATCATATACCTTGCCAGGATCCAAGAAAACCCCACCGTCCCACAGTGCCCCGCGTCCCAATGTGCCCCCGTTCCCCCTACTTTAAGTATGAAGATACCCATATACATGATATATAATGCCATAATCAGTCCGGGAAATTACCACCACGTGATGACAATTGCAATTCCAGCTAAGTCCTGGCCCTGACAGGATGATTGAATGTGTGGGGTTGATCAGTTGGGTATCAAAAGGAAGTCTAATCTCTGTACACCTATCCTCATCACACGCCAGCATGACAGTAGCGGCACTTATTAAGTCCAATTTTGCGAAATACTGCAAAGTCATCAGCAGCTGATAACAGTTCCCTTATTTCTCTGGAGCCTTCGGGTTCTTTTCCTCATTATGTAATGGATAAGCCTGCCAAAATTTATGGAGTTAGTTGATACTGTGATACAACTTTATTCCAAGTTTGGAAGTGATAGTAGCAGCAGTTATTTTTAAATAGCCTGTCAAAGATGATTTTGAGCACTGCTTAAGTCATTGCTGGGCCATGACACTTTGAGAAGGTCATGGGAGAGACATGACAGTGCTGGAATGAGTGTCATGTGGGGCTGAAAACATTGATTGTCATGAGCAGATGGTAATTTCCTAGACTGATATTACTGACAGCAAATTATAATTTCTCAAAATTTAACAAAACTGTAAGCCAGATGCTTTCAATATTTTCAGAACATTTTTTTTTGGCTATATATAACCATAACATACATAATGCAGTACAACTATTTATATACTCTATCAACTGATCAAACTCGATAACAAAATTTCACTTTCCTTTGTGAAAATATAGAGAGTACTAAATCATTTGTTAATGTGATTATGATATCATCATTAATGATACAAATTCAAAATTACATACATCTTGAAATATTTATTGGAATTAGTGAAAATTTTCCTCATTGCCATGTCCTCCTCCTGTTCTAATTAATTAGCCTATGAAGTGTATAAATACAAGATGTAAAGCCCCTAACTTCAATCCATCCATTGAAATAAATGATAAAGTCTATTATCATATTATATTACTCAAAACATCTCAAGACAAAAATAGCCAAATACCTTTAGAAATTTAAATCCTCCAAGTCACTTCCATGCATTCCCTGAATAAACAAACAAGTGACTGAAGAGAATTGAGAAATCTTAAATCCAGAGGAGCAGTGGGTCACAGGGAGACTTGACTCCTAAATCTAACACCCCCCCCCCCCTCCTTCCCCCTCCCAACCAGCATGCATGCAGTCACAGGGCCAGAAATAGTTGCAAGAAGTTGAGGAATGTACAGGCATAAATCTCAAATAAAATGTCTTTTCTATGAATCAGCAAGAAAAAAACAAAATAATTCGAATGCATAATCAAATTGTGACCGGTGAAATTCTGCCACTCTCTTGTGTTAATTTTGACACAGAAAGAATGCTGCTCAGTAGCCTATAAAATGCTAATTCATTAATTTAATCACAGTATAGGAAGTCCAGCTATTGTAATAGCTTGTAATAATAACTCAACAATGATTCACAAATGACCAATAGCAACAAAACTTTGCATAACAAATCTACAGTCAGAGGTAAATTCAAGAATCATGTACACATCATGTACAGCCAGCAGCAAAATTTATAAATAGATCTGTTCATTGACAATATTTCCTCAAAATGCTGTGCATGCTGTGGGGGTGCATTATTTTTTGTGCATGCAGTATTCTGGGCTTGTTTTGAGATGATTATTTGAGATGGATGATTGGGGCTTTACGTCCTGTATTTATGCACTTGGTAGGCTAATTAGGACAGCAGGAGGACACGGCAATGAACATAGACCCAGGTGACCCGGCAAGAGCTGGACTCGAACCCTGGACCCAGCGATTGTCAGCCCAGCACTCTACCACTAGACCAGCACTCCCCCCAGGTGATTATTTGAGAATCTATGGTCACAATTTTTATTTCAAATGAGACTAAACAATGCTAAGAGACCCAAGGTTTATTCGAGCAGGTGAGATAATCTTTAATTGGGAGAAGAACTCATTTCAGGAAACCAAAATTAACACATTACAATCAACACGATTAAGGAAATGTACGAAAAGCCAAAAATAAAGGCAAAATCCATCACAAGACTTATCAGTCAGGACTAATTTTGACCAGTCACTCAGTGACTAATGAATGAATCAGTCGACATAGGTTTATATATATAACAATTTAAGACAAACATGCACCTAAGCATCTTGACCCGGAGAGTCCAGCCACTTATCATACACATTCCGATAGAAAGATACAAATATACCTATTACTTAAATACAGACTGGTAAAGATAGACAGATGGATAGACACAGATAGAGACTGAGACGAAGATAGACAGATTATCTGCATCCTTTATCCATCCCTCTCTGTATAAATCTATGATGATCCAGGGTCTTAAAAATAAACCCCAACTGGGTGCAAGAAATCTAAGCATGTTGAGTCACTCTTTGGTATTTTGCTGACCAACTTTTTAAGAAGTTCTCACCTAGAAATAACACAGAATCCCACAAACCACCAATGTAAATTATACATTATTTTGGATTATTAGAGCTCTTTGCAGATTGGCGGTCCACTGGATAAATTAATTTTCTTATATTCAATTTGCAAACTGGCTTTGCCACATCATTGACAGTTTTCTGTTGGTCTCCTAGTCTTCTTATTTGATCAAGTATCTCAAGTCACTTACTTAGTTTGTTTATTGTCACCTTTGTTGCTAGATATGATAAGCACTGAATCAACTGATTGACCATAACTGACACAAACAAAACATTTTTAAGCCGGTGACATCACACGACCAAGTTGAAAGTTAATTTTGAAATTGTTTGGGCCGCTAATCCGCAAACAGCTCTAAGCATGTTAACTTTCTGATCCCACACGAGGTCAGAAGTTAGAGATTTTTGAGAAAACAAATAAATTAAAGAGTTCTATGGAGTGAATATCTAACAAAGAGACTCTCAAAGTCTCAAGTCAATTAAGAATGAAAGCTAAGGCCTTACAATAATAGGCTAAGTGTGGATTTCAATGATTCCAATAATTTATCAGCCTATGCATGCTATGTTTCACATGTCACAATTCCGTTTCACGTATCGATAAGTCTCACAACGAATCCACAAAATTTTTAATGATTTGCCATAAAAATAGGTCCTTCAAATCAAATACTGTTATCACAAACATTGGAAATCACAATTAAAATTTGTTGCACCCTTTCCATAAATTTAGACAAGGGCAGATTACCAATAAATCTGCCTTCAAGTCCTGAAGACAAATCATCAATTGCCATAAATCTTAAGATGCAGGAAATAGGCCTCCATAACACTTGACATTTAGTTTTGCCTTACAATAACCAGGCAAAATGTTTTTCATTTTGTGTTTGTTTTGTCATTGTGATTGAGTGAATAATCTAGTAAATCTACACATTCTTATTATTTCTTTCTTATTTTCATTTCTGGTTTTTGTCATATTTCTTTTTTCCTTTTTTGTGCCTCCAAATACAAATTGCCTCCTGGCAGATGTCAGACTAAGTAGACAACACAAATAGCATCTGTTCATGAGGCTTGCAATTGCCTGGTATTGTTCTGGCAATGTACAATTTTCTCTTTATATCCACCCTGTTTATTTCTACCTATTCATAAATTTCTTTTCACCTCTTCCACCCCTACCCCTTCTTCCGGAGTAACTTCAATTATTTTGGAAAAATATAATTAACTTATAAATTTATCAGACAGATTGTAACCATTCACAATGTCATTTCTATAAAACTTGCAACTCAAAATAACCTCAGTAACAGCAGGTCTTCCAATTACTATGATCAGGCTGATCATTACAAACTTTGCTCACTAATTTATTCTTGGAGGAAAAAATACAAGAAATTATGCTTCAAGAAAGAAATAATTTAGTTTAAAAAAATTTCACCAAACTGTGACATAAATAACTGCCAAATGGTGCTTTTGGAATTTTCATAATTACATACATGCCATTTATTACTATTCCACTTTATTTCACATAACCATCAACAAAATATTTAAACAGATCAATGGTAATTTTGAGAGTAGTTATTTCTTGCTACATGAAGCATTTCTTACATTTGCAAACTTACTCAATCATGCTTCAATAATTACCATCAATACACAAGTTATAATTGTATACCAAAAAGCGCTAAGATGTTGTTTACATACTGCATCTTATTAATAATCTTTTTGCACCCAAATCAATATGATATATATCATAAAAGGAAGAAAAAGAAACAAAGGACGGAACGATGGAAAGAAAGAAGTTCAAGGAAGGAATGATGAAAGGAAAGAAAGAAGAAAGGAAGGAAAGAAGAAAGGAAAGAAGAAAGGAAAGAAGAAAGGAAAGAAGAAAGGAAAGAAGAAAGGAAAGAAGAAAGGAAAGAAGAAAGGAAAGAAGAAAGGAAAGAAGAAAGGAAAGAAGGAAGGAACGAAGGGAGGAAGGAATGAAGGAAGGAATGAAGGAATGAAGGAAGGAAGGAAGGAACAAAAGGAGGAAGGAATGTTAGGAAGTTAGGAATGAAAGAAGGAAATCAGGACATAAGAGGCGGTAAAACTTCGCTGAACTTCCCAAGGCACATTTTGTTCAGCAATGTTCAACATTTTGTTTTTTTTTCTTTCTTTTCAATAAACCGCTTTTTTTAAAATAGCGATCATGAGACACTGTCTCATATTAGCCTTAAAATGTTTTGTCTACTATGTTAAGAATTCAGTCTTTGTACTTTAATGCACATTCAGCAGCTATCAAGTTTTCACTTCCACTCCTGTTCATTAAAATGCCATACATTTTTCACTGGTGGGTGCTTTTGTTATCATGACAATAGAAGGCTGAGGTTAAAATGTCAAGCCATCATGGCCATGTTTTATACTACATCTTCTACAACTATAATTTCATAATAGTTCTTCTACAACAACAAATTAAGTTTGTAACTAATAAACTTATTAACTATCATTGACCATCATGTAGATTGTATTGTATGGCATGTATGCGATATATACACACAAATTATTGCCAACTTCTGAAAACAAATTAGTAGTGTCATAAATAATCATATATATATAGGCCTATACTTATATTTAGATAATTTTCAAATTTATGATTAAATCAGCTGACGAAGCATGATATAACTTTATTCAGTTAACAAGTTTTAACAGAGATCATGTCATATGTTGTCCGTAGGAGTACAATGTACATATTTGCTATATTCTGGATGGTGTTTTCCTATCTTTACATGATATCATCCATGTTCCCTGACATGTAGCAGGATATTTGTGGTAACACCTAGTACCCAAATTAAGGACAAAACAAATAGTCAATTCTATATTATACATGCATGTAAGGTATAATAGATCTCCAAGTTGATGTTAACGTTGAACGCAAAATTTTGAATAAAAGTTAAATATTGCAGATAATATTTATTCAGATCAGTGGATTACCCCTGTGATGAGCACACCCTCAGCAAGAGCGACCACCTCCACAGACAAGACTGCCCACAAAGAGAGACAATTCACCCCTGAAGAGACCACCCCACCTCTTGTGACCCCAAAGAGAGACCAACCCCCAAAGAGAGACCATCCCCCAAACAGCGACTACTCTCCCAAAGAGTGACCACCTGGTGTTAGCGAAGAGGGGGGAGGGGGTAAACATAATTAAGGAAAACAAATACTGTACAATTAATTACATTATATAGCAGTACAATGAGTCGATATACATTAAGAGTTTAAAATACACATATCCATTGATATCAGTGTATATATATCATCATGATAAGTAACACCAAATACTGAACATGAAATCACTAATGTCAACCTAGCCTATAAATAATTCATGCTTGTCACAAAGTAGAGAAGGAATTTAAAGTATTATATAAACAGGATTACAATGGCAGCCAATGGTGGTCATGACGCGAATCGGAATTATATACATGAACATGACTTAGTTTTTTGCCTCAATTTAAACATCTGCAACGTATTTGAGATATAAAATTTAGGTAACAATAAATTGAGTTTTACAATTATGATTGACAATGACCCTGAATGGTGGAGCATTATTAGCCATGACATTGACACAGTGTGACTTCTCATCAGATAAAAACATGTCACATAATTCTACATAAAAATTTTGTAAATCAGTTTGATAAAGTGACTTAGTCAATATGCAGTTCACTTATATTCAGTAAATCACTTTTTCTCTCAATGAATTAGTTTTTTTTTACACAGAGAGTAGACTATTGACAACACACATGTACAATTGTATATCGTATATCAAAAGAATGCCACATTTTGTAAATTAACTAGGAGAGGACTAATTGGATTTGCTTCAGTAGATCAGCCTGTAATGTGTAATGTAGTAGTACACGTGTACTATGCAGTGCTAAGTGAGGGCATGCAGCTAATCTTGCTAAAATTATATCGAACAGATTATCATACCGGTATATATGATATGATATGATCATGGAAATAGATAGACTGATATAGACAGATCATGGACACTTTCAGATAAATATATCACAGACAGATATATGAAGATAGAAAATGTAATATCCAACCATTTCAGTCAGATCTATTGGTAGATTGATAGATAGATAGACAGATAGTGGATAGATAGATAGATAGATAGATAGATAGATAGATAGATAGATAGATAGATAGATAGATAGATAGATAGATAGATACTGTCTCAAATATAATATATAGGGCATAGGTCTGAAGACATTCTATCAAATAAGAAGAATCTTTGCTGTGACAACATGAAATACTAAAATATGAGAGACATTCAGTTGAATGGGTAGTCTCTTAATGGTAACCTTAACAGATCTTAACCAGGGATCTTAATGTAGGGAGAATTATATAAGGCATACCTTCACGTGTAGACACATTTGGTTAAATCAGGATTCTATACATAGCTACATCAACATGAAGACAGAGTACCATCATCACATGGCAATGATAGCCTGCTACAGCATAGTTAACAGGCTAAACAGCATTGGATACACATCATTATATTCTCTTGTACATACCTTTTAAATCGTGTGGCTCCCATGGCTGTGTGGTGCATGGTAAATCCAAGAGTTAACTGGCACATTTACATGTGATATTCTGCCCTGTGTGTGCTAGCATTGATGCAGTGTGCTCTGGCATCAATGAATTGCTCTGCTGCTGATGCTGTTGCTGCTCCCACTGCTGTTTTGGTCTCAATGCTGCTGTCTCACCATTGGTGGCAGCACTGGTACTTGTTGCAGCAGAGTTGAGCAGACGACAGCATGTGTTCCATTTGGAGACATCACATTGCTGCCACAATTAGCTACAATTTCACAAAGCATGGATGGTTGGGGCTTTTCATCCTGTATTTAATAACACTACGGTTGCTTATTGCAAGAATGTGGCACAGCAATGAGGCGAGGACTCAAATGACTGTCCAACATGAGTCACTCTAAATAACACGGCCCCAGCTGGATTCGAACCCGAACCGAGCGAAAGGAAACCAAATCCGAAAGTGCTACCAACTGAGCTTATCCTCTTCAACTAGGAATAGATGAAAATCAGGGTTTGTCAATTAAATACATGAGAGAATTAATGACATTGGTGATCTATCTATCTTTCTCTTTTTCTATCTATCTATCTATCTATCTATCTATCTATCTATCTATCTATCTATCTATCTATCTATCTACATCCTATTTGTAAACTCCCAACCCCCTCACCCCACTTATACCAGGAGCCAGGTGAGACGTAATATGAAATGTCAGAGGGGTAAAAAGGCAAATATAATATTTGGAGCTTTGGAGCTGAGGGTGACTCATCCAAGGGGCACTTAGGATAAATACCCCTCACTTGGCTGTCAGGATACCTGGATACAGGGGTGAAGTGCTGCAGGGTAGAAACATTACAATCATTGGTATCCCAGCTACAAGTATAAAATAGCATTATTAGGCCTTGCACTGTATTTGGGAGAGATAGACGTAACTTATTATCTATCTATCTATCTATCTATCTATCTATCTATCTATCTATCTATCTATCTATCCATCCATGTTTTTGAGAGAGGAGAGCCATTTGATCGATTATTCATTTTCCTCAGCCGATGAATGTTAACAAATTAAGTGCTGGCTGATTTCTACAACTTTTAAACTTGTACAAGTAGTAGTTTACAAGGATCACTGTACTGTAGGTCTACATTCATTGACATTTGATTGCAAAAGTTTGTTTTTCAAAACATCACACAGTGGCGGGGACACACCATCAACTGACCAGTGGTGTCACCTGGTGTTAAATATTTCCCCATCCAAACAATAAACAAACTGGCCACAGGACTGACCAGAGGCACTTGTTATCAAAACAGAGGCAGAAAGTCAAAACACACATGCCACCCACATGAGTATGTTGAAAGGGGTAGGCAATATACATTCACATGATTAAGTTTGACTCGCACTAAATATTAGTACATGTGGGTTAAGTTTTTTTGCTAACATAATGAAGAAGCTCAGGAGTGTCCAACCGAGTCTTAAAGCATTGATGGGTAACTGAGGTTATGCCCCTTTGCTTCCTGTATTTATGCACTTGCATGGCTAACTAGACAGCGGATGGAATCCGCACCTCCTGAGCTGGATAGTTGGGTTGCCCCCCGTCCCCTTAGGCCAATGTTGTGTTGGGGCAACTGAAAGACCCTGGACATCCCTGAATGAATATGTCTCATAGAGACAGGAAGACTGTGTAGGGCAACACAGAAAGCAATGTCATTGGCTACCTGTTCCTACTAGAATACAATTGAAGCTGATGAGTACAACCTCAAAGGCATTGAACGACAAAGCAGCAAAGTACATTCAGACAGTTGTGCAGCTGAAGCCCAATGGGAAACATAACTTTAGGAGGAATAATAAACTCTTATTAATAGAACCAGCTTCAAAGAACCATAAAAAATGTGATGAAAGAGCTTGCATACATGTGCATACTTTTCATAAGAAATAAGGACAATTTGATGCATGAAAAGAGAGTTCAAAAACAATGATAATGATAGCCTATTGATAGCCATGGCAATTATGTACTCAGCTGGTCAGTCTGAAGCTCCCAACAGCATCCATGTTTTGAAATATGATTTGGGAGTACTAATTTAAATTCAAGGAACTCATCATCATACCCTTAATTCATGGATGCTTTACGCTACTCCTCCCAAACTACTCATTGCCCATGACTAAAAATTTGCAAGCAACATTATTTCACGCCATACAACAACCATAAGTGGGTCTGGTTTCTCAAACTCTTCATATTAGGCCTATAACAGTGCACTTATTACTCATTTATGCCCGACTATCAATAGCCTATTCTCCAGTGGTGGTGGTTGGTTGATGATTCTCCCTGGACTCCCAACAGGGAGGGATGGGCCACTGTCGATCACTGGCCCTTGATATTCAATGTTTCCTATTCCATTTCACTGTTTTATCTCAAGATGTGAATGCTATCTTTCTTCAATCACCATTTATCCATCATCCTTTTCTTATTCCCATTTCACGGGTACTATGCTAGTACTATTAATTCACGGACCCCTTACGCTACTCCAAGCAAACTACTGATTGCCCAGTTATAAAAACTTGCAAGCACCTTTTCTACATTCCCTACAATGTCCTTAGCCGTGTTTCACATCTAAATAAATTACAGTCACGGAAATTAAGTGATGATTTCTCAACATCTCACTTGGTCTATTGAAAACACCTGCTATTTCCCCTCACATGTTCACACGGGTGTTATGCTAGTGAAGATTTAAAAGAACAACAAGTCAACAACTTTGCAAAGGCATTTGTATGCCAGCTTCCTTAACTTCCTTTCCAAGCATGACAAGAAAAGGACAAAATGGACCTTGGAGGATAGAGTCAGCACCTTGTAATTGTAAGTGTAATTGTAAATACTATCAGTCATGCACTGCACTGCAGGCACCTTCTCTTCTTTATTTTCAATTTATTGACCACTAAAAGCACAGAAATACATCATCATGGAACATAAAAACATTGTGGTAGGCTGACATCTCTTAGAGGTGTATGTGCCATTTATGTAAAATTGAGAGAAATTACAGTTTGTAGGGGTTGACAAGCCATGTAAAAAAGTGAATTATGCAGAGTAACTTAATATTATGATGCATTTTTTTCAATGGCACATGAATGTCTATTATTGACAAAAGAAGGCTAATATCAAAGCAAACAGATATTGGACTTCATGAGGCACTTACTTGGAAGTGCCATTGATGACATTTAGATTTGGCAGCAGCTCAAGGGCAATCATTCAATTTACCTGTCAGATGTATACAGGTTAATTGTATTATGGAGAATAAGTGAATCATTATATAAGATTAATTGTAGTTTATTTCACCAATTTTTGTTTTCAACCTAATTGGGTGTCACACTGATGAAATTGCAATCAGGTGAGCTTTTCCATGACAGTTGACAGGAGCTCAAGCAAATTGCAATCAGCTGAGCTATTCTTGTAAATTTGGCAGCAGGTCAAGTTAATTGCAATCAGGTGAGCTTTTCTCTAAAAGTTGACAGCAGCTCAGACAAATTGCAATCATGATGACACTAGTTGAACTATTTGCATAGTATATAACTGGAGGCATTTGACTTCATCATTCACTTCCAGCAGAGCAGACAGAGGAGACATCATGTCAGCTATGGACATCTAATGCTAAGGTAGATGACTTTTTTTAAAGTTTGGCACAGGCCTAGGTTTATTAAGGAATATCCATTTCAATGCATGGTTTTCTTTTATACAGGAATAGCCTATGGACAGCACATAGCATCCCACTTGTTATGTTTTCACACCAAGTAAATGTCTGTGAGGGCTAAACCTTTATTGGAATAATAAGCAATAATATAGACTAGTATTATGTATGATCTGGTGATAGTTTTTTTTTACTTCAGCTATCAAATACAGGGACAGTGGGTTGTGTATAGGACAGGCCAACACGTAGGGTGAGACAGTTGACTGCCAGTACCTGAATATTGCCTATGGGAAAAATTCTGGAAGCCAATCCAATGTCCAAGAGACATATTGTAAGAAAAATAAATTGTAGAATAATATGGAGGCCTATACCTTCAGAACCACAAGAAAAGGGGGAAAAATCGAAAGGTGCCACTCATATATCACACATCATTATGAGTGCTCAGTACTGGTAAATAAAAGTGGTATTTCAACCTAAAAAAGACACTGAAGATGACAAGGTTATTTGGGCTTCAAATGCCCCAGAATGCATCTCAGAGCATTTAATATTTCAAAATTTTCCTGTGGGAGGTCCCCCAGACCCCCACTACAGTAGGGGTTCCATGGTCGCACTAATGTTCGAGTGTTCGCCCACCGACTGCTTGTTTTTCTTTCGTGACAGAAAATACAGACTTTCCCAAAGCATGGAAGATATCACAGGACATTCGGTCCTGCTAGCAACCAATTTCAGCAGGGCCGAAAGACTTTTTCCAGGGCCGAAAAATGCTGTTACGTAACGGAACAAATTTGATGGATATTTTTATGTGGAAAATTTTAGTTTGTGTTTAATGTCAAAATAGATACTAATTAAATTGAAACTTCCTATCACAATAAACTAATACTAGTAACAGCAGTTTTTCGTTTCAATTCATGATCACATTGCATCAATTAGGCTAATGCATGTCAAATGTGTCCTATTTGAGGCAGCCACTCAGCAAAGTGCAATCAGCCGTGACACCTATCAGCTCTATCCCATGCACTGTTCCTCAATGGCAATTAAGGAATCTGAGGGGGAAACAAAGCTTCAGAACCTTCCAGAATTGCAATTAGCCTTATTGGATGCTTCTGTGATTGACTGACACTGAAGAACCAATTGAAAACTGCTGTTTTGACACGCAATTGGCGATCGTCACATGAGCGATAATGGGGTTGTTTCACAGCCCTGTTTACTGTATTGACAAGGCTGTCGGTCACACGGTCCGGCAAGGTGCGTAATGCCGTCGGACCGCTCGTAAATGTGTCGGCAATGTCCGTCGGTCCGACGGTTTTGGGAAAGTCTGAGAAAAAGGTGAAATCTTGACAGAAATGAACGAAACTGGTACCAAAATGACCAGAAAAATGCCAATCTACTCACTAGTAGCTCCAGAGAGCAGTTTAGAGCAACCGTTTCATCACGACGAGCGTGTTTTGCGTGAGCGATAATATGCGAAGATTCAGTTCCGAAACTTGGATTCGGAAATATCCGGAAATATACGACGATTGCCGAAGTCAAAACTCGCCAGAGGTCGCCAGGGGTTCTTCCTGGAAGGGCGCTCGCTTGGAGGCGCTGCAAGCAGTTTGGGAACCAGCCAGACTGACCAATCAGATCGCTTCAATCCAGCGGGGACCCGTCAAGACCACGCCGACTATGACATCAGCCGAAAGTTGCCGCATTCCCATTTAGAGACAGGCGGGGGCAGCCATATTGAATTTGCCATGATTCCGGTGCGTTTTTGTGTCAAAACGCGTCGGAAAACGCCCGTTTTCTGACTATTATCGGCATTGACGGCATCGATTTACAGTCGCTGCAGATAGATATATCCCTGATCTATCATCCACATCACTCTGACCCTTTAGGATGCTGCGTGTGCAGAGCTGGAGGCAAAAATTGAGTAAATCACTATATGTTATGTTACCGAGCGTTGGAAACCAAGGCTGACGGATCAGGTGGCGTAGCGGTCCAATCCTCCTGCGCCCAGCGGGCTCAGGAGGAATTATGACAGGAGGACACAGCAGTGAGGCAAATGATAATTGAAACTGCAGTGATACTCAGCCAGAGCAGGAACCAAACCCAGGATCTAGCGATTGGCAGCCCACTGAGCCCAGTGAACTCTTAAACTGAGCGAGCCCGCATCTCCCTTTCCCAAAAGGCTACTCACAGATAACCTAAAAAAATTTAATCACCTTTGTAAGTGCTTATTGGGTCATTACAATTAGACTACCGAAAGTGAAAAACAAGAACCCAAGGGTTGCAAAATTGGTGATCGTGGCAGATCAAATTTAAAACATTAAAAAAAACAAAAAAACACAGATGTCAAAAGGCTCAAGAGCAAGAAAGGATGTGAAGAACTTGAGATATAGAACAAAAGCAGAAAAATATGAGAATTGACAAAGATGTTTTTCCCCCAAGATTGAGTAAATTATTATTCAGTCCAGAATGTAGTGATTCAATATTTACATTCAGAATTTCAGATAGATTCATCATTGGAAATACAGTTTGATTTGAGCCTTTCATTCTTCACAAAGCACATTTAAAGTCAGAGATGATTATTGCCTATTAATCTGTACAATGTACATACATTATATTCACCCATGAATCCATGATTGTTATGATATACATGATATAGCGTAACACAATTTTTCAATGATATAAAAACATCAAGAAGTATTACAAGTAAACAAATCAGCAAATGTACACATCATTTTCCTTTTTCTGACAGGAAAAAATATTTCAGAAATGATTCCATAAATTGTGTCTGCACACAGCACGTGCCTTGCATGCCTGGGGCACGTGCCATGTCATTTTTGTGTTCTCCTTGAGTGAAGAGTTCCCACACCAGCAAAAGGGGAATTCCCGGTATCCAGCTAAAATACAAGATCCATACAAGATCCAAATACACCCTCCCAAAACACAATACCGTATTTACACGAATACAAGTCTACCATCTAGTGATGAGGATCGATATAAACTATTTCATGATCAATTATTTTTTTCATCACACTAATTACTATTAAATAAGATACCAGCATCACCATTGAAAGTGAAAAACTGGTAGGCCAGGCCTAAAGGCTATAGGTTAATTGAAGAACTACGATGACCAAATTAAAAGCAAATTTGATTATTTGAAAGAAAATTGCCATGAAAAGCAGATGGCCCATACTTGAATATTTTTGGTCATCATATAGATTATTGGAATAGACCGAGAATAATCAATCTATTAATCAGTTATTTTTTATTTTAAACATTTCATCACCATGATTATGGAGAAAACAATTTTTAATATTGGAGCTCTGTGTCTGCGGGACCCATGCCGGTCGGGGAGACCCCAGTAAGCACAATTGAGCATGGCTGGAAAAAGTAGGGAATTTGGGCATGTCATTGCCTGAAAATATCCACATCTCGCTGAAATTTTTTGAAGAAATGTCCAAAATTTTGACTTTGAAGTAGTCGCTCGATTCACAGCCATTCGCGGGAAATTTTGTCGTATGATGAGAAATTGCCTGGAAATTCATATTTTTTCTAGCCCTGCAATTGAGTAGATACGGTACTTAGGAGTCAGGGTGCTTAACATGCTTAAGAGGAACATGGTGTTAAATGAATAACAACAACACATGACAAACTTCTTAACCTTGTTGCCATGGTTACCAAAATGCCAACACTTGGCTTGTGCTCAAGATCTCACCATGTGATTATGATGATGATGATGACCCTGAAACCCTGTTTGAGGCACAGATGAAACCGGTCACAGCCTCAAATGGTCTGGATTATAATGTTGACAATAACAGGATTTTTAAAAGACAATTGAAACATAATTCAGAACATTTAGTACTTCACATAGAATTCAAGTTATAACTGTAAGTGATTACAAAATTGCATTTATGTAACAAAAAAAAAAAACCTCAACTAACTATTTCTTCAGCAAAATATTGTAATGAACCAATTTTAGTACTAGTGGTAAGATGGATTAGGGCGTTATGTCCTGTATGATGCATCACATACTTTGTAAGCTAATTACTAAATAGGACAGAAGGAGGACATGGCAAATTAGCAAAGAGGCAAAGAATGATTGAAACGGTCGTCCAATCTACAAGATATACAGAATATATGACCAAGTGACCCAGTCAAAGCAGGAATCAAACCCGGGACCCAGTGAGGTTAATTAGAGTACCAACTGAGCCAGCCTAACAATATACAATGAAAGCTACAAAAAATTAAGGAGGACTTTTTTGCAAGCTGAGATGCCCACAGCTGAGTAATACCTAACTGCATCACATGCACCACATATCCATGGTATTACAAGCAGAGCCATCCTCCACGAAGCTTACATACTTGTCATAATGAACACATCTTTTTCTACTCAATGTTTTTGTTCATGATTCACCACAAAACAGCTGTTGTGGTCTTGTGGAAGTTATAAGATGTCAGGGATGGAGGGGGGAACATGTCAATCAAGAAAAAAAGATGGACAGACCGACAGATAAATGTATTGAATATAACAGACAGCAAGAGATAAGATAGATAGATTGGGACAGGTAGACACAGAGAGAATAGATAAATTCATTGATATAGATAGATAGATAGATAGATAGATAGATAGATAGATAGATAGATAGATAGATAGCTGCTACATAGATAGACAGACAGATCAGATAACAGATGGATTAATCAGACAGACACTGACAGAGAGATACTGATGGTTAACCAGTTGACTCAGTTAAATAACTTATTATTTTCAATTTAGATAGGTCGATAGACAATTTCTTTTAAAACTGATTGATACCAAATAAAAGAATAGCGAAGAACAGATAATGAGGAATATCAAGAAATTCAAGATAAATAGTTGAATTTAACTACATGAGAATAAGCTATAGAACACGGAAGGAGGAAAGAAGGAGCCAACGAAAAGGTATAGTAGTACTTCAGTTATTATTAAATTACCGCTTGATTAAAGCCCCGGGAAGGAAGAAAGAAGTCAAAGAAGATGAAAACGTACACCAAAAAATGGGTAGAAAAGAGACGGCAAAAATGCAAGAGAGAGGTTTGAGAAAATTGTGGTTCCTGGTATTTGTAGCATTTGTGTACATACACCTGTACACTGAACATGCAGAACCATGCACTGAGTGCACATGAAAATTCTGTGTGTACTTGCTGTAGATTTGGTTAAGTTTGTAAAACAATCTTTCTTTTCATCAAACTTACTCATTCAAGCTTCTCACTCAAATAACAATAACAGAGATAACATTTCTTGCAGGATTACTATATGAAGAAAGAATGAAGGATGGATGGATGATTGGGGCTTTACGTCCTGCATTTATGCACTTAGTAGGCTAATCAGGACAGGAGGAGGACACGACAATGAGGCGAAGGATGATTGAAACTGCAGTCCAACATAGACCAAGGTGACCCGGCAACAGCTGGACTCGAACCCTGGACCCAGCGATTGGCAGCCTAGTACGCCACCAACAAGACCAACCCTCTGCCCTTAAAGAACACAGGAAAGAACGGAAAGTGCAAAAGAAAGACTAATAGGAAAGGAGCACAGGAAGCAAGAATGAATGACTATTACAAAGGAAAGGGGAAGAATGAAGGAAAGACAGCTGAGAGAAGAATGAAGGAAAGACAGCTGAAAGAATGAAGGAATTTGAAGAAATGTCCAAAATTTTGACTGTGAAGAAGTCGCTCGATTCACAGCCATTCGCGGGAAATTTTGTCGTATGATAAATTGCCTGGAAATTCATATTTTTTCTAGCCCTGCAATTGAGTAGATACGGTACTTAGGAGTCAGGGTGCTTAACATGCTTAAGAGGAACATGGTGTTAAATGAATAACAACAACACATGACAAACTTCTTAACCTTGTTGCCATGGTTACCAAAATGCCAACACTTGGCTTGTGCTCAAGATCTCACCATGTGATTATGATGATGATGATGACCCTGAAACCCTGTTTGAGGCACAGATGAAACCGGTCACAGCCTCAAATGGTCTGGATTATAATGTTGACAATAACAGGATTTTTAAAAGACAATTGAAACATAATTCAGAACATTTAGTACTTCACATAGAATTCAAGTTATAACTGTAAGTGATTACAAAATTGCATTTATGTAACAAAAAAAAAAAACCTCAACTAACTATTTCTTCAGCAAAATATTGTAATGAACCAATTTTAGTACTAGTGGTAAGATGGATTAGGGCGTTATGTCCTGTATGATGCATCACATACTTTGTAAGCTAATTACTAAATAGGACAGAAGGAGGACATGGCAAATTAGCAAAGAGGCAAAGAATGATTGAAACGGTCGTCCAATCTACAAGATATACAGAATATATGACCAAGTGACCCAGTCAAAGCAGGAATCAAACCCGGGACCCAGTGAGGTTAATTAGAGTACCAACTGAGCCAGCCTAACAATATACAATGAAAGCTACAAAAAATTAAGGAGGACTTTTTTGCAAGCTGAGATGCCCACAGCTGAGTAATACCTAACTGCATCACATGCACCACATATCCATGGTATTACAAGCAGAGCCATCCTCCACGAAGCTTACATACTTGTCATAATGAACACATCTTTTTCTACTCAATGTTTTTGTTCATGATTCACCACAAAACAGCTGTTGTGGTCTTGTGGAAGTTATAAGATGTCAGGGATGGAGGGGGGAACATGTCAATCAAGAAAAAAAGATGGACAGACCGACAGATAAATGTATTGAATATAACAGACAGCAAGAGATAAGATAGACAGATTGGGACAGGTAGACACAGAGAGAATAGATAAATTCATTGATATAGATAGATAGATAGATAGATAGATAGATAGATAGATAGATAGATAGCTGCTACATAGATAGACAGACAGATCAGATAACAGATGGATTAATCAGACAGACACTGACAGAGAGATACTGATGGTTAACCAGTTGACTCAGTTAAATAACTTATTATTTTCAATTTAGATAGGTCGATAGACAATTTCTTTTAAAACTGATTGATACCAAATAAAAGAATAGCGAAGAACAGATAATGAGGAATATCAAGAAATTCAAGATAAATAGTTGAATTTAACTACATGAGAATAAGCTATAGAACACGGAAGGAGGAAAGAAGGAGCCAACGAAAAGGTATAGTAGTACTTCAGTTATTATTAAATTACCGCTTGATTAAAGCCCCGGGAAGGAAGAAAGAAGTCAAAGAAGATGAAAACGTACACCAAAAAATGGGTAGAAAAGAGACGGCAAAAATGCAAGAGAGAGGTTTGAGAAAATTGTGGTTCCTGGTATTTGTAGCATTTGTGTACATACACCTGTACACTGAACATGCAGAACCATGCACTGAGTGCACATGAAAATTCTGTGTGTACTTGCTGTAGATTTGGTTAAGTTTGTAAAACAATCTTTCTTTTCATCAAACTTACTCATTCAAGCTTCTCACTCAAATAACAATAACAGAGATAACATTTCTTGCAGGATTACTATATGAAGAAAGAATGAAGGATGGATGGATGATTGGGGCTTTACGTCCTGCATTTATGCACTTAGTAGGCTAATCAGGACAGGAGGAGGACACGACAATGAGGCGAAGGATGATTGAAACTGCAGTCCAACATAGACCAAGGTGACCCGGCAACAGCTGGACTCGAACCCTGGACCCAGCGATTGGCAGCCTAGTACGCCACCAACAAGACCAACCCTCTGCCCTTAAAGAACACAGGAAAGAAAGGAAAGTGCAAAAGAAAGACTAATAGGAAAGGAGCACAGGAAGCAAGAATGAATGACTATTATCAATTATGAAGGAAAGGGGAAGAATGAAGGAAAGACAGCTGAGAGAAGAATGAAGGAAAGACAGCTGAGAGAATGAAGGAAAGACAGCTGAGGGAAGAGCAAAGGAAGAAAGCAAAGAAGGAACAAGAACCCAGGGGTTCAAAATGGAGGTGGTGTGGTGTCTAAGTTCGCATCCCCTGAATCCGGCAGATCATTTGTACCGCACTGCCCTAACTATTCAGACAGGTATTTTAAGATAGATAGATAGATAGATAGATAGATAGATAGTTATGGGTGATCATAGGTTGATCAATGAGATCGACCGCTCGGCGCAAAAAGGAGCTTAGTGGAAAAATGGCATTTTGAGAAAAAGGCCTTTTACTTTTGAACAGTTGTTTTCAGTTCTGGCTCGGTCAATACTGGTCCGATTTGAATGATTTTTGGTACGTACATTCATATATACATTTTCTACAAATGTATATAAAAACAATGATGCTAATATTATTACTTTTTATGAAATAAGACCAATGCTCCTTCTTGCATTAAGGGAAGCATTATCAGTAGGGAAAAAAGGAGCATAGATGCACTAAGCTCCTTTTTGCACCAACTTGTTTCGGTGCAAAAAGGAGCTTAGTGCTAGTATTTTTACTATCATTGTTAAGTAAACTTCAGCGCCAAAAGGTGCATAACGGCACTATGCTCCTTTTTGCACTGGCTGAAATTTTCTAATGGCAGCGACAAGAAGGGACAACAAAAACTTGAAAATTCCACTTTATTCCACAAATAGTGTCATCCTGTACTTTGACCTGCAATATCTCCTTTAATTGAACCCGCTTAGTTCCAATATTCACAGGCATTAATCCTAAGGTCTTGAACTTTCGAAATATGCAATAATTCAAAAAGGGACTTTGTGGTATTAAGTCCCTTTTTGCACTCAGCAGTCGAGATGGTAGATACAGCAGGAGTCTCCCACATGTTGCACATTTGGGTCAAACCAGCTGGTTTCATCAAATGGCTCCCACCTGACCCCCTCAGATTTTTCTGAAAAAATTCTCAAAACAAGGCAATATAGTTAGTAGGCTATGTGCAAAATTTCTAGGGCTGCAACGGTTTATTGCGGTACGAATAAACCGCGGTATGAAGGGTCACGGTTCACCGCACCGTCGGGCCGACGAGTAATTCGGTTTACCGTAGTTCCGATTTCCGCCGCTAGAGGCGCCGCCGTCATGCAAGTTTGATGAGCTGAAGTGAGCAGCACAGCAGTCAGCAGAGTCAATGGAGTCAAAGCAATTGATAATTGGAACACAAAAGCTTCTACCATTGGTATACACAATAGAATTTGGTAAATAGCAATTGATATGTTTATCCCTTAACACCTGTGACCTGCTAATGCAATCAAAGGAGGCAGAGGTGTGAAGGGTGAAGTGCAATTTAAATTTTCTCTAGGTCTACATTGTTTGGAAAAGTTTTCTTGTAAGTTGCAATGAGTAGAATAGGCCTATGAAAAGATTCTGTAATTAATAAACTTCATGCACTAGCATGCTTGTCTTCAAAGCAACCCACATTCATGACAAATGATGTAATTTTATGGAAATATTTTAGTTATGTCATGAAAATCATTCCTGTCTGGCACATTTGTGGGGTAATTAAAATATAGCCAATAAGTTATTGGTATACTGAGAGAAACTTCAAATCATTTATATATAAATGGAATTTTAAGCTTCCCATCAGTAGGCCATCACCAAAGATAGCATGATGCATCCTTGCAGTTTTCTAAGGATGTTTCATTGAAAAAAAAAACAAATTGCCGATTTATATATAACCGTGAAAAAACCGAACCGTGGGTTTCATACCGAGGACCGTACCGAACCGTGAGGTGGTGAACCGTTGCAGCCCTAAAAATTTCAAGTCTCTATCTCCTATAGTTTTTGCTACACAAAATAAAAACGAGGGTAATGTTTTGTAAATTTTCGCCCTCGTTTTTGTGACATCAAATGGAAATGAGATTTCAGAAAGCTATATCTTCAAAATTAATAATGCTATTGGCCTGAAATTTTTTGGAAAATATTGTTCACTAACAGATGCATTAAGATGAATGTGGTGCAAGAGCTCATTATTTAGTTATGAATTTTTTAGTAACCTTCTCAAAAACGCTCGTTTTTGTAATATCAAATGGAATTGAGATTTTAGAAGGCTATATCTTCAGAACCAATATAGCTGTCGGCCTGAAATTTTGTGTGTGGAATATCTGGGCCCAGATACAACATCCTCTTGATTTTTGCTGGTATAGGACTGTTTCCCTGTGAACTGTCACTGTTCAAATATGCTCATTCATTTGGCGACTCCTTGGTACACCATGTTTGGAAGGCTATTATCATGCACCACATTCATCTTAATGCATCTGTTAGTGAACAATATTTTCTTCCAGACAGTTTTGGTTTGAAATTTTTTCAGGTTGTCAGACATTTGCAAATGGGCGCTGAAGTTGCTGAACTTTAGGTTTTTCCCAGACTTTGTACTGCTATATTCTAAATACGAAATACCTAACATGCTTGATTTTTTACCAGACTGTTAAAACTCAATGACAGCTAGGTCTTCAGAAAAAATCAACCTCCTCTCTTTAATACTTTCCTAGCTAAAGCCTTTCAAACATGGTGACCCAGAACATTTTGCTAAATGAAAGAGCATGTTTGAGCAGTCACAGTTCCCAGGAATAGAGTCCTATACCAACAATAATCACAGAAATGGAAGTATCTGGGCCCAAATATTTCACACAAAAAATTTCAGGCCAATAGCATTATTAATTTTGAAGATATAGCTTTCTGAAATCTCAATTCCATTTGATGTCACAAAAACGAGGGCGAAAATTGACAAAACATTACCCTCGTTTTTATTTTGTGTAGCAAAAACTATAGGAGATAGGGACTTGAAATTTTGCACACAGCCTACTAACTATATTGCATTGTTTTGAGAATTTTTTCAGAAAAATCTGAGGGGGTCAGGTGGGAAAATTTTCAGAAATTTGATGAAACGGCGCGGTTTGACCCATAATTTACCCTTTTTGAAAATGATCAAAAGAGACAATGATTTAACATCTCCTCTGAATGACACCCGTTTGGGACTTTGATCTTAATATTTAAAATTTATATTATAGGTTTAAAGTCAACCAAATGACATTGAACAACTCTGCGAGACATAACAATATTTAGAGTAAACTGAATTTTCCAAATTGACGGACCCAGGTTCAAACCCAGGCAAAGCTACAAAGAAAGACCCTCAGGAGTTTGGACTGAAAACATGTGGCCACTGATGTTGTTTGGATGAGATGTTAATTGGCAGCCCCTGTGTTTCAGTGTTTGTGCTGGGCAAGTAAAGGATTCCTTAAATGGGGTAAATTTAGAATCCTTGACAACTTGTATACTGCCAACATTACGAACTCAATCTAGACTTTGTTAAGAGCTGAAATGATGTGAAATCCTATGTCAGATTTGTATGGATATTTTGGACAGACGGATGGATGATTGGGGCTTTAAGTCCTTTATTTACGCAGGCCAATTAGGACAGGGGGAGGACATGGTAACGAAGCAAAAGATTATTGAAACCAGTCAAACCACTATCCAACACAAGAAAAGTTGACCTCGCCAATGTGGGATTCAAATCCAGGACCAAGTGATTGGCAACCCATATTACCAATTGAGCTAACTCTACCTCCTCCCGAACGTGTTGGACCATGTCACAAATTGCAACAAATGTACCAAATTGCAATCTATTACTCATGCTTAGCCTTCTGATAAATCTGTGTAATCTGTTGTGTCTTTGCACCAACAATTTCATTCTATATTAATTTTTTCACGAATGACCAATAAAGAAGTTTAGTCTTTGTCTTGTCTCACTGATCAGTATAAGCTATTTATTTCATCTCTATAATCTATCCATCTAATTCATGCAATCTATCTAATCCATAAAATGTGTAACTATCTAGTATCTATCCTTCTATAGATCTATCTATATTTCTGTCTTCCTGTCTATCTTTCTATCTCTTTCTATCTCTTTCCAACTCTTTCGATCTATCTACTGGTATTTAACTATTCATTTATTTAGCTAGCAATCTGTCTATGTATAATAATTTAGGCCTATCCATAAATACACCCATCCCTAAATTGCATTGAAATAGTTGCAAAATTTACATATAACTGATGAATTCCATGTTCTGTGACCCAGTATTATGATAACATAAATTCCCAAGTCAGCAAAATAACCAATACACATCCAAATGTAACCCTGACATAGCAGGTGAGCTCATTTGCATAAACAAAACACAATACACATAATTTTCAAAATGGTGGACAGCTCATTTGCATACACAAACCACAATACACATTATTTTCAAAATGGTGGACTGTAACACCCAAAAAAAACTCCAAGCAAAGAACAGATGAAAGGAGTACTTAGAATTATTTGAGATCAATACAAGTAGGCTGCAATGACAGCCCTGCATCTCTAGTTGTGGGCAATTTAACAATTAGGAGATTATTTGAAATAAGCAAAGAGTTATTTCAGATTTTGTTCTCCAATTTCGAATTTCCCGCCTAAAGTTTACACTCTCTCACTCACTCTCTCATACACTTTCTCACTAACTGCAAAAAATGGCGGTGTGTAAACACCTCCATTAAAAAGGGAACAAATCTCATGGAAAGAAAATAAAAGCAAATTCAGGAAAGAAAACAAAACACTGTAAGAGTAATGAAAGAAAGCAGGGGTCAGGAATGAAAGAAAGAATGGAGGAATAATGAACGAAAGAGAGCAAGGAAAGAATGGAGAAGAAAAGGCAATGGAAGTATTTAGGGAAGAACACAAAGAAAGCCAGAGCATCTATAGGATTGCCAGCAATACAGCAAGACAGACAGCACTGAAGGAAAGAAAGGAAGTAGAGGGAGAGAAACTGACAAACTCAATGGAAATAAATCAAAAGAAGAATGATGGAAAGAAAGCAATCTCTTGGATTGTAAGGAAGGCCTTAGGAAAGAATAAACAATGGAAGAGTGATGGTCTTATGGAAAGATGGATGGATGATTGGGCTTTACATCCTGTATTTATGCACTTGGTAGGCTAATTAGGACAGGAGGAGGACACAGCAATGAGGTGAAGGATGATTGAAACTGCCATCCAACATAGGCCCAGGTGACCCGGCAAGAGCTGGATTCTAACCCTGGATCCTGCGATTGGCAGCCCAGCACCCTACCATTACACTAACCCTCCCCTGAGAATGATGTAAAGAAAGCAAAGATTGGAAGGAAGGCCTTAGGAGAGAAATAACAATGGAAGAGTGATCGTCCTATGGAAAGAAAGCGAGGGCAAAGCTGCAAAGTGTGAGAAGCAAAGTGGAAATCCTTCTGGATCGTGAGCAGGAGTGAAGGAATGAAAGCACGGAAAATAGAGAGAGGGAAAAAACCAAGAAAAAAGAGGGGAAGGAAAGAAACAGGGAAGAATGAGAGGATTTAAACAATGGAAGATAGTTTGATAAAGTTCTTTGATTCAAAAAGAGCAAGAGATTAGCAACAAACCAGAGAAAGCAAAGGAAGTCACAGAAAGCCATTCAAGGTGAACCCAACGAGATTTGATTTTGACATGAAAAAAAGAGTTCATGATACAGATACAAAATTATAAAGATTGAAAAAAAAATATAGTCCTACCTGGTATTGATGGTTTTCTGTTTGAGATGTTTCCCTTTTTCTTCGGCGAAAATGTCAAACTTCGAAACGAGAAATTTAAGCTGCGTCTTCTTTTTAACGTCATCTTGAGAGATTATTATATTCTGAAAAAAAAAAAAAGACTTAAAAGCTGAGAAAGAAAGGGGATTCCACAAGGGTCGTCAACATCTCATCCCAAATCCAACTGGGAAGTTGACCAATGACCATTGTCAAAAGAATTTAGCAAACCAGAAGCTACTAGCACGGGTTAGCCTGTAGATCTTAAAATGTCCATCGAGAATAATTCTCATTCTCAGAGCTGCAATAAATCATTAAAAAATACATATAATTACTTTTTATGAAAAAAGTAACAATCAATCATTATCAAGCATGCATTTCAAGCCAAACATTTTTTCAATTTAATTGGACCAAAGAATATTAAAATTACATTTGGCTGGCTGACACCAGGTGGTGAATTTGCCACTTGCACCAGAATTTAAAAGTTCACTACATGTCCACGGTTTACACATTCAAGTAAGTCAATACTATTAATACTAAAGGTTATTTTAACAATATCTGGCGACAATTCACTCTTTACTTCCAAAAATTTATACAAGTAGACTTTGACACACAAGTTGTTCAGACACGTAAAATATGATTAAAATTTTTTAATGTATAACTGCCAAAATAGAGGCAATGAATATACACTAAATAATTTACAACTATAGCATAATAAAAAACAACCTGTGTCACCTACTTTCAAGCAGTACTGTAATAAGTCTGTATGTGTTGGGGACTATTAGAAAACTTTAAGCAGTCCTAATCCTAAACTCAGTAAACTGTATGCAATAATTCCTCCCTTGTTAATAAGTAAGCTGCTCTTGCAACAAAAGCTCACCCAAGAATGCTTGCAAGATGCAGTGTGCAGGCATTGCAATGCTTGGCTTGTTCTGCATGTTCTGGGGTTAGATGCTAGGGGGTAAAACTGGGGGTGTCTACAGAACGGCAAGTCTTGATCTTTAGCTTCTTGAGTCTTCAGCATTAAGATGCAAATGTTAATACGCAGGGTGTGGAAGATAGTGGATTTTTAACCTTCCTCCTTGACTATTTTAGTCTGCATTAGGTATTAGTCTCAACACAATCTCGAGCACTTTGTCCATTTTAAACATGTTGAAGAGTTATAGTATTAAATACAGTATTAAATGTATTCGCCTAATATTCAGAGTTTTGGTCCACCCTCCACTAGGGCTGCACGATTAATCGCAAATTTATTGTTATCGCGATATCAAGTAGGGCGATAATGTTGTCGCATGTAAGGGCGATAAATAAGTACTAAAAATTTCCAGTATTTTCGCCCAAAAATGTGAATTTATTTTCATGAAATTGCAACTTTCAACTACAATTTGCAGTTATTAGGCTAATCTCTTGCTTCCAAATTTATCGCAGATCGCATCTCAGCCTATTATCGTACAGCCCTACCCTCCACAGGGTCAGACCACCGCTACCTTACCAAGTTACAGACTCATCACTCATTGGATTCTAGATATATACTATTTATATAGCCCAGATTTTTTTTTAGTCAACAAGTTTTCAGCTATAATAAGACGGATGATAGGGGCTTTACATCCTCTATTCATGGACTTGGTAGGCTAATTGGCACAGGAGGCGGACACAGCAAAGAGGCGAAGGATGATTGAAACAGTGGCAATGGATTCGAACCCTGGACCAAGCTACGGGGTGAGCTAAAAATAGGTTAAACTTCTGATGCACAGCAGCTCCAATTTATCATTGCAAAGGCATGCACTGCACTGTGCTGAACATTGGCCCATAGCTAATTAAACTTAGCTAGGACGTTACGATACGATACGATACGATAATAATTTATTGTCACTGTACATACAGTAAAATTTGTTGTGGCATACGATATTCGAACAACAATAGTGAAATGTTACATTGTACTGGACTTAAAATTAGTGGGTCATTCCATGCAAAATCAACCAATGGTCCCAGCATGACCACCTCCGATTTCTTTCAAACTTTCCACGTTTCAAATACATTATTAGGAAAGACCAAATCCAAAATTACAGGGCGATATCTCATTTATTTTGAGAGTTATGATAAAAATAAGTTAAAAAAAATATTGAAAAACGTCTATTTGTAAAATTGTCATTACACTTCAAATTTAGACCTGAACTTACTGATTATTTTATACAATGCCAGTAACACCCCAAACTAATTAACAGAAGCGGTAAAGTGGTTGTCCACAAGAATGCCTGTTGCGCAGAAATTTTCAAAGTTGATTGATTTATCACACTAAAATCCAATATTCATGATTTTTTTTGCCTGTCTTAGACAGATCAGAAAACCGTCATATTTCACATGGTAGTTCTTTGCCATATAGTGCATGAGCAAAATAAGTGTCACTGTCCAAAATCCACTGGTTATTAATATATTGTGCTCTGAATTTTAGAATTTCACAAAATAACCTCTTTTCAAGCCACAAAATGGCCATGAGGCATAGGTGATACTGAAAAAAAATAAATATGCAGCATGAAAGAACTTGGAGAGAGCTTCAAAATGATGTAAAGAAATGTGTGTGTATTTGAGTTCTTCATACTGAAAATCCATACTCAAGTTGGGTCATATTCGATTTGACCATATTTTTTAAAAATAGACGGATGAGTATTTTATCACACATTACATATTGTATTTTGTTATATTAATCATTCTAAATGAGTTTTCCTTGTTCTGGATGACAATTTTTGGAAATAAATGAATTAAATTGTCAACAAATCAATATTCTCAAAAGGTTTCATTGGGTCTAAATTATGAAAGATAAATTCATTGTTTAGCAGAGGTCATATTGATGAAAGGCGTCTGATAACCGTATTCATCTCATGTACTATATCCATTGGCGGTCGCAATTATATATTTAGCAGCAAGAACTACCACACGAGACTTTACAACAGCTGCACAACCTGATAGAAAACCCGAGAGCTGGCATTTTTTGTTAAGATGGCGATTTGTATCTTGGTAATTTTTATAGACATCTCATGGCATTGTGTGGATGTTTTGATGTCAAAAGGTCCAGACATCAATGTTGGGTGCCTGTTGACACAGTTGATCGTATAATTGTTGAAATCAGTGACTTATCATTAGCTGCCAGCAAAAAATACAATTTTAGCAAATTAAAAACAGTTTCATAAGTAATATATGTTTGGTAGCTACCCCACTGCAGCCCTAGTTCACCTATATTAAATTGATAGTGTTTAAAATTGGGCATCTATTATAAATTCAATTTTTATCATTGTAAGATGATCGAAGTACGGAGAAAAAGTTGCGAACAAATTTTGCTTCATCCCAGCTGATAAGTAGTTAAAAAGTTCAGATAGTGTTATTTTACACAACAAATTCTTACTATTTATTTTATTACATGACTGGTAATGACATTTGTCTTATTACATGACTACTACAATCCACTAAACACAATTTTTTCTCCTTTTGCAAAAAAATAAACAAATTCTCAAGTTGAAAAAAAAACTCAACTTGAGTGCTGATCTTCGAATGAAAGGACTCAAATACACACGTATTTCCATACATCATTTTAAAGGTCATTCCAAATTCTTTTATTCCATGCAGTTGTCTTTTCTGTATCACCTACGCCACATGGCCGTTTTTTAGCTTGAAAATGGGTTGTTTTGTGAAATTCATAAATTAAACACACTGTATATCAATAACTACAGGTTTTGGAACATTAATACTCATTGTACTTATGCTCTATGTAGCAAAGTAATACCATACAAAGTATGAACGTTTTGGGATGTATTTAAGGTTACCAAAAAAAATCATGAATATTGGATTTTGGTGTGATAAATCAGTCAACTTTGAAAATTTCTGTGGGACAAGCAATTTCATGGAAAGCCGTTTCTCTGCTTCTGTTTATTACTTTTGGGTGTCTTATACGTTGTAAAAAAATATTAAAACGTTTAGGACCATATTGAAAGTTTGATAGCTATTTTAAAAATGGACAATTTTTGATATCTTTTTCATATTTTCACAATTCATTTGATCATAACTCCAAAAACATTTGAGCTATCGTCCTTCAATTTTGGATTTTGGATTTGCTCTTTCCTGATAATGTTCTTGAAACGTGGAAAGTTTGAATGGAATCTGAGACGGTCATGCTGGAGATTTTCGGAAATTTGGTTGATTTGGTGTGGAATGACCCTAGTGTTAATTTTACCTGGTCTCAGTATACACTTGCTTACCCTTGAAATACACACATGAAAGCCAATAAAGCCATTGAAAGGAAAGGGGGGTCAACTGCAGGTGGAGATTTTCGTTGACTACCCACGTTAAATAAGAGCATCTTTCCCTAACTTCAAAGCGCTTAACTCAACTTCTCAACTTAACATGCTCACATTAAGAACAGATTGAACGCTTAATTAAATGCCTTAAACTCCAACGGAGGACTGTTGGCATCACATCCAGATCCAGAGGCAGATATCACCAATCACTGAATCGAAAAATGTCTAGCAGAGTATTTCTCAGATCATATGCTGATGCTGATGTCTAGAGTACTAGACCTTAGACTTAAAAAGTCAAGACATTTTATTTTGGCAGTAAGTTTTTGGCTGATAATTAAAAACATACCTTACTCTTGACAAAAATACTTGTCTCCTCCTGTTCCTGACACCTTGACCAAACAGATTCATAAACATTTGGAAGTATTGGCAAGTTATACTTATAGTACTGGTTTTGAGGTAGTCCCATTAGAATAACATTGCTGTCAACACAGCTCAAGAAGCCATTTTCTTCTACTGCTTCTATTGCTGCTGTTGTGACGTCACCATTGTTTCAGTGATGTCATAGAGCCAACAATGCTGATGGCGTCACAACAGAAGGCTAAAAATAGCCCTAAATGTGCTGAAGAACAGCAGTAATTTAGCATTGTGAGTGCCTGCACGATGGAGCTGGGGGGTCAGAGGACATAACTTTAGTCCAAATCATGCTTGGTCATGGTGTACTCAAAAAAAAAAAAAAAAAATTAAACCTCAGACTTAATCATGTATTCTTTTATTGGCTAAAAACTTAGTGCCAAAATAAAATGTCTTGACTTTAGTTTAGTTTCAAGTTTGGGACCAGACTGACTGCTTCATTGTGATTACCACTACACGGAACAACAATACATGGTATGTATGAGCACAACTGAAGCCTGACAAAGGGCATACTTACACTTTTAATTAGTTTTTACCAAAACCAGCAAAAGTTGAAAAATCCCGCTCATGAACAAAATATTCTTCTACACTAAACCCACAAAAGCGGTCTAACGCTTGTAACCAAAAGGTAGGGGAAAAACTACAGAGGGCGCTCACGGTCGGTTAATGAGATGAGCGCTCCGTCTAGAGTTAAATTAGGAATTTTTTCTACTTTTCCCGCAATGAGCTATTTATAGCTTCAGCGCTGTCAGATGATCGGGAAGCCCACATACAACCATTTGCTTCATGATTGTGAGAAGTGGTAGACAAGTCTCTCTGAAGTGTTTATGAAAATGAATGAAATTTGTCTTGACGAAGAACTCCTAGAGTGGGCTTTGCCTGTGCTGCAAGACTTTGTTCTGCCTACAAGCATTTTATCTCAGTTGTCAACCTACTTGAATCAAGGTAAATTACTAATTTATTGGCCATCACATTGGGGGGGGGGTACGGGGGGCAGGTGCCCCCCATATTAGACCTTTGCGTCCCAGGTGCCCCCCATATGAACTGAATTAAATTACCGGTCAACTAGGCGCAGTGGCGTCCCTATGGGGGGCACGTGGGGGGCAGTTAGTATAGAGGGTGCCCCAGAGAATCGCGTGCCCCCCCAGGTGCCCCCCCCGCTCGAGACCCCCCAGTTACGCCACTGACTAGGCAACAGACAACTAGGCTACAACACTACCAACTAGATGACAACCAACTAGGTGACATACCACTACCAACCAGGCTACACTTTTTGGACAACTAGGTGACAGCAGATACCCCCAGATACCATCCAGGTGACACATATTTTATAGGGGATACCAACCAGGTGACAGATCACCTTCAATGGTGGTCAATTAGGAAATGTATTGTCACCTAGTTGGACATGTTTTGAACTTGTGTCACCTGGTTGGAAGTGCTGTTTAAATTTGTGTCACCTAGTTGGAACTGCTTGTCACCTAGTTTGCACATGTATGAAATTTCCAAATTTCTTGTCACCTAGTTGGTACTGATGGGTGTCACCTGGTTGGTTCGTCGCCTAGTTGACCGTACACCGATACGCGGCTCTCAAGTGGAAATTCGAGCAGGGGTAGGGGGCACCCACTCCAGCTCAGCTATGTCGCTACGTGACCTCCAGAGCCAATGGCTCTCGCGGTACGATACGAGGGCCGATACGTGAAATGTGCGTGATATATTTATAACTTATTTATAAAAATGTAAATGTGTGCCAGTTGCGTAACAACAGGGAAACACCCCTGTAGCCATCCTTGCCCAACCCTGTGAGGATTTATAATATTTGGCAATTCTTAATTAATTTTCTGACATTGTATATATATACGCCCAGTCGCCCACAGGCTTTACTGCATTCTATAATTAGCACATGAGGCTGTTTCCAAGAAGTGTTTGCATGGGTTGTATGGAGAATCCCTTTGGGGAAGGTGACAGGCTTACAGTTAATAAGGCCTACTTTTAACAACCTTTATTTTTATGTAAAACTTGGGTTACCTTGTAATGGTGGAGGCCTATAGAGATATATATATATGTGCCTGTAACAGTTTGCTAATGAAATGTGTCTCAATTTCAGATCAAATCTTGAAAATACGCCAGAGTCAACGTAAGCCGGATGAGGGGCCTAGAGTTGCCTGTGCGCACATGGTGCGCTTTTTGCAATCAGCATCACGTGGACAAAACAGATCAACACCGCAACAGAGAACTCCAATTTTTACAGCTTTGATAGACATTCTACATGAACGTGGTTTTGAAGTAGTGGGGAGACTATTAAAAAATCCTCAAGAAATAAAATCATGGAACAGTGACTTGAAACTTTTTGAAGTGTATCTGCCTATCCTGGCCAGAATTAATGTAAAGGAATTCATGATGGACTTAATTTCTTGTGGTCTGTTCAGTGTCTCAACTCCTGAGCAGTAAGTTGAATTTTGTTACAAATTGAAGTGTGGATCTTTGTTCTCACTCAGTCAGGGGCCGACCAAATGATATTTGGGTGGGAGGGATAATTAATACCCGACTTTTACCCGTGCTTTGGATTTTGCTACTGGGACAAACTTTGTTTCTTGTGGGAGAAGCGACAACAAACTATTTTTTTTGGCCTGCAAAGGAGCGTCAATATTTTATCAAAATCTTTACATTACGGTACACCAGGAAACTTTCTTTTTTTTCATACATAGCCTACATATATGCTAAACACACTTTAAGAAGAAATTTGCGAGATTCAAATTTATTTCTCCCAAGATGTTTTAGTCCAATTTATATACGCTTTGTAACAGTACTTTATATGTTCCAAATTACATTCACAGTGACTTGGTGATGAGGACGCAACAGTTTGACGGGGATGAAATGGCGATGTTGGATATCCTAAATGTAGTTTGGCGCAAGAAGGGGAACTGGAAGCAGTTGCTCGTCCAAGCATTACGAAAGCACCATGACAACGGCGGAGCAGTGGATTCTGATATGATAGATACGATGGAGAGGAAGATAATGGGTAAGTTTGTAGATCTATAGAAATACGAGGGGTGTCCCAAAAGTTCTGACCAATTTTTTTGGCAGACCTTTCTATTTGAAGTAGCTGTGTGAAATTTTCACAGAATCAATTTCAGGTATTTCACTATCCATTTTGAAAATATGGTACCTGTTCGAAAATTGAAATAACTTTTCTCTTGCCATGGAAACAGAAGGTCAGTGCACCCGGCGCAGCTCAATTTTTTAGGCCAAATCCAAGTGTCTAGGCTTGCAAATAACCAAGGAATTTACTGTAAATATGCAATGGATGATCATGGAAAATATTATTTGGAAACCTAACAGTATCTCAAAGTTTTTCATTTACATTTAAAGTCATTGTGAATCAGTTTAACCCATGTGCTGAGGCGATCACCTGAGTCCTGCATACTGGGCTGTTCCTAAATTGTGGAATTTCAGTGTATGTGGCAACTGCTTCTTTCCTCGTTATGACTATTATTTCTTTAATTTTTGAACTGGTATATATACTTTAGTATCACGCAAAGTTACAGAAGGCCAAATTTGGTAATTAAAGCAGATGACATTGGGTTTTGCACCTATGGTTCTTGAGCACTGCCTCTTGACAGCAGATTGTTTCAGCCAAACCGTCTCAAGCACTGTTAGGCAACTTCTGGAAAAAGCCTTTGGTAATTGCCTCAGCTGATCAGGTTGAAATATAAATAAATGTTTATGATCTAATGATAGATATCTTGAAAGACTGCAAGCTTATCAGGAAATACATTTTTTGCAATCATTTGCTATTTTACTATAAATTCTCTGACTTTTAACACAGCTAATTTGCTTAATTTCGTCTTAGAAATTGAGCTGCGCTGGGTGCACTGACCTCTGGTAACCATAGTAACAGAACAGTAACTTAAACAATTTTTACAGTCTTGATTTTTTCAAAATAGATGGTCAAATACCTGAAATTAATTCTGTGAAAATTTCATTTAGATATTTCAAGTAGAAAGGTATGTAAAAATAATTGGTCAGAACTTTTGGGACACCCCTCGTAATACAATTCTATTGACCAAAACGAGTCAAATTTTGTCCATTAGTCAGTAGGCCTACAAAAATTATAAATGTAAGCCAGGGCTAGATTGATTAATCAGTACAATTGCATACATCACGATATGTCAGTTGACAGCATAGAAATACATAGAAGGGACATGAGGCTCTGGCAGATGAAGCAACCAAATCCACCATCTTGGAACTGCCCTGAATACTGGCACAATGGTCTGTGACGTCATCAATAACTGTGATGTCACTTATAACAATGGCATGACGTCACATCATAATTATTCTATTGTGACATCATGTCTCAGGGCAGTTCCAATATGGCGGATTTGGTGACCTCATCTTGAGGTGGCATCATACAGCCTCATGTCCGTTCTATGTATTTCTATGGTTGACAGCCTCGTCGTGATAATCTGTTCGCGTAATTATTATATAGTGAAAAATGCAAAAAACAATATTTTTCACGCAAATTTCATTGATTTTCGGGAAAAAATACCTTTTTTTACAGAATTTGCGTAAAAAATTCTCATTTTGCATGATTGACACTGCTCAATTATCTTGATAAATATCGTATATCATTACATTAAAAATGATATTATTGTATCATAAGTAAGGATTCATAAGACATTAGAAGAAATATAAGATAATGTAATCACAGCAGAGAATTTTTCGTCAGAAATATATGCTTAGGAATTTCATTATAACGTACTTTTACTTGAAATATCTCAATTTCAATCTTTAGAGTTATTTTAGCGATTGATGAATTTACATCCAGAGGGTTTGATGAATTCAATTTCCATAATCTTTGATGATCTCTCATCATCTTCGTCATTGAGTTGTCATGGATATGAGGATAGAGAATTTCACTTTTGCAATGCATAAATTAATTGATTCATGAATGAGTGTTTCATTGTTCTTCTTTTCAGAGACAGAAAATGAAGATGAAGATGGTGAAACTTCAGGTTAATACTTATTTAATAGTTATTCATAAAAGTAAAGTTCTTTCAATTTTATAGCCAATGTAGGCCTATTATCATGCTATGTAATTAGGCCAATATATTAATTTATAATATCATATCTGCTGCTTTGATAATATACTTTAAATTATTTTAAATGCACATATTATCAGTTACGCCCCACTCGATATCGTTTGGAGAGTTTGGAAACAGGCCTACATCTTAAGTGAGTGAGTGAGTGAGTTTGTGTTTTACGCCCCATCAGCACCGGTGTGGGCTATTTAGAGGCAAAATACATCTTGAAGGGACTCCAATGAGTCCATAGACTCCATACACCATAAATCAAAAGCAGCTTTTTCCTATGTCATCTATTTTGAAATCTACTCAATTGATACTGAAATATGACATTAAAAAATAATTTTGGGAGCAGAATTTGTCATTCACAAATGTGCTGGTCGGAAAAATGAAAGATCCAGAAACTGCATTCTTGTACGAGTAAGTACTACTGTGTCACCAGCCTGAGTATCATAGATAATAAATCGTGCTGTACCAGTGTCTTTACTGATCATACTTATGTGAACAATATTGGGTCATTTAGTGCCTTCGTGTGATATATTACCTGTGTGAAATAAAATGTTTGACAGAGCTGTTTTATTTTCAGGTCAAGAAAAAGATGATTTTGGTTTTACGAAGCTTGATCTCAAAGAATCTAAAGATGGCCACTCTGATGGTGAGACTGATTTTTCACAGTGACATTTGAGGTTATGAGGTTATTTGTGATTGTTGACAAATGGTGATCATTGTAGCATAGGCCTGTGTCTGTTAGATATATATAATACAGCATGTTTGTTGTGCAGTTTCGCTACGCCTTAAAACTGTAGGCTACAATTCTGTCTAAGGTCGTCCAACTGTATTACAGGCCAAATTCACTGCTGGTAAGGCTCCCAGCGTCAAAGTCAAGAGACCTAAGTATGAAGAAGAAAGGTTTGTTTTGAGCTAATATTAATAGTTATTACGTCCCCATTATTTTAAGTCATGTTTGTGGTTTGTTTTGCAGATGACATGGAAAGTTTAGCAGATTCTGTTCGGTCATTTCGCCAGATAGTGGAAGTTGATGGGGACAAGGAGGTGATGGCCGCCCCACAGCATGAACTGGAGGAAGAAGATGATTTGAATAGTGGTGAGTTGTTGCATATTTGCAGTCTTGATTGGTGAATGCTGCATACTCACAGTAGTGATTGGTGAATGCTGAATATTTGGAGTCGTGATTGGTGAATGCTGAATATTCGCAGTGTTGATTGGTGAATGCTGCATATTTGCATTTTTGATTGGTGAATACTGCATATTGTCAGTTTTGGTTTTACCTAAACGATGGTTTGTGCGCAACAAAAACAAACTCCAGTGTGAGGCTGGTCACATGATCCACGCTGTCACATGACCAGCAGTTTTCTGTATATTTTTGTTACGACCGGACGCTTCTTTTCGCTCTCAAATTCTTGCCGTCTTGATTTGTGAATGCTGCATACTCACAGTAGTGATTGGTGAATGCTGAATATTCGCAGTCTTGATTGGTGAATGCTGCATATTTGCATTTTTGATTGGTGAATACTGCATATTTGCCGTCTTGATTTGTGAATGCTGCATATTCGCAGTCTTGATTGGTAAATGCTGAATATTCGCAGTCTTGATTGGTGAATGCTGAATATTTGCAATGTTAATTGGTGAATGCTGAATATTCGCAGTCTTGATTGGTGAATGCTGCATATTTGCAGTCTTGATTGGTAAATGCTGAATATTCGCAGTCTTGATTGGTGAATGCTGAATATTCGCAGTGTTGATTGGTGAATGCTGAATATTCGTAGTCTTGATTGGTGAATACGGTATATTCGCGGTGTTGATTGGTGAATGCTGGATATTTGCAGTCTTGATTGGTGAATGCTGTATATTCGCAGTCTTGATTGGTGAATGCTGGATATTTGCAGTCTTTATTGGTGAATGCTGTATATTCGCAGTCTTGATTGGTGAATGCTGAATATTTGCAGTGTTAATTGGTGAATGCTGAATATTCGCAGTCTTGATTGGTGAATGCTGAATATTCGCAGTGTTGATTGGTGAATGCTGAATATTCAAAGTCTTGATTGGTAAATGCTACATATTAGCATTCTTTATTGGTGAATGCTGTTTACTCGGAGTGCTGATTGGTGAATGCTGGATATTTGCAGTCTTGATTGGTGAATGCTGTATATTCGCAGTCTTGATTGGTGAATGCTAAATATTCGTTGTGTTGATTTGTGAATGCTGGATATTCGCAGTGTTGATTGGTAAATGCCACATATTAGCATTCTTTATTGGTGAATGCTGTTTACTCGGAGTGTTGATTGGTGAATGCTGGATATTTGCAGTGTTAATTGGTGAATGCTGAATATTCGCAGTCTTGATTGGTGAATGCTGAATATTCGCAGTGTTGATTGGTGAATGCTGAATATTCAAAGTCTTGATTGGTAAATGCTACATATTAGCATTCTTTATTGGTGAATGCTGTTTACTCGGAGTGCTGATTGGTGAATGCTGGATATTTGCAGTCTTGATTGGTGAATGCTGTATATTCGCAGTCTTGATTGGTGAATGCTAAATATTCGTTGTGTTGATTTGTGAATGCTGGATATTCGCAGTGTTGATTGGTAAATGCCACATATTAGCATTCTTTATTGGTGAATGCTGTTTACTCGGAGTGTTGATTGGTGAATGCTGGATATTTGCAGTCTTGATTGTTGAATGCTGCATACTCCCAGTCTTGGTTGGTGAATGCTAAATATTCGCTGTGTTGATTGGTGAATGCTGGATATTCGCAGTGTTGATTGGTGAATGCTGGATATTTGCAGTCTTGATTGGTGAATGCTGTATATTCGCAGTCTTGATTTGTGAATGCTAAATATTCGCTGTGTTGATTGGTAAATGCTACATATTAGCATTCTTTATTGGTGAATGCTGTTTACTAGGAGTGTTGATTGGTGAATGCTGGATATTTGCAGTCTTGATTGTTGAATGCTGCATACTCCCAGTCTTGGTTGGTGAATGCCCGGGGGGGTACTTCGCGGACTTTTGCATACGGATGCGCCACGGCAATTTTGAAAACCAGAACCATTTTAATCCAGAAAATGCGCCAAAACCACAAACCATTTTAATCCTTCACTAAAATTTTTTTCAAACCAATTTAATCTTCATGGTTTTTAAACCATTTTAATCCTCTTTTGAAGCCGATTCTAACGGTACCAAACATGTTGGAGTTGCGAAAACCAGAACCAAATTAATCAGAATTGTCAAAAAACCAAAACCATTTTAATCCAAAAAGGCCAAAAAACCTAAACCATCCAGCGGCGCCTCTATATACACCCTTATAGAGTGAGTACCCCCCCCCCGGGGGTGAATGCTGCCTGGTGCACACTTATTACAGTCTTGATAGCTGAATTTAAACATTTTGCAGTCTTGGAACTCCCTCCTTAAGAAACAAGAGCAGTTACTGCCTCCACATCCCCCATGCCCTGCACACTCTTCATCAACCTCACCAATTAACAGTGAAGGGAGACTTGGGGAGTAGGCCTATAGTGCATTCCCACAGTTTTCATGAGTGTGTAGTTCCATGAACACCACCAGGGGCACAATTGTGCAAACCTACATGTGGCGACACCTATGAATGGCCTTGGCTTACCACTATGAATATAAGGACGATAATAAGGTGCCGACGAATGTCACGATTTTAACTGACATCTAAATTTTTCAAATTTTTTTTGCAAATTTTTGGTATAGGTTAAAATCGTGACCGTCGTCGCCAACACAGTAAAACGGCCGACTTCCTGTGATCTGACCAATCAGAGAGCCAGAAATTTAACACATTAAACTGCTTGAAGAGTTGCAACGACGCAAACGGAACCCACTGATATTCATAGTGCTTACCAAATTCAGAAATGGTGGCAGTCCCAGCCATGCTCACAAGGATAGCTGGGAAATAAGTTAGCTCCTACATTCGTATGATTTAATTATGGATTTGGCAAGTTAAAGAGGTTATAAGAACTTGCAGAAAGTATGAACATTGTGCAAGGTGAGGTATTGGAGATTTTTGATGGAAACCATGACATGGAGACTGAAAGTATATCCTCCATGGCATAGCATGGGGGATAATTAAGCATGTGTTTCCTAGATTTGAAGTTCTGCCTTATATAGATTCTAGTTTTGATAATATCCATTTTATGCCCTTTCAGCAAATTATCTGAGCAACAACCTTGACCAAAATAGTACTGAAGCCAAGACGCTAGCAACACCTTGTCTACGTAACCTTCGTGGTGCAACTGCTTCGTCTGTTGTTTCCGAGGAACAGAACTCGGCTTTTGCTTCTCGGCCTCCCTCTCAGGAGGCAGAACTGGACCTTCCAAGTTGTGAGTATAGCTGCAACACTTGTAAAAAATGTTTTAATGTTCACGGTTGGTGGATTGACACCAAGGCAATTTAAAGATTTATGTATTTAGTGCTGTGTCACATTTTCAGGCAGGTTAAACAAGACATCAAAGCTTAAGTAAATCAACCCAAAACATGCTGCACGCTTTGATTTACAAAGACCCCAAGCTGCGATGTCAAGAGATCTGTAATTGTTAAAATGCTCCTCCATCTCAATGGTGCTGCCAATGTTTTCCAATGTACCTTCTCACTATACTAACACAAGTTTATTGAGAGTAACCCTTACTGGACTGATCAGTCCCAAAAACAATCCTGTGTTTGTGATGTCATCAGCACCTGTTTGTGACTCAGGCATTTCAATCATTTACCAACACAGCTCTATGGTCTGCATGATACTGGCCTCCTTAAACAGTAAAAGGAAGGTGGGAAAGTCTGGGCAATTCCCTTGAATCAGCCACCCTGCACCCCATTGGCATAACATTACTGCAGGGTGGTCGATTCAGGGGACTTTCCCACCTTGGTGTATATAATATGTACCACTGGTAGCGGTCTCGTGCAGAACTGTTGTGAACAATTGTGATGCCTGTGGTTTGGGATATAAAAGGACATAAATGGCCCAACAGGAAGTTAGCTGGGGATGGAATGTCCCTTCAGTCCGGTAAGGCTTAACAACTGGATGAATGAGCGAGTATTGCATTGTAATTAATAGCAATTCAGTTCATGTGTTAATTTTGCTTGCAGTGTCAACCTTCAGGGACAGAGAAGCAGGAGACAATGACATTAGAAGTTTGGAATTGAGGCCGTATCAGAAAGAGCTGGCGGAGCCTGCATTAGAAGGACATAATGTCATAATTGTAGCCCCCACAGGATCAGGAAAAACTGTCGTGGCTATCAAGATTGCGCTGGCAAGTATTGATTTTTATGGGTTAATCTTTTAGTTTCAGTCAATATTTAAGAAGGCCTGACTGTCACATTTTTAGAAGGGCAATGTTTCATGATGAACATTTGAAAATATCAAATCAGTTCGGCAAAAGTCAAAATTCGGCAACGCTGCCTCATAAGGCATCCCCCGATGCCATTTTCGGCAACCGTTGCCTCATACGGCATCTGGGAGATGCCAAATTCGGCATCTCCCCACTTAAAACGTTTCTCGGGAGGTGGCGCTAATGATCGGCGATAATGGAAGTGCTGCCACCTTGAGTTAATATATATTTCTTGAAATCTATCCAAGAAAAAAATCGATCTATCCCAGCATTTTTGATTAATTTGCTGTTTTTAGAAGCTACTTAGCATAATTTTAACATCAGGCTTCTGAATTTTGGTGTTTGACTTAGTTAATTAGATTGTGCACTAACACTTATAGAGATACACAATGGAATCATACTGAAATTAACAGTTCACCTATTATCAGGGCCCTAACAAGGATTTTTTGGGGTCTAAGGGCCGCTTTGGGCCCACTGAATCCAACCAATTGAATTTCATGAGATCCATCCTAGTATAAATTCATGGACCCCTTCGTCTTAACCAGCCAAAGTATGGGGTGCCTATCCATAAAAACGTGCATGCAATCTTTTCTCACCTACAAGAAGGACATAGGCTGGGTTTTATGTTCAAAATTAATATTTAATATTTTGCCCCTCTCCCACCCCCATTTCACGGGTATTTTGCTAGTTATAAGTAATCTGGAGAAATAATGCTAGCATGCATGTCTACCATGAAAGGCAAGACATGATATAGCCGCTCAAATTAGGATACCTACATTTAGAGAATTCATGGGAAAATAAGGAATGACATAATCTCAAATTGCCCAGGGGCAGATCCAAGGGGGGGGGGCCACTGGGGGCACGTGGCCTCCCCCCCCCCCCGGCAGTGCCCCCAAAGCTCAGTTGATCTCTTGAAAATTCAATCAAATAGGCTGATAGGCTTACTGCTTGTTTGTGGTGAAGGATAGCAATTAATCATTGAACCAAGGAATAGAATGCAATCTGGGCCGATTGCCAATCCACTCTAAAAGAGGGACACAATCTCGATTGAAATCTGTCAAATATCCACTTGATAATAACCTCTTGCAAAAGGAACAGAACTTCAAACAGCTTACAATATGTTGTTTCCTGAATGCAAACACGGCCTGGTGGGCACAAAATTATGGGTTTCTTTTTCTTGCGTTACAAAATTATTGTGGACATACACCTAGTGTATTTAGCTATCCCTATTGCTAAAATACACTTCATTTAGGCCTACTTAACAAATGCCAGGAAATATTAACGAACCTTACCGTGTACCTATAGAATAGGTCGGACAAGAAGCCCGAGTTAGGTGAGCGGCCCCCCAGGGTTATATCTAAACTTACATTTTTGGTGCATTTTCTTATTGATAGGATTGAAGCTACAGACTTTTTAGAGGCGATGCATCAGCCTATCGCTGCTATAGTCTTAGTGATTCTATATATAGCCACTCGCCTCTGTATAGATGGCCACAGGCCTCCCGACAGGAGGCTTTTCCAAGATTCGGAATTTCAGGCTGTGAAACTTCGTCATCAGAACGGGGTAGCCAGCGTCGTAGTAAAATGCGGACGGGCCTAATTTGCGGAACGGCGGGCGGCGGGATTTCGTAGTAAAACGCGGATGCGCAGTTGCGGAACAGGCCGCTTTTTGCGGGATCGGGCCGAAATTGAATATGGATGGGATGAAATATGTGGAACAAGCTGAATTTGCTTTATAAATCGCCTCTATTTTTTTTTGAAAAAATTTTCTTGTTAGATGATGTCACAAATTCTCCGGGCAAACAGCACAAAACCATAGTAAAAATTAAAGAAACAAAAAAACTATACATGGTTTTTGTAACTTTGAGTAATTCTTTGGAAGCGGTTTTCAGAAATAACTTTGGAAATATTTAAAAGTATAATGGATATCTGCATTGCTTCACTTTATGACCATCATATAAATGTGATTTGGATTATGTTTTTTGCATTTTAGTTCGAGATATAGAGGTCAAATTAAAATATGTGTGTTTGGGGCGAGAGGCCCACAATGGTATGGGGCATGAGGCCCCCTTCACTGGGGCCTCGAAGCTGCTTCAGGAACCATTTAATAATGTATACTTTACCTTAAATCTTGATAGAATAGCTAATTAAAAAGGAAAAAATTTGTCTGATATTGAAAAAGGGCAAATAATATTGAAAAATAAAAGTTACGAGCACAAAAATTCAGAAATTCAAGAAAAGTAAATAGAATGCCTTAAAAATGATAGAAGAAATAACTTTCAAGCTGAATGCGCTTGTAAAAAAATTGCCATAGGATTATAATAGGGGGGCTTCTTGCCCGATGGCTGGGGTAAGAAGGCCATTTGCAATATTTTACAAAAATGGCTGTAACTCTTGTTATTAAAATTGGTAGACATTTGGTTCACTTGTTACAAGTAGAGGCAAGTGATCCATTCCTGACAGTACAAGCATTCAAATAATCGACCATAAAAGTAGGTCAAATCACACCTCGAAGTTAAGGGGGGCTGCATGCCCCGCGCTACTCTACACATTAATGATTAAACATAAAGTGAGAAACACAGAATGAATTCACAAGGCAATTGGGTGTAAGATACTTAGAGTAGGATACCTGGATTCTTACATCTTAGAAAGTGATTTAACATTGAAAGATACTTTAATAAGTTTAATTTCACATATATTGACTAAGATCCACGTTTTTCTGAGATAATGATATAAGATGATAATAAGATATAGATACAGTCATTTTACCCCATCTGTAGGGAAAACTATATATATTAATTATGTAGAACTCTAAAAAGATATTGAGAACATTCGAGCCATGAGGCAGGTCAACCTTCTGAGTGACTAAGTCACCATGGGAAGTCTATTAATTTTAAGAGTTCTTCTCTTTAATGTTGAAGTCTGAAAGAAGATATAATCTATCCTCAGAATCACTCAGCATTCATTTTCAGCAAAGTAGAATCCGTTGGCTTCAGGGGGCCTAGCGCGGCCCCCAGACCCCCGGCCTATTTATCATCCCACAGCCAAATGAGAAAATCCAAATCTCTCTGCGTCCTGTCTTTCTGACTCCTTCCTAGCTCTGTCCAAATTCTTCTTTCCCGCTGCTGCTTCACTCAATCGTCTCCTCCACCTATGCCTCCTCTTCCATCTCTTTAGAAGTGACTTGGGCCACTAAGCCTGCGACCAGTATTACCTATACCTATGCCTATTAAGACCTTAGCTTTTGGCTAACATCGGGACATACTGGACAAAGCAGTTGACATATAAGGGCGAAAAAAGATCTCTACGCCTGCTAGGTAAGAAAATACCAAAACTGGGAATGACACACCCAGTTAGGGACTCCTGTCAAAACAACGCTAGGGCTGTTCCAGCTGCCATGACTAGGGCGAAGATGCTAACCGGCACCTACCTGACGCAAAGCAGGAAACAGAAAATAGGCACCATCGACAATGCTATTTGCCAACTTTGCAAACTGGAAGAGGAAGACCTGGAACATATGCTGGTGAGATGCCCAGAAACACAAGCAGTGAGGGAAACAAAACTTCAGAAAGTAAAGGAAGGATGGGTGCCAGAAGTGCCAACCTTCCGCAAACTCCTAAATGGGCCAGACAGAGAACACCCGAACTACAGAAGAACACAGCGCTCCATAAACAATCTCTGTCACGGCATCCACCGTGCAACACTCCAGCTTGTAACGCAAAATCAAAATCAAAAATTAAAGCAAAATTAGTGTCAAAAACAATCCTTGCTGAAGGTAGAAAATAAGGTAGCCACTACTAGCCAGTCCCCTACCCTGACGAAATTAAAACTAACAAGCGTGGTAGCACTAACAATTATAGCACTAACAAATATAGTACTCTACTAAAACTGGGGTGAGAGGGAATAGAATAGTCTAGTTAAAATGTGACTTAATTACCTACAGCTGGTAGGGTTCTCCTGCAATAAAGGAGGAACATACATCAGAAGAAGAAGAAGAAGAAGGCTGACGATATAGGCCTAGTGTTATATTTATGCCCAAATCTGAAAAAATACCAGCCCACACAAGAGGTAAACCCAAACTTTGACACCCCACCATGTAATAAGTGCAATGCATCACAATTAAGCACTGAAAAGATCATAATACAGTAACAGTTGCCTTTAACAGCAGCGGGGATGCCTCAAACGGCAGCGGGATGCCTCACACGGCAGCGGGGATGCCTTAAACGGCAGCGTTGCCGAATTTTGACGTTTGCCGAACTGAAATGAATTTGCCAATTTATTTGCATTTGCATTTAGATGCCTTTGAAAATAGCGCATCTGCATTTGTGTCATTCAGAAACATTTGCATTTGCATTTAAATGCTTTTGCTGGAAATGCATTTGCATTTGCATTTGGTCATCTCTGAAACATTTGCATTTAAAGGGTTTTTTGTCGCATTTGTACCCAACCACTACTAGTAATTCGCACTTTTTCTTATTAACAGGAGCACTTGGCAGAAGGGGCGACAGCAACTGACCATAAGATTGCATTCATTGTACCTTCCGTTGCCTTGGTTACCCAGCAAGAGAAGATGTTTAAAGAATTCCTTCCTTCAAAGTTCCGCACCCTCGGCATCTCGGGCCAGACGGAGCCACGAGTCCCACTCCTGGAGCAAATTCACGGTCTCAGCGTCCTCGTTTTCACCCCCCAGATTTTCCTAAATTCGTCCGAGAGTGAACTCCAAGAGCTCTTCAAAGTATTCACGCTGCTCTTCTTTGATGAGTGCCACCATACCAACAAGGTAAAAATATATCTCGTAGGTCAGGAGTGACTCTTAATTGGTCATGAACCTCACGTGCGATACACGTAAATGTATTGTGGTACCAGTGTCAGAGGTCTCCTCCTCGAGTCCGACCTTGGGGCCATAAATTGATGGCCTTGGCCACGCTCTCGGTTGCCCAATCCTTGGCCTTCCAGGCCTCGGGTGTCTGTTGGCCAGTGTTGGACGCCTCAAGGCCATTTTGATGGCCGCGGCCTCAGTCTTGAAGGCTCATGCCATGGTCTCAGCCTCAGATGTCCCAGCTTCGACTTCGTACAACACTTGAGTGATACGTATTGAGCAGCGAATCAGTTTGGTCAATGGGAAGACATCGATCCACTAGTCGTCAAGATTATAAATGATCTTTATTTCTCAATTGCAGGATCACCCATACAATGAAATCATGTCCCTCTACCTTGACATTAAACATAAAAATGGTTACACAAGGGTTAACCTACCCCAGGTAAATATATACATACATGTGTGCTTATGTGTATTTCACGTCAAAGTCAATATATGATTATTAAGCACGTAATGTAGCAATTATGTACCTCCATTCTTTATCAACAGATTGTTGGCCTGACGGCCTCTGTGGGAGCTGGCAAGGCAAAAGATGAGGATGGAGTGGAGAAACACATCATTTCTCTGGCGGCAAATATGGACGCCCAGAGGATCCAAACGGTGACGAGGGAGTATGAGAGCTTATTGCAGCACACCAACTCTCCTGAACAAGGTAAATGACTCAGGGTTGGAAAAAAGCCGGGATTATTCATTTTGCCCTGCTGAACGGTCCCAAAATCCGGGTTAATTTACAGGGCCGTAGGCTGAGCTGAATCGTAGGGGGCCAGAGACTACGGCCCTGGGTTAAAAGTGGGTTTTCTTGATTTGAACACTCATTATATCTTCTAAAATCTTCTTCCCACCCCTGAGCAAGGAAAGCAACATTGGTCCATCTTGTCAATTCAATATTAGGCCTAAACACATGATGGCAGGGGTAATTCAATGCATTGATCTCTGAGACAAGTGTGACCTTGGATGACCTTGACCTACTTTTCAAGGTCACAGAGCCCTAATACCGGAAAAATGTTTAGATAACTCACTGCTCAAAGCAGGAATGCCATTGTTGACTAATGTTGGGAGGGGTTAATCAGCACCATAGGCGCAGTAGGTCAATAATTTTTTTGGGGGAGCCCAAAAGTATTGCCCAAATTTTCCAAAAAAATCTAAAATTCTCAAAAGTTTCTACCCGAAACTCCGCTCAAAAATTGCCCCCCTGCCTCCTACACCAATGATCAGCACATCGACCTTTGAGAAATACAATTAAATTATATGAAAGCTTGGATTCTTGTGCTACTGTTAATCTGAGCTGGTCATCGACTCGACAGTTGTGGTCTGAAGACCAACTCCAGTTGTTTAGCAAGCCATTCATTGTTTATTGGTGAACTCGGTTAATTGGTTTCTTGTCTTGCCGATAGTGAAATAGACCCCAGTCTATAAAGATGACTGAGAAACCTGGAATCCATGTTCCTGTCACTAGTTATACAACTCCCTTGAACCGTGATGTTAAATAATTTTCATGTTGATTGTATTCAGTGTATTATTCACCTTTTTAGGAATCATTGAAGTACCAGGTCGGAGTGAGGACCCATTTTCAGAGCTTATTAATAAACTGATGTTGAGGATCGAGCAAAGGATGAAGCAAATCGCAGGTATATTGTGGAGATCAAAATTAATTTCAATATTTTTAAATTGATCTTGAAGATCGGAAGTTAGAGGGATAGATGTGGTAAGTGCAGCCCTCTAAGCCCAGTTCTGGGAGCATTATTAGAGTTGCTTGATGAGATGGAAAAGAGAGTAGGAGTCCTCAACATTTACCCTTAGTCAGGGGTCTTTTACTTGCCCAGCACAGACACTACACTTGTGTTTGGTGTTACTCAATGAACTTTTATATAATCAACACTCCTGTGATTAAATTAATCAAATGCTTTACTCTTTCTGTCTTAACTGAACAGTAACCATGGAGGGTGAATCTGCTGACTTGTTGAAGTCCTTGTCAGCCCCTGGCGACCGCAGTCACCAAAGATATGTCAACTGGCGAGACGGGGTGAAAAGGGAGGCTCAGAAGATATTCCAGCAGACGACAAGGAGGGCGCTCCAGTCATGCTTGAAATACCTAGAGGTATGTTATGTGTATTTTATTCACAACAATCATATGATTTTTTGGGTCCTCGGAATTCATTCCAAGATCATTGTCATCAGCTTCATTTCCTGTCAACAGGCAAAGTCGGTGAACACACAAAACCATTTCACAGACAAAATGACAACCCCAACCAATGTGCCGTTGTGATTAAGATGGTACTTATGCATCCCTGACTGCAATATTGTGCTTCTCAGTGCTTAAATTGACTTTCAGTCGACATATTTCTTCTGATTACTGTCAGCACTTCAAACAAAAAGTGGTTGTGAATATTTTGTAAAAAATTGACCTTGAATCCATGGATTCTTGTTCTGCAACATTGCAAATAGGGCCAGTAAGTGGAACTACACACTAAATAGAGCTGTCTGTGTGCACAAAAGATCTATGTCCTAGAACTATGCTCAGTAGGGACCAAGGCAAGACTTTCTCTGAGAAATTATCTGGTTCTTGCTTGTCTATTGCAGATTTTCCACGATGCTCTGGTGCTCAACCTTGATTGTCGGACTCAAGATGCTTTGGACTACATTGAAAATGAACTTGCAAATTTGAAGCCTCAGTTCTTCAATGAAGATGAGAGACGTTTAGATGTTATGTATCAAGGTGGGGGTTTTCTCATGTAAATAATATTCTTGGCTGAACATTTGACATCAGAGAAATATTTTGGCAATGAATAATGATGATATCATGGCTACCATTGTCTATCAATGTTGGCAATTACTGTTGCCAATCAAGGAATGATAGCAATAAATTATGACACATTTTGGCAATCGCCTCTGTCCCCATTGAAATGTTTGGTATAAAGGCTATAATGGCCCTATATCTTGTCTCTTTGTAACAGTCCAGTGGCGGATCCAGACAGGGTAGTCTAGAGGGGCCCTCGTTTCACCATTCGCAGGCCCACAAAGTGACAAGTTTTCTTCAAAATGTTATTTTCCTTCTGGATTCACCACTCAGTCAGTTACATATTGCATACGTTTCAGAATACAAGGAGATGCTGACGAGCATGAACAGCCATGAAGACAACCCGAAGTTGTTGAAACTGGCCGAGATTCTGCGTAAGTCAACCACCAGAGCAGACAACCGGACAATCATCTTTGTGAGGACCAGAGCCATGACCGTAGCCATAACCAACTGGATGAAGTCCGATCCGACTCTAGCCACGCTCAAGCCGAACTACCTGACGGGGTCTGGGGCCAGTGCAGGCTGTGGAGGTAAGAATGCCCTAATAATTAAATGTGGATAGATGGACAGTCACGGATAGATCTATTGATTATTGATTGATATACGTTTCGGTTGATAAATTGTACTGATAGATCGATTGATTGATTGATTGATTGACTGATTCACTGAGTGATTGATTTTATGGCAGGCTGTTAAATATATTCATTGATTAATTGGTTAAGATTGATTGACAGATAACTTAGACTTGAATGAATTTATCTGGCATTTGTCATCCTTGAGAGATTTGCAGCAAGTATGATTGGACTGATTGATTGTTTAGGAGGCTTTGCCGTGCTGCCATGCAGACTGAACAGCGCCCTCTATAAACATGATAAAAGGGCACTGCTAGACACTGGTGCCATTTCATCCCGAAAATAGATAGTTATGGCGTTTCTTTAGACCAACCAATGGCAGCTAAGTGAGCTGTCCCACAATTCCAAAATTGCAGATAATAAAGGCTTTGCTGCATGAAGCACTGTGTAAATGATTACGTTGTTTCAGGATTAACGCAAATCCAACAGGAGGAGCTACTGAATGCCTTCAAAGATGGAAGACACAAAGTGGTCATTGCAACGTCCGTGGCGGAGGAAGGTCTTGACGTGCAGAAGTGCAATCTGGTCATCCGTTACGAGTATGTGACCAACGAGATAGCCATGGTGCAAGCCAGAGGTAAATGACTGACCCAGTAGACTATCAAAGACGTTATGCTAATGCATGTGTACCTGACCACACTGAGAGGGCTTCAGATTCGGGTACCAAGTGAACTGACTCCCGATTCCCGAGCCTTTCTGAAAAATGACTCCTACTCCTTAGGTCTCCCGAAATTTTAATGCGGTGCCCTTTTTTTAAATAAAATGATTATAATGTGTTTTTGACAGTTATCTTAATAAATTTTAGGAGTCAGGAGTCGTCTGATTAATTTTCAACTCTGACTCCACCTGAAAACCTGATACCTAAAGCATCATAAATTTGTATCTCACAAAAGTCACATAATTTTTTTCCTTTCTTCCACAGGCAGAGGAAGGGCGACCAGTGCCAAGTACCTTCTGATCACGGACAGAGAGGCAAATCGCGAGAGGATCAACACCATCCGCGAATCCATGATGCACAGGGTCTTGTCACGCTTGACCCACACTCGAGATTTTGCAGACAAAGTTTTGGAAACACAGAAAAGGGTAAGCCATAGGGTACCATTGTTTAAAACTGCAGAACATAGGGTGGTTTCAGAGATTTTGGGATTCTGTTTTTGGCAACCAACATCAGATAAAATTCCTTTCCTATCACAGATCAGTTGTGCTGAAGCTGTGCAAAAATAATATAATCATTCTCAGGGTAAAACCAAATATATTTGGTTTTGCATTATTGGGAGAATTGATGTTATGCACCGTATTCAGTGTTCACACAAAAATTAAGGCCATGGGAAATGGCTGAGAGCTTTAGTAAGCAAAATGTTTGAGTCATAGGGACAATGATTATATGATATCTCAAGTCCGTATACTGCGTTTTAACTTCAGACAAGAATCCAACGCAAACTGAAAGCAAATGAAAAGAAGAAGAAGGCGCAAAGAAACCAGCAGAAGACGGAATTTCAATGTTTCCTGCACTGTGTCAAGTGCGACGCCTACGCCTGCGAGTCCAGTGACGTGAAGAAGGTTGAACAGGCCCACCATTTGGTGATCGCAAAAGATTTCGAACAGAGGTTGATATTCGAACCACAGCCTGCACCTGTGGTTAGTAATTCATTGTGGCTAAATTTATTATGTATTATTATGATTCCTCAAGAGATAGTAGTTCGCCAGAGAGGTCCAAAAATCTCAACTTCGTGAGGGTCATAACTAGTACACGGCCTTATGGTACAAAAAAGGGGGTAGTGGTATTTTTTGAAATGTACAACAATGCTATACTTTTCGGAATCCTTGGGTGTTGTGCTATCTTTTTTTGGTGGATGCCAATTTTTTCCATGGTTACCAAAGGTGAAATCTGTTGCCATAGCAACCAAGGTCAATTTTTTAAAAAAATTGACAAATCTTCATATTTCAAGATAATTATTGTCAACAGCCAATATCAGAATATCAGGGTTAATACTTCCTTGAAAGGTACTTTTTATGGTCAGGTGATCTATGAGGTCAAGGGTCGTTGTCATGGTAACAAATGTGAGCAAATGTTAAAATTAAAGGTTTTTTAATCTCAGCTGAATTTTACGGACCTGGCATTGCCCAGGTTATCATCAAATTTAACAATCAGTGGAGTCATTAGTGGAACCAGTATGTGTACTGTTTCTATACATATGCACATTACATTGGTGGCCATGGAAACCAGGTAAGAAGCAAAACTTAAAAGTCATGTCTGCTCAGTAACGTCTAAATTTGCTGATTGGGCAACTTTGATATCACCAATGTACTATTTTATCAAACCTAGGGTGAGATATTTGTAAAGTTCTGCATTTATTTATGTTTCAAAAATAATTTTTTGGCCTAGAGTTGGAATTGTCACATCCTGCTTCTTGTCTGTGATTGCAATGGCAACCGTTTTTATATGTTGTGTTATTTTGGTAAAAATCTCCAAATTTAACCTCAAATATATATAAGAAATTGTCTTTTTCATTTGAAAAAATATTCTTGGAAAAAAGGGGTATATGTGATCACATGACCACAACAGTTAGAGATCCAGGTCATTTTGAAAGTGAGGTTCAAAGATAAGAAATGCATTGTTACATTGGCGGCGAAGTAATAAAATAACAAGTTTTTGCGCGTAGGTCACCATCATTATTTTAGTAGCAATGGCTGTTAATTCTATTTTGTAGATATATCAGTTTCCATATTATTTAATTATTGAAATGTTTGTTGCCATGGTAACCAGACTGAATGGATATGAGAGACAAATAAGAGGAAATAAAAGGCCAAGAATCATTATTCTGCCCTAGTGAAATATTCTGCTACTATTTCTGTGTTTTTAGGGTCAAACATCTTTTTTAAGCTAAACAGTGAATTAAATTATTTCCTTTCTTACTGAGACTATTGTTTTCCGAAATTACCATGAGGTGACTTCAACCATTCTATGGAAGTCACAAATGTGTGTAACATAGTAGGGCACTGCCCAGTATCCATCCTACTTTCTTGAGAAACAACTATGTGTGCAGCACATTGTAGCCTTCTTCCCACTAACAGTGGGCATAGTTCTTTTTCATTGAAATTTACCAATCGAATTTCTCCAATATGATGTAGCCTAAGTCTTGGTATAAAATTATTTCTTTTAGTATGCGGCTCATAAAGCCCAATGCTGAAGTTCGCTGCCTTAAACAGTAAAAAAGAAAAGTGTTTCATGAGCCTTGTTTCCAGACCTAACATTTGGGAGGCTGATCGGTTGGGTTAAAGAAATGTTCTCGTTTCATTCTTCAAAAAAAAATCTTTTTTACATTTACCATACATTATCATGGTATTAAGGCAGAGAAGGTCAAGTCTGACATGTAGATCGTGTTGTCCGACTGCTGTAATAAAAAGGAGGGTCATCAACCAAAAGTGTATAATTATATCTGTTTTGAAAAGATAAGTATTGTACTCCTAATTTTCATCAATTTCCAACTGTTTCTTTAGGATTAAGCAAGTCTGTTATCATTAAGACAACATAGCATTTAATCAAGATCACTAGTTGGAAGTTACTGAACAAAAAGTCAATCACAACAGCGTTCAATGTGCGAATCACCCCTCACCTCTACTACAGCAATGTAATCTGACTCAAAATGAAACATACCAGTAATAGTTTGGCCTGACAGCAATTTCTTTCGATCTATTGACAGACAAACTCAAAGTTGCCCAAAACTTAGACCGGCAGCCTTCCCAAAACTCAGCTGTTCGACTGACTGAAGGACTAAAAAAGAGGTCAAATTTGTGGAAAAAGGAAAGAAGTATCCCAATTCAAACTCATGACTGCTATTTGGAAAGCTGTGAATGGTCTAGCATATCAGTACCTCAAAATGATGAATGCACTTGTGAATACCAAACCAAAAAAAGATCAAAAGGCAGTAAGGAAAGTAGGGTAAAGAACAGAGCATTTTTAAAACCAGCATCATTGCTGTGGCACAGCCTTCCAGAAAGTGTGAGGATTTTAAAAATAATTGATATAAGAAACGGTCAAGACATACCTGTCAATTCAATACATTACTATTATGCATGCTTAATGTGAACTTACCTCATCGCCAATGCTATTTGTACTTTACTGTTGTTACAAAAGGAATAGAAAAATATTCATGATAGGACTATACAATGCATACATTAATGTTATGAAGGAGACTCTTTCCCCCCAAAATATTGACACATTTCCTGTCACAATAAATAAAGCCACTGTTCACTGAAACTTCAGCTAGTAACCAGCATTATTGGATATTATGAGTCTTGAGTACGCTACTGGAGCACTATAGCAGCTGTGGTTATGATTTTTGGAGCTAATTGAAGATTGTTAGATTTAAATTTGACATCAAATTTCTTCATTGACATGGCATTCAGAGTGTCTTAATTCGACAAATTTGGAGTCCTTAAAAAGTTGGAACAGTGACAAAATGGCACCCCAAATTTTTTTAACCAGCAAACTCAAAATTACCATTAACCAGATTTTCATGTTTCCCAAGTGCTCAACTTCACCAAGAAATTACACATATTCACCAGTTATAGAAATTGTTTTATATTTTTAATTTTCCTGAAAAAGAATTTTAGGCCAAAAAAAAAAACTTGTTTAATTTGAACTGATTTTTGTTGTATTAAAAATGTGCCAGATCAGTCAATCTATCCATTTCTTAATAGACCAACTGAGCCTCTCAAATGCATACCATGGCATTGGCAACCAATTACCCAGTACATTGTTGTGAATAAAAAATACAACACTGATGATATATAATATATACAATAAAAGTAAGAAGAACAGTCTCATTCTTCTCAAATATTCTAGAACAGATGACCCTCTTCAGGTGATATCCCTATTAATGTAATGTTATTCTCTGTGACTCACTTGTCATGAGGCTCAGTTTATATCCTATAATCTCAATGCTATCAGAACAAGCAATCTACTGAATCACAAGTTACTCAATGACAAATTGACATCTCATTTCAATGCAATGAATAAGGCCTGTTGTCAGTGTTGTGAGGTCATGGATGGCCACAAACTGCTGAATGTAAGTAATGTACTCATAATTCTTCGAATGTAACAATCATCACCTGCCCTTTTTTCTTAATTAGCATCATTGTCTTAATATTTTCTTTTGTTTATCAGTGACAATGAGCCTCATTTTTAAACTGAACATTCTCTCTGATTTATGAAGTAACATTCATGGCAACAGGATATCATGGCATGGATAATTTTCCTTGGACAATAAATTCTTTAATTTAAAGTACAGGCCCTTGTCAGCTTCTTTTTTAGTAAAACTTTGAGATTTGTTTATTTTTATCTAAATTATGAGGCTCTTTTAAACTGTTGTCATGGTTACCATGGCGAGGAACTGGAAGAATCTCAACATTTAAAAAGAGAAAAATAGAACTGAATATCATAAATAAGTGACAGAAAAGTTTGAAAATTATCTTATCTTAGGCAACCCAATATGTCACATTTGTCAATTAAACTATACCTGGTTGTTCTGGCTATAACCTGGTTACCATGGCTACCAATGAATTGTACATCTATTGAAAGAGTAGACATACTGTTGTAGCATATTTATACACAAATTGTTGATGAAATTGATTAGAATCTGCCAGTATGATGTTTGTAAATTTTAGTTTATGCAAAATAAATCCTTGTATTTGTCTCAAGTGCATTCAGTCCGGTTACCAAGGCAACCAATATTTTTTGAAAATCAGAAATTATGGAAACTGATATATCTATAAAATGGAATTAACAGCCATTGCAACCAAACTAATGATGGTGACCTTAACTGACCTACTGACAATAACTCATGTTTTTACTTTGACGTCAATGTAATAACACATTTCTTACCTTTGAGCCTCACTTTCAAGATCACCTGGATCTCTAATTGATGAGGTCATGTGATCACATATACCCCTTTTTATCCTAGAATATTTTTTCATACAAAACAGACAGTTTCTTATACACATTTAAGGTGAAATTTGGAGATTTTTACCAAAATAACACAACATATAAAAACGGTTGCCATGGAAACCACAGACAAGAAGCAGGAGGAGACAATTCCAACTTTAGGCCAAAAAAATATTTCAGTAACTTAAATAAATGCAAAACTTAAAAAATATCTCAACCCCAGGTGTGATAAAATAGTACATTGGTGACATCAAAGTTGCCCAATTAGTCAATTTAGACATTACTGAGCAGACATGACTTTGAAGTTTTGCTTCTAACCTGGTTTCCATGGCCACCACTGTAATGTGCATATGTATAGAAACAGTACACATACTGGTTCCACTAATGACTCCAATGATTGTTGAAATTGATGGTAACTTGGGCAATGCGAGGTCCGTAAAGTTCAGCTGAGATTAAAAAACCTTTAATTTTGACCTTTGGTCACATTTGTTACCATGACAACGACCCTGGATGTCAAAGGTCACTTGACCAAAAAAATCCGATTTTGTGCATTTATTAATCCTGATACTTAGATTCTGGTTCTGGACCATGGTTTTAATAAAATATGAAAATTCTTAAATTTTTAGAAAAACTGACCTTGGTTGCTATGGTAACAAATTCCTGTTTTGGTTGCCATGGGAAAAATTGGCATCCAGCAAAAAATGTTACTACAACTCCTCAGGTTTCCAAAAAGTAAAGGATTGTTAGGCTTTTCAAAAAATACCGCTAAATGACATAAGGCCGTGTACTAAACACTATGTCAAGAAATTGTTCTGGAATTGTAAGAGTTGTGTTTTAACCTACTTTTTGCAAGATCTGGCAATGTTAACTGGTACTACCCGTGTACTATCTTGCTCTACTAGTGTAGGTGCAATAACTCACAAGTGTGTTTTAAAAGTGTAATACCTCGTATTGTTTGTGCACTTGCAATAACTCACTGTGTATGTGCTTTTGTGAGATATAATACTAACTAGCTAATATCGCTAGATCTTGCAATAAGTATGGTTATTATGACTTTCCGTTCATTAGATATATAATTTGGTATAAATTAGCAATCCCAGAAAGCAAGCATTATATAGAAAAAAGAACGCCACGAAGGTGTGGTGGCAAGAGAATATATTATTATTTTATGGTTATATATATGTTAAATTAGAATGCCACGAAGGTGTGGTGGCAGAAGAACTGAGTGCCACGAAGGTGTGGTGGCAGAAATAGAATGCCGTGAAGGTGTGGTGGCAAGAGAATATATTATTATTTTATTTTTATATATGTTAAATTAGAATGCCACGAAGGTGTGGTGGCAGAAGAACTGACTGCCACGAAGGTGTGGTGGCAGAAATAGAATGCCACGAAGGTGTGGTGGCAAGAGAATATATTATTATTTTACTTTTATATATGTTAAATTAGAAAACCACGAAGGTGTGGTGGCAGAAGAACTGACTGCCACGAAGGTGTGGTGGCAAAAAAAAAGAAATGCCACGAAGGTGTGGTGGCAAGAGAATAAATTATTTTTTTAATTTTTATATATATGTTAAATTAGAATGCCACGAAGGTGTGGTGGCAGAAGAACTGACTGCCACGAAGGTGTGGTGGCAAAAGAAAAAAGGAATGCCACGAAGGTGTGGTGGCAAGAGAATAAATTATTTTTATTTTTTTATATATGTTAAATTAGAATGCCACGAAGGTGTGGTGGCAGAAAAATGAAAGACGAAGGTAAGGCGGAACATTAATTGTTTTAGTTTAATTGTTAAATTAGAATGCCACGAAGGTGTGGTGGCAAGAAAATTAAGAAAGAGAAAAATGTGGAGCAGACGGATTAAGCCACAAATGTGTGCGGCAAGAAGATAAATTATTATTTATTTGTTAAATTAGAAGGCCACGAGGGTGTGGCAGAAGAAAGGGGATGCCCATGAGGCAGGAAATAAATCAGTATATGATACATAATTTATTTTAGTTATTTTTTTTTGGTTTAAAATGTGATTATGTAAGATAAATGTAAGATAAATATATATGGAAAATGTTGTGATCATGTATGATCTATTTATTGGAGTTGATCACCAAAGTGTGGTGAAGTGAATTATAACGTGGCTATTAATGTAATGGTCAGTAAAAAATAAGATATTTGTGATGATGGTTGTAAAAATAATAAAATTTTTCCAAAAATGTAGTGATGGAGAAAGATATGAATAATTGATTAACAGTGATTGGATTTAATTATAATGAACGATGAAAAAATTAAGATGAAAGAAATATTTTTTAAAGTGGCTATTTTTTATCTTTTTTTAATAGCCAAGTTGGTTGAGGAAATTATATTGATGTTGTCTCTATCAAGTAGAGAGAAAGCTGAGGTAAAGCAAAGGTAGAAGTATCATGAGAAGCAATGTTTTATTGGATTTACAGGAAATTGAAGATTTACTTCCCTTATACACTGAAACAGATCTCCAAAATCAGTAACTGTCCTTCATTGATTCTGACATCCTGAGGATTTATGCTGACATCATCAGGTAGACAGGCAGGACCATGTTCAGATCATAGATGATGTCACAATGCAGGGATGACGTCATGCCAGGCATGGCCTCGGGGTTGATGAGTGCAAATCAATATAGGTTGCTAGGATACGACACAGTGCTTTTCACTCGCAGTGCTTTCCACTTTCCACGTGGTGCGGTTTTCGCACTGCACTGCTCAGACTGCTGAGTTAGTAGCTCAAATAATGAGTGATTCCACGTTGTGACAGAGTGTCGAGTGTCAAACACATGGCTGGTAAGTTCATGGACTGTTACAAACACAAGACGAGTGTTGTGATGAAGTGTAGACAAGCTAAAGTTGAGAAACAAGGAGGTACTCCATCCACTGCTCACTCTTCATCAAACGTGCCAAGCGGAATGACTGTCCACCAGGTGCAGGATAGATCAGCAGAGCAGAGCTCAGTATCCATCCAATCTTTTCTTGTGCAATTGCTGCGTCATTGACGCAGCACGCTCTGGAGGCCTTAATATTGGACGCAGCACCTTCTAAGTGGTACCAATGTTTAGGAAATTTAATTTCCTACATTTTGAGCTAAGTTTCGGCTCTGTACGACCATTCTTTCTATTTTAAAAGTGCGTCCGAAGCACTCGAGGTTGATGTCCGAAGTTTTGTTGCATGTTATGTTTCCTGCTATTTCTCCATAAATCGGCCTGACAAAAATATTTCAAATATTCGATGGGTTTCCTAAAGGCAAAAGGTAGATGCTTATATTTTTTTTAGATTTTTCAAAGCCATAAATCACCCCAAAAACATGTCCGAAAGATTCTGTTATTTTACCCAAGAAAAGATGGCGATGGCCCAGACCTGAGTATCCAGACCTAGGTGCAGGAGAGTGGCGCTTGCGGCGCCACCTCGTGTCGTCTTCCGTCCTTGCACACAAATCCGTTTCGCTTTGCTGAAACGGTCCTATAGCAGACTAAAGGCAAGACAGTTTAAGGGTATACTGCCTTGCTAGCAGACCAGAGATTTGAATTTTGGTTCTTAATAAATTAGTGTTCCTTTTTCCAGGAATTTGGTAGATCAGCCGAAGGACCGAAATTCACAAGTACGGGGAAGATCTACTGTAGGGAATGCCATCAGGACTGGGGCCAGAAGGCCCTGTACAAAAGCCAACAGATGCCGGTCATAAAAATTTCCAGTTTTATCTGTGAAGATGGACAAGGAAACCGCAAGGCCTTCAGGAAGTGGAAAGACGTCCCTTTTCGGGTGAGTCATCATGTTGTTTGAAGTAGAGTGAGTGAGTTGAAATGTTGCTTGAAGTAGAGTGAGTGAGTTGATATGTTGTTTGAAGTAGAGTGAGTGAGTTGATATGTTGTTTGAAGTATAGTGAGTGAGTTGATATGTTGTTTGAAGTTCAGTCAGTGAGTTGATATGTTGTTTGAAGTAGAGTGAGTGAGTTGATATGTTGTTTGAAGTAGAGTGAGTGAGTTGATATGTTGTTTGAAGTAGAGTGAGTTGATATGTTGTTTGAAGTTCACGCAGTGAGTTGATATGTTGTTTGAAGTAGAGTGAGTTGATACGTTGTTTGAAGTAGAGTGAGTGAGTTGATATATACAGAACATTGTTTGAACTTTGAAGTAGAGTGAGTGAAGTGATATGTCTTTGAAGTAGAGAGAGTTAATATGTTGTTTGAAGTCCAGTGAGTTGATACGTTAATTGTTTGAAGTGTCAGTGTGTTTGGCTTTACATCTCATCAGCACCTTGTTGGGCTGTTTAGAGACGTGTCTCAGTGAGTTGATATGTTGTTTTCAAATACATTGAGTGGTATGTCGTTTCAAGTTCAGTTTGTGTGTCAATATGTTGTTCAAAGTTTAGAGTTGATATGTTGTTTGAAGTTCAGTGAGTGAGTTGATAATTTGGTTAAAGTGCAGTTCATGAGTTAATATGGTGTGTAAAGTCAAGGGAGTTGATATGTATTTGTAAGCTAGCTGTTATGGTATATGATCTATAAAGTGAGTTATATTTTGCTTGGTAAGTTCTGGTCCTGGTCCTGCTATTTCCATGTTCGTCTAACAAGTCCACTCCATCAGTTTTGCTTCTTCGCCACTTGCTGAATTACATTCAATCTTTCTTGAAGCATCAGACTTTCCCAAAGCATGGAAGATATCACAGGACATTCGGTCCTGCTAGCAACCAATTTCAGCAGGACCGAAAGACTTTTTCCAGGACCGAAAAATGCTGCTACGTAACGGAACAAATTTGATCGATATTTTTATGTGGAAAATTTTAGTTTATGTTTAATGTCAAAATAGATACTAATTAAATTGAAACTTCCTATCACAATAAACTAATACTAGTAACAGCAGTTTTAAATTCATGATCACATTGCATCAATTAGGCTAATACATGTCAAATGTGTCCTATTTGAGGCAGCTACTCAGCAAAGTGCAATCAGCTGTGACACCTATCAGCTCTACCCCATGCACTGTTCCTCATGGCAATTAAGGAATCTGTGGGGGAAACAAAGCTTGAGAACCTTCCAGAATTGCAATTAGCCTTATTGGATGCTTCTGTGATTGACTGACACTGAAGAACCAATTGAAAACTGCTGTTTTGACACGCAATTGGCGATCGTCACACGAGCGATAATGGGGTTGTTTCACAGCCCTGTTTACTGTATTGACAAGGCTGTCGGTCACACGGTCCGGCAAGGTGCGTAATGCCGTCGGACCGCTCGTAAATGTGTCGGCAATGTCCGTCGGTCCGACGGTTTTGGGAAAGTCTGAAGCATACGGAACCAGTCAGATCAAACTAAAATGCTATAGAACAAATTGGAATAAATCAAAAAGGCTAATTGGAAGTGCTGTTTTATAGTATGGAATATTGAAAATCATAAATCTGTCTGATACTATAAATTTTCATTTATCTTTTTAATTATTCATATTTTAAAGTCAGCTCGATTATATTTTCTTTTGCAGGTGTTTGATATGAGCACTGAAGATTGGGAGAAATTCTTGGAAGAAGAAGAAAACGAATAAGACTGTTTAATTTTAAATATACATTTTTAATGGAGGTGTGAACACACCTCCATTCATGCAGTTGAGAGAATGGAAGTTTTGCGGGAAATTCAAAATTTTAGCATTTTCAGAATGTCTTTTGATCATAACTTGGCCATTTTGTTTGGAATTGTTTTGGGTCAAGCAAGCTATCTAACTTGATAATAGAGCTTACTTCTGGTATAGGAATGAAGAGCAGGCATGTTGTAATTTGGACGTGACTTTAGCTAGAATGCATAGATAATGTGTGTCCTGCTTGTGTATTCGGCAGTAATGCCAGAACTATGGCTTGTATGTTTTATATTTTTGGCACATTAGGGTAATGTTCTTTGAGTCGGACACTTTAGATTCTATACATTTTTAAAAGTGGTATCTTGTTTGGCCTATGAGTTATAGATTGGCAAACAGGGCCTCAAATTGAACGTTTTTGCCCTGGGTGATTCACCCAGGGTGCTTTTTTTGAAAAACCAGTCTGAGAGGTTTTCTGAGAAGTGTTGTCCCGGCATGAATAGGGGTGTGGGTACAGCCAATATGGCCACTTCATGTTCTAATGATGTTATAGTAAAATGCGTTTCAGGTTTGGGTTGAGTTGGGTTGAGTTGATTTTTTTTTTTTTTTTTATTGAAAAAAAAAATTTTTTTTTATTAAATTTTTTTTTTTTTTTTACGGTTTGTTGATAGATTGTTTGAGTCTTGAGGGACTGTTTTCAAGCTGACTTTGCATTATAATATCGCCCACATGACAATCGTCCATGCGTTTCAAGGAAGGCCAATAATGCATTTAGCATTTGCTTTTTGCATTGCATCTATTCTCAAAGCAGTCTAACAATGCTAATTGCAATTCTGCAAGTTCTAAAGCCTGTTTTCATCCTCAGTTTACCAAATTGCCATTGAGGAACAGCACTTGAAGGCAATCTGACAGGTGTCAAAGCTGATTGCACTTTGCAGTGCAGTGCTACTTTGGTGTTATATCCATGGATCTTATACTTAGGCCTATTATTCATTCCCAACAGAACCCAGGGTTTGAATCCTCGGATTCTTGTTACTAAATCTAACAGAAAATTGACAATTGGGACAACACAAGAACTAAATTAGTGACTAAATTTCTGAAATAAGAAATGACATAGGGTATCTTTGAGTCGGACAGCTGTGTTGTAAAAACATGACATCAAAGGTATAGGTGTTTTAGAGCCTTCCCTTCAATTGAAAAAGCTCACATTTGATCACAAAATGGGCTAAGCTTACAAGTAAGTGAACGACATGGAAACTGGAGTCAAATCAATACCATAGGCCAGCAAAAGATCCTTCAAATCAGACAAAAATTCACTAAAATACACAATTTTATGACAAAAAATTCTGAGAAAAACGGGAATTTTACCCCATCTTTATAGCCGTGAAAAACACACTTTCGTTGTTCATATCATGCTGATATTTTTGGCATAGATAAAGGACATCTTGGGCTACAAATTGGTACCAAATATACTAGTATACAAACTCTCAATTAGCCTGACATTTCTTCTTTTCTCAACATTATTGAAAAATGTGAAAAAAATGTTTTCTTTTTTTTCCGGAACTAAACTCAAAAGCTGCTGTGCTTATGTCATTGAATGAAATTTCATTATACAGTACTAGAATTACCCAGTGATAAATGAATAAAGGAGGAGGACTGCAATTGTAATTTTTTTTTTGGGGGGAGGGGGGGGGGGTGTGGTAATGTGGCTGAGACAGACAGTGATGTGGCAGGAATGCTGCGACATTACTGCAGTCTGGCAATGACATTAAGCGCTGGTGAGCAATGTCACTGGAATCTGTACGATACAAATTCGTAATTTTATGACTATTTATTACATTGCAGGCAGGGATGAGCATTGGAATTGGTAGTGTTAAATATTGTATGCCCTTGCAGATCAGTGGGAACTGTATCTATTTATCTATCTGTCTATCTATGTATTTAGCTGTCTATTTATCTGTATATCTATATATTTATATGTCTATCTATTTATCTGTCTATTTATCTGTCTGTCTATATAGTATATGTCTATCTGTCTATCTATCTATCTGTCGATCTATCTATCTATCTATCTATCTATCTATCTATCTATCTATCCATATATGTATCAATAGATCCATTATTCATGTGAAGACAAAAGACAGGGAAGATGAAATGGATGACTAAATTGGTAATTTTCTTGTTGACCTGTGGATAGGTGTGAAGGTAAATTGTGTTTGACAAAGTGACACATTAGATATAAGTGCCATTCAGTCAATATATTTTTCCCTATTTAAAATCCCTTTGCAGGGAAAGCTAGTTTATGCAGGCCTAAATTTGTATTTACCTTGAGAGAGAGACATATATGTATCATTTATTGGCAATAAGACTTCAAAGTCTGTCTTAAAAGCCAAGTTTCGGGATAATTGAAAAAAAAATCAAACAATTAGATTGGTAATCATTGGTTCTTTTACTAAAGTGCTAATTGCCATCAATATCTTCAAGTGTCACCAATCAAAACTGTTGTGTGCTGCACTGTGTGCACAATTCAATCCAATTGAACAAAGCAGCAATTGAAGACACTGAAGACAGATATATAAATAATATCAAGAAAAGAAATGGCCATTAATTGGGCAAGGCACATAAGTACAGAGAGAATGACAATCGTTTTGTGCAGCACACAAAACGGCGGGAAATGCTGGATCCAGCCCGGAACACAACAAAGTCTTCAGACCGGAAGTATAATCACGAAGGGAATGGCTTGGCTGTTGTGGCATTGCAGTAAATACAGTGATACACGTATGAATCGAAGGGAAAAGGGAACCACAAATGGGTTCAGAATTGTGCTCATCAGAACGGCATGTATGAAAAAAGAAGGAATGTGTATAATAGATGGGTTGAGGAATGTCAGTGGTCTTGTAGACCTTGGACAACGCATGGCAGTGGGAGTTGCCAGAGGCTGATCCAGGCTCCAGGGAAGGGGGCTGAAAAGGGGCAGTGTTTCAAATGCTGAATTTGGGTGGTATGGGTGAGAATTAATGTAATATGGATATGGCAAGTATTAATGATGGATATAGGGATGGTGAATGGGAAGGAGGTGAAAATGGGATGATTTTGATGGTGTCGGAGGTGGGACCCCACATGGTGAATGTGCCACTGGCATTACACTTTTATTTAAATAGATGTATTGAATACCCAAGATGTGCCTTTTGATGGTCTAAATGTTCTGAGAAACAAGGACTGATGAAAATACACCAAAAATGTGAAAAAAAAGTAATTTAACTGTGTAAATCAGTCAATCTTGCCGTTACATCTATGAAATTTTCTAGTTAGCTTTCTTTTAACATCTCTAGTTGGAATGTTAACCCTACATGATTTTTTAATGAAAATCAAAAAACTATAAAAAAATTATAATTTTTGCCAATTTTCTGACATTTCTGTGTGAAATGCCAAAATAATAATGGTTAAGTTGTTAGAATTGAAGCATATCATAGTTAAACATACTATGAAGGAATAATCAAGGCCGTTGCATGAGTTATTGCAAATTTAAGATTTAAAATGCAAAAAAAAAAAGGTTAAAAGGTCTTATTTCCTCCCTATTTTCATTTATGCATAATACCAGGCTTTGGAATATTTAGCAAAATAAACATGACACAGTGTACACATCAGAATCATGCTAATTTTGAGCAACATTAATTTTCTTATTCAAATCACAGGTTAATATTGGAAAAATTAAATGAATATCATGGATTTTCAGATAATCGTACATCAGTCAATTTTTGGCCTGGTGTATCAAATTTTCCACAGACATGTCTGAATTTTACTCTTTTATACCACTCTTCGTCAAATTTTATCTACTGGAAATATACAAGTGACTCTACAAGTTAGCTGGTTGTGGTATTATATGTCGATTGACAGGTGTATAGAGCAGCATATTATTAAGTAAGATCTTTATTGACATGATAGTAGGGAACTAAGCAGCTTTTAGCAATATAGGGAATTACTTTTATGCGAAGACTAAATAATTGCTAAAAATTAGTAGATAATTGTCCTTCCCCTGCGTTTCTCTAATTACCCTACTGGTCAACCTACTTGGCTCTGATAGGGCCCGAAATTGTCTATTCTTAACAAATTCCGCCACCTCCATTTTGAACCCCTGGGTTCTTGTATATTTGGATAGTAATGATGATTCAGTTGTGGACAGAACCAGTTCTTTCATTGTTCCGATATTTACATAAACACTGGTAAAGCTGGCTTTCAATGATTCATGGCACGCTGAATTAGGAAAAATTTAGGATATTGAATTAAAGATAATCATGATTTGTTAATATAATACATCAATCAGTGCTCTGATTGTGTCCATGTTTCCAGATGACAGTCATCTATATATTTCAGTTATACATGTAGTTAATAGATATAACATTTCAGTTATAAACATGTAGTTAAGAGATATATTATCAAATGATGCATTGACTCTTCAATAATTATATAATAAGCTACAGTACACATGATACCGTCATATTAAATCATTAATCAATTTTAAAAGGCCTCCTTTATTTTTATATTGATCACTTTCTATTCCTGTGGTTCATACCATTTGCACTTCTGTTTTTTACTGCTGATAAAATTGTTGATATGATGCGAGTTCATATGAGTTTGGCAGACATATTATTTGTATTATGTACTATTAGGTAACTATTTGGTTTATTTAAATTATTTTATGGTGAAAGAAGACTTGAAGAAGTCACAATTGATCTTGTATGCAGTGCATATTTGTGATACTATGAAAAATGCTTAATTTTTGTCTAATTTCTTTTACACCAAATGCATGCCTGTGATTGTGTTATCATAAAATAAATGGTGTTGAACACCAGATTTTATTTTACCACTTGAGTTGAGTTTTCCTTGATCCTTCATCTTAACCAAACCCTGGCTCCTAAACTTGTTTAACAGTCTTAAATAATATTATTGTCTCTCCAGCCTCCATACTTTAAATACTTCTCTTTGCTTTGGTTTGACTTAGTTGGATCAAGTTTGTCAGCTGCTAATATCTTCAGAGTGTGTAGTCCTTTGGTTAGGACACGGTGACAGTGTGACACTGCAGTGTATATTCTTTACAGCATGGCATATTTTCGGGGTTAATTCCTCATATTCCCTATGAGACGGTTCAACCTTTTATAACTTTGACCTACTTTTCAAGGTCCCCGGGCCCTAGCACTAGTGTACATGTTTGAGAGCTTTTGAAGGTCACAGGGAGCGAATTTTTGAAACATTAATTTTAAGATAAATATAATCCATGAACGCATTGAGTGAGGAATGCCATATTGGAAATTGTTTAAAACATCAATCTCTGAGGCAAGTTGACCTTGGATGACCTTAACTCTTTTTCCAAGGTCACAGGGCCCAAACTGAAAATCCTTGTATGATAGGATTACTTCATAATGCTTGACGCTAGGAATGTCAATTTCAAACTTATGCCACATCGGCAGGGATCATAATCACATAGACCTGATTGAGACAATGACAAATGCGACCCTTCAATGACCTTGACCTACTTTTCAAGGTCTCTGCAAAATAGAAAAATCTGGTGAAAAAGATAACTCGTCAATGGCTGAAGCTGGGAATGCCATAGCTGCAGTCGTAACCACTGGCCCATACTTCCTCAGTGATACATTTCCATTCTGATTGTTTTATGCTTCAAGACAAGCAGGAATATTAATAAGTAATTCTTTGCAACGCAGTCAAAATTCCAGAGGAATCCACCAGGTTATTGAGGTTAATAAACTTCTATTAGTTCCCATGTTTCTATTGCAAAAGTCATGATACGACAAACAATAAGTTATAGACCAACAAAACTATCAGTCCATGACTCTGTGTAGATTTGCAGACTTCACACATTCAGATGATGAAATTCACATGCTATAATATGCGCATTTTCTTTTAAAAGTTCACTTACATCAAATTGTTTTAAAAAAGGCCTATTATAAACATTAGATAAATAGTAGCTAATGGTGAAACGTAAATGTAAAGAAAATGGCCCTTTGACCCAAAATTCCCCTGTAACTCGAAAACACTTCAATGAGGTCAATCAAATTTATTTTAGTCAAACGAATTATGTACACTAAAAGCAATAAAAGCACAAACTTTCGGCAGCAAACATTGTTACAATGATACATAGAGCGTGTCATAAGCCAAGTCTTTTAACGTCCAATTTAAAATTACTGCATTACAACTGGGGTGCTTGTACGTATACATTGTATGTCAAATCATTTCGGAACAGCTAAAACAATTTGTGAATGTCATTAATAAGATTATCTTAATTAAATATCAATTGCATCAATGTCAGGAATTTAACGTTAACCCTCCCACAGCCCCCTCTAGTGAGTCTTTCTTTTCAGAATTACTTCCGTCACTCCCTGCAGCGCCCTCTGGTTTGGCTAGTTGGTCGTTCCTCCGTAGTTCACAGGCGTGTTTGTAGGGGGGGTTGATGGGCGACTGAGTAGGAGGATGATAGACATACTGCTTGCTGTCGTCTAACTGCAAACAAAAAGTGAAAATTATGTGTTAACATTAGATAAACCTGATACCCACAGTAGGATAGTTTAAACAACTTAATGAAGGGGGAATGTTTGCACATATACATTTGCGATGAGGTAAAGTTGACGTAAATTATTGTGCCTTTTTCAGATGTAATTGAAATCATCATCTGAAAAATTTCAATATTTTGGTTAAATCTTCGGACAATCTAACAATTAACTCATAATCTTGTAAATGAAATAAATATTGGCAAGAGAACAGCCATATTTTTGTTCGGAATGTATTGAAAAACTGCAGCTAAAGGTGCAGAAGCTCTAAATCAGATCTCATTAAAATCTGCATCATATTTTATTATATATATATATATATTTAATTGATAAAATGGAAATTTACCTGTAATGGGTATGTCTTGTCGGAGTCATAGGCACTCAGATCACCGCAGGCCAAAAACGGTACAATGACCCGGTTGGAGCCCTCCAGGCTGTTAAAGTCCACGTCTGAAATTGTGTTTTTGTCCTTATAGTAACATCTAGACCATGACCATCGACTCGCCTTTCTAGATACAGGCATTACAATTGTGCACAGTGTTGGCTTTCACATTCCTACTGGTGCTCATCTGTCTTACTTGTAGACACGGCATATGGTGGCTGCAAGCTCACTGTCTTACTGGTGAGCAGTGTTGCTGTGTTACAAGTATGGTCAATTACTTTACTTAGTTTGTGGCGCAATAAACCTTTTTATTGTGATGCAGACCAACCGCCTTGCCCTGGACCACCAAAATATGGGACCGCCTGCAAAAAACTGGTCCATTGCTGGTGAACCGTGGTCCGGACCGGTCCAGAGATTTTTCATATCATGAAGGGTAATTGCATGAATTTTGTCAATTCTAAAAACGAAATTTGTGTCTTAAAAGTTCTTTAAACCCTCATTTTTGTCATGATTTCCAAAATGTTACAAAATCGGACCACCTCACCCTGGACCAGACCTGGACCAGACCACTTTTGCAAATACCGGACCACCCTCTTAAAGGTGGTCCCGTCTGCATTACTAATGTTATTGAAGTTGAATCATGTCATTACATTTGTAAAATATATTGTTCACAAGTGGTTCGGGAGAACATGATTCGGGTTTACTGTGTTGCAGATATTTTGTTTTGGACAGCTCAGTTTAGTCTCAAGAGCCAAAGGTCATAAGGAGGTCAATGCTTTGCTCTTGGCCTTGGTGACCTCCACCTTGGCTTCAAAGTCCTGGCTTTGACTACAATACTATTGACCACCTCAGCTGTCCTTATTAATTCATAACTACAAATTTGGCAAAAATGAATAAAATTTACTTACCATAGCGGTGATCCAGGAGAGGGTTGGACATATTTGGAATGTAATCTTCTGGCGGAGAATAATTCTGACACACTACAAAGGATTCTGAAACCAAAAACATTGAAAATATATAAAATTCAAGAAAATTAAATCATAAAGCGGTTTAACTTTTTAAAAAGAGAACACGATCCCTCAAAAATAGCCGTAATATTATGAAAATTTTAAAATTTTATATTAAACCAATTTTAGAGTCAGTCGTATTCTTGTTACTCATGGGATAGACTATTAAAGGAGTCGCAATGTATTACACATTAATTTGGAAACCCGAATGGCTTTTATGAATGGATTACCTGGTTTAGCAATTTTAACGAAATGTAACAAAATTACCTATGCTGGAGTTTCGACTACTCCTTGGTTTTGCCACAGTCACAAGAGGAAAGAAAATCTTCAGCTGAGAGTAAAGAAGACTGATGTCCTTGCCTCGGAAAATCTAGAAACAAAGAAAATTTCCACATAACTTTATAAGACCTGTTAATGGAAATCAACTTAAAAACCCATAGACAAATTATTTAGAAATCAAATATAGATTTTCGCAGGTCCTGGTCACCCAGAAAAATACTTACCGTAACAAACTCCCATATAATAATCTTTTTAAAATATTTTTAAACACATTCTAATTATTCATCCCAATATTGATGGGTGTCATTTCCTAACAATCACAATCATCTCAACAAACCTTAGCAATGAAAGTTCCTCCTCTCTTCAGAACATGGGTTGTGATGTTGAGTGCCTGGAAAATAATTAATATATAACATCAAAAGACCATTTTTAAACAAATTCACGTTTTCAGAAAAAAATGGAATGGAATGGAAAAGAATAGTCTGACAAAGCGACCGCTCAGTAGCAGTGGCGTAACTAGGGGGTCTCGAGGGGGGGGGGCACCTGGGGGGAGGGGGGTGGCACACGACCAGTATGAGGGGGCACATGCCCCCCCCCATAGGAACATCACTGCTCAGCAGCCATGTTCAGCCATCCCAATTGGAAAATGAATGGATGCCAATCAGACTTCAATTTTTGTCTTCATAAAAAGACAGAAACATAATTCAGTTCTTTGTGGGGATGGAAAAGAGCTATATCTGCTGCAACTGGGACATGCCTACACGTCAGTACAGTTCACGCATTCATGGGAGGATGCTTCATTGTTTGCACACTGCTCATACAAATTCAATTTTGTACATTGCACAATCCATTTTTTGAAATATAAAGAGCTTTTGAATTGGCAAAAATAAGAAAAACACTTACAGCCAACAATAACTGAGCTTGGATGTATTCATCAATATCATGGAGGCCTGTCACTGAAACAACAAAATACATTTTCGTATCAACATGAAAGGATAAGTGGTTTGTTTCAAAATATCACATACAAGTTTATGACTCATGGCTTGGCAGGTAGGCCTATATTGATAACAATTAAACAAATTGTTACCTCCAAAGTAAGCAAGTGAGGAAAAGGTTATTTTTTAAAGTTCACTTGGTAGTCAACTGCATACATGTAAAACATATTTTTTTAATAACTTTTTAGGTTGTGCCAATAGACAATTAATTTTTCATACCATCAGGGGCTCCGTCACACACCACCAGGTCAGCATAACAACCTTCAAAGTGGCCGATTATCTTCTGAGCAGTGGACACCTGAAAGGAAAATTGAAATCAACATAGACCCTAAGGGGCTGACCAGACGATAGTTGGGGGGGGGGGGCTATGGACTTTACCCCGGGACAAACTTTTTTTTCTTTCGCGGCACGTCGACAAACTATTTTTTTGCATGCGTACTCGCAACAAACTTTTTTATCTGAATTTTAACACTACGGTACCCTAGCTGTATTTATTTCCATGTGCTGAACAAACTTTTTTTTTCAGTGTCAAGTAGGAAACAATCTTTTTTTTTTCACCAAATGACCATAGTTAAGCCCTCCGCCAAAGATCATCTGGCCGGCCCCTAAACATTCCCAAGTTCTTCCAGACAGTTTTACATGTCTCAGATAAAGAAAGCAGCGCACGTGTCTGATATTCTATTAATTAGCAATTATAATTTGTGTCCAAATCTCAATTTATGTGTGGGAGCAAAAATGTATTTTACGTTCTAGACTTGCAAATCATAACACACTTCATTTTAAAAATGTATGCTCTGAAGAAATGTCATAAATTTCATCAGTGAGTGACTTCTATCCTACTGTGGCTGTAAGTTCACAAAATGTGAATACATAATTTTTGCTTTTGTTTACAATTCAATTGAAGTATTTTTCCAGACTATTTACATGACAGCAAGCAAAAAACTGGCTGTACAATTCTGGAATTTCTGTTGACTGTTGCTCCCTAGTTCAAAGTAGGCCTATACCACGTATACTCGATACTGAACATAGAAAGGAACATCGAAAACTGACAAATCCTACTTTAGTGATATCCCCCTGTATCTGTATGACGCCAGGAATAGGGGCCATTGCCTGCAGATCCACGGCCACGATTTTCACATCTGGATCAACATTCTCGGGATTCCTGTAGAAGACAAGAAACAGTAATTAATGGAAAGTATAATGCAAAGACTTTCTTATAATGAAATATTTAAAGATAGATCTATATCCATGACTTGATTTTTTTTTTAAAGAAAATTATTACATACAATAAAATTAGCACAGAGAAGCCTTCTCCATGTTCTCTGGACAATATTAATATCCATTCTCTGGACAATATTATTTCCCAATTTATGATTTCCCTATCTGTAATCACCTTAATTTCCTGGACAGTACTTGACTCCAGCTTCCTGGTGCAGCACAAAGATCAACCACTTTCTTCACGCCTGCAGAAAAAAATTAATTTCATTAGACAGACAATATTCATTTATTTGACCATAGAGAGATACAACATGAAGTAGTTCCAAAATAATTACATATATACGGTCTTTGGAGACCCACATTAAGGCTACTGCCGCTATCATGTGGGCCACCAAGAAGCAAGCGTATAACAATAAATTAGACATCTGCAAAGGCTGTTGATTATCATATGATCAAAGTAACTTACAATGTATAATTCAGTTAACAGAGACAGGAAAGGATTTATATGTATACACAGGAGTTCACAAAAGGATAATAAATAAATAAAATATTGACAATCAGCATGATTATAGATTTTGACATGGTTAATAATATACTACGGTTTAGGCCTAAGTACTGTTGAGATTCCTACAGATGTAGCAATTCACAACAGAACAATTGTTGCTATAGATATTCAGATATGTTCTTTTCAGATAAAATTTCAGACCATAGATGGTGTGAGTTTGTATTTTGTCATGATACATGAAGGGGCAGAGTTTATAATTGAGGGAAGTCTGATTCGAATTGCGCATTTAGAGGTATTGTATTTGAGACGAGGAATGGCTAGTAAGGAGCAATTCCTAGTTTGGTGGTTATGAATGTCACTATTACGCAGCAATGATATATTCTGGAAATACTTTGGGATACTTTTGTGAAATAGGTTATAGTAGAACTTCCACTCTTCTATTTTGAGGATATCTGTCAGTTTTAAGATACAAAGCTGCTTAAAAAGTGGTTCAGTATGGGCATTGTACTTGGATTTAGATATCACCCTTATAGCCTTCTTTTGTAATTTCTCAATTGAATTGGGTTTCCAACCCCATAAGGTCACACCACAGAGCAAGTGGCAGTGAATGAGGGAGTAATATATGGTTCTTAATATCTCATTTGGAAAATACCTTTTAATCTTTGTCATTATTCCAATAACTTTGGATATTTTCTTTCCTATTTTACTCAGATGGGGTTTCCAGGATAAATTCTTATCAATGGTAATTCCAAGAAAATCAAAACTATCAACTCTTTTAATATTTACGCCTTCCATTACTAGGTTTCTGGGTTGGATGATTTTGTTTGGAGTATGGAATACCACGTATGTAGTTTTCTTAAGATTCAATGATAATCTATTACCTTTTAACCAGTCAGACACTTTAGTAATTTCACTATTTATTTTGTCAATTGGGTTTTCGTGACCATCATTCAGATGGTTATTGCATAATGTTGTAGACAGGGTTGTATCGTCTGCATACATAATGAAACTGAACATATCAGTGGACCTGCCAAAGTCATTGACATAGATCAAAAAAAGGAAAGGGCCCAAGATCGATCCTTGCAAAAACTTTGGTAGCCTTTAATTAGGTTAATTGTGAGAAGAGGAGGACAAGGAAACGACACAATAACCACTGTCCATGCAAGGTCCTGGAGACAAGGCCAGAGCTGGAGTTGAACCCAGGACCTGGATGGTGGTTCTCCAGTTCTCTGTCACTGCAGCATTTTCTGAAAGTTTCCACACAAAAAAATGTGTAATTCTGTGGGAATTATGCAGCTTGGGGAGGTTTTATGCACTTAGAACTGCAGGAAGCTGCAGACATTCTGCATGCAGCTTCAGAATTTCTGCAGTTCTGCAGCTACCTGCAGGATTTCTGCAGTTCTGCAGCTACCTGCAGGATTTCTTCAGTTCTGAAGCTGCCTGCAGGATTTCTGCAGTTTCCTAATGAATTCTGCAGGCAGCTGCATATTTCCTGCATTTGCCTGCAGGATATCTGCAGCTGCCTGCAGGATATCTGCAGATTCCTACAGAACTATGCAGCGGCCTGCATGATTGCTGCAGTTCTGTAGCTTCCTACAGAATTCTGCAACTTCCTACAGTAGTGCTTGAGAACTGCAGAAAGAAATTATATACTTCTTGCTTCAAACAGACCTAATTGCACAAATGCTAGGAGCGGGGGCCGGGTCAACTAATACTAATAGATAGCTTCAACATTCACACATATGCATGGGAGGGGGGTGGGAGATGAACTCTTAATATTTAGAAATGTTGACACTAAATGGTATAAAACATGATTTACATGAACAATGGAAGCAGTGCCTGTGACACTAAGAAATTAAATGGGCGATAATATTTCTTTTTGTTGCCGAGATTTGTCATGATATTGCCTGGTATCAAAATTTTTCTTCTTTTTTTCCCGCGGTGGTATTGAGAATCGTGACAAACATTGGTAGCATTGGAAAAAGCCATACTTCCTTACTATAATATTATTGACCAATCAGAGGGGGTTATTCTGACGGGAAGCAGTTAGAAATTAAACACAAAAAATGCCACAAGGTGTTGCAATGGCCGAAATGGAACCATTATTGTATGAACATTATAACTTTTCATAGTGCGTGATTCTCATAGGAGAATGATTCAACGAGACAGAACGCAGAATATGGTAGCTCCTACAATAGTATGCCGTCAAAGGTATAGCCATATTACTGGGGCTAGAAAATGCGTGGTGGGGGGGGGGGCAAGTATGGCTGCAGGTAGTAACATGCAGGGGGGGGGCGCCATAGAAATACATAGAACGGACGTGAGGCTCTGGCAGATGAAGCAACCAAATCCACCATCTTGGAACTGCCCTGTATCCTGACACAATGTAACTGTGACGTCACCAATAACAGTGATGTCACTTATAACAATGGCATGATGTCACATCATAATTAGTCTATTGTGACGTCATGTCTCAGGATAGTTCCAGTATGGCGGATTTGGTGATCTGATCTTGAGGTGGCTTCATACAGCCTCATGTCCATTCTATGTATTTCTATGGGGGGCGCAGTCGAAATGACGTTGAAAAAGGGTGCTGGCCTTAGACCAACGTCCATGCCATGGTGCGGGCGCCCAGCGCATGCCCCCTTTGTGATAAATCTTTCATTTTACTATTAGAGAAATAAGTATAGTAAGTATTGCCATCCCCCCCCTTGGAAAAAACCTGGATCCGCCCCTGGGGGACAGGGAGAATTTACCGTCCGGGGGGGGGAGGGTTTAAGGATTATCATACCATTAAATATGTCGAATTCTTCGTTGATGTGGAGCAGCTTGAATGCACTTCTGGCTCTCCACCCCTCTTCTTTGGCCAGACGATAGTACACATCTCTCTTGTCTTTGGAAGACCTCCCCATTTCATCACAACACGTTTACTTGTGAGCGATATTACAGAATTTATGTATAGCTGTATTGTAAGAAATTCCATCTCTGCCATGACAAGTTTTTTTAACTTAATGGAACTCATACACACATACATACTATTTCTTATGGTGGCTGATTCGGGCCATTTCGCCCGGCGGACTTATTTCGGCGCTCGGCGGCTTCTTGTCTTCGCCCGGCGCCTTCTTATCTTCGCCCGGCGACTTCGCCCCGCTCACGGCTACTTCAAGAATTCGCCTGGCTACTTTGCCCGGCTTGCACTTTCTTCGTCCGGCGACTTCTTTCTTCGCCCGGCTCATTTCTTTCGGCGCTCGGCGGATTCTTATCTTCGCCCGGCGCTTTCTTGTTTTCGCCCGGCGACTTCGCCCGGCTCACGGCTACTTCATATATTCGCCTGGCTACTTCGCTCGGCGATTTATTTCTTCGCCTGGCGCCTTCTCACCTTCAGGATATTTCGCTCGGCTACTTATTTCGGCGCTCGGCGGCCTCTCATCTTCGCCCGGCGGTTTCCTATCTTCGCCCGGCTACTTCGTCCGGCGCCTTTCTTCACCTAATTTCACTCGGCGCTTTTCTGACTGTTTGGCTTATTTCGGCGGTTTAGGGGGGATATATAAACAGAAATGGCCAGATACTGTCATTTGAAGGTGGGTGATGGTTGGGGTAACATCTCTGCTGCATTTCTTGAACAATGGCAGGTCAATAAGAGTGAGAGAGGATGGACATGATCGATGATGGGAGTCCCAGGTCTGGGCCATGGCCGATGGCCATACTCTTGATACCACTGGGCAGGTAAGTGTGTGTCTGTCTATCTGGCATTACTGCAGGTTGTCTGGCTATGTAATTAATTTATTGAGAATTCCTGAGGCTCGAGGCTCTGGATCATGGAGTGTTGTGTCTCCCTTTCCCTGGGGCCATTTTACTCTAGAATTCCCAGTCCCCATGCAATACTCACTATATCAGTGTATATATACAGCTGCTATACTGGCAAAAGGATTGGCAGAATAGCATAGTATACCGCAAGGTCTCGGCCATTTGTTGATGTCTCGAATGACATTATTATGATTATAGGCCTACAGACAGACAGATCGATAGATAGATATGGTAAGTGCAGCCCTCTAAGCCCAGTTCTGGACGCTAACGAGGGTCAATTGATGAGATGGGAGAGAGAACGGGAGTTCTCAACATGTTATACATTTACCCCATGTGAGGGATCTTTTACTTGCCCAGCATGGACACTGATACAAGGGGCCTCCAATTTAACATCTCATCTGAACGACATCCAGCTGGGATGTTGCTCATGAATGTACAACGAAAATTTTGAGATGGACAGACAACGGCAGAGGATAGATACTCCATCTAGACAGACTGTAGTCCAGAATATTTAGTCTATTTGTATATTAAGTTATATAGTACACCAAGTAATTGAGTATGGTTGGAGTCTTTGTGCAATACCCCCTCCCCGAGTACCCCGTGGCCCGTACTACCCCAAATCCAGAGTCTCTTGCCTACAGTTTCATATAACAGTAATATCTGACTATTTAGTACATAATGTACATTGCATGCTCGAAATAATAACATTCTGCACTTAGAACTGTGATAAATAAAGAATTTCCCATCAACATGATCAAGGAAAACTCCCAAGCTCAATCCTATCTAAAGCTGGTTCGCCCTCGAAAATATAGGACAAGAAATACTCCCATCGCCCTCTCGATCACCTCCATTAGCATTGGTCAATAAAAATTATATAAAAGATTATTGAGGTTTTTTTTCCTTTACAAATTGCAGGACTTAACAGTGCTTCTTGATGAATCTTTTCAGGGCTGATGGCTGCAAAACTGATTGACATTCAATGTTAATGCTGATCAGCTCCATATGATATTTGGGATGATTAAATCAATACTTGGATAGCTTCTGGTTCTCTCTGTCATCGATGTGACTCTTTGTGACACAAAGTAAGTTTAACCTTTTTTTAAAGGGCCACAGATGGTCTGTCTGCAAATTTGCATCCAACATAGTATTTTCTCAAATGCCTTTCTTAACTCATTTACCTTTTTGATAACTTAAAAATAATAGTGAATATCTTTGGACGTTTTAGTATATATATGGCCCACGATAACAATATGTGCATATCAGCTCAAGCCAGGGTTTCTGTTGGGGTGGCCAAAAGTAGTGAGTTCTTCATGAACAGAAAAACAGGGCTAGAAAATTGTGAATTTCTACTGCAATTTGATATGGACGGCATTGACAGAAACCCTGGCTCAAGCATGTTAAGTTAAAATATATATTTCTATATGTCGTTATACCAAATTTTATGACAACCCGAAAACCAAGATGGAAGGAAAAGTTTCTGTACATGTATTATTCTGCATGTTTTATTAATATATAATTAGTAGGCCTAAGTGCAGGGCTAGAAAATATGTGAATTTCCAGGTAATTTGATTCAAAGTATGACAAAATTTCCCATGGTCACGAATCCATCGACTACTTCTAAGTCAGATATTCAATATTTGGATCTTTCTTCAAAATTTCCAGTGGGATTTATAGATTTCCAGGCATGACATGCCCCAATTCCATACTTTTTCCAGTCATGCCTAAGTGTTAGAATTTAGATTTTTTAGAATTACAATTTATTAGTCAAAAGAATACAATAAAATTTAATAATACACGTTCAATCAGACAGTCAGCATTCAATCATGTAATTATTATGGGAACAGACGCATGAAATTGTAAACAAATGCCCTCATTTTCAGGACCATGGATACAATCTCCAGGAATCAATCTGTATTGCTCAACAACTTCCAAGTTCAAGCTGTCACAGTTTCAGTTGTGATTGGTACTGGTCAGCTTTAGTACTGGCAAGAGTCTCTTGGAAGATTTCCTAATTTCACAAAAAGGTAAAAGAGAAATTGCTACCAATTATCTTGATCTGATACGAGGGTGTTCACTAAGAATAAGTTTCACAATTCGAAAGAAGTTTCTTACATTTGTGTGAAAAAAAATCCTGAACGTTCATAATACATCTTTCAAACAAGTGTTTGGCCCTATCTGATGGAAAAAATTGTCTACTTTCCTATGAAGGCATCAAAATGGTCATATCTGGGTCATTCCATGTCAAATCACCCAGGGCTCCCCAGGTGACCCCTTCAAAAAATTTTGAAAAATTCAGTTGTTCACTTAGGGCTATTCCATTTAAAAACCTGGGAGGTGGGGGGTGGTCAGGTTGATTAATTTTTTCGTAAGATGGATGTAGGGATCGGCGGAAATTCGCTTCAGAAGTATGGTGGGATGCAAAAGAAATTGATTTTGATGCATTTTTTGCATGAGGGGGGGAGTCTTAAATAATTCACTTTAGATGCATGGGGGGGGGGGTCAAAAAGGTAACCTGACCACCCCACCCCCTGGTTTTTAAATGGACTAGCCCTTACAAGATATATGCAAATTTGCAAAATTGTAGGTCTGTGACTCAAAAACTCACTGAGATAGGAGCCCTTGAAATTTAAGGCTATTTTTCATTTTTTTCGAAATTGTGGTTTCAGCCAACATCAGCACTACCCTCCAAAAGTTTGAATACACCTGGAAAAGTGAGGTTTCTTTCAAAAAGACTTCATTTTGAATGAAATTATTGTTTTATATTTACATCAAACAATAGCAGAAGTCACATTGAAGTCATAAGTTGTCTTTATTTTGTCATTTTATGTCATTCTAGGTCATTCTAATTGAAATTTATGGCCTTTCTCGATATCCTAAATTGTGGAATTTTATAAACAATTGTCACAGCCCAGTTATCTATTTAAGTGTTTCTAGAGTTTTAACATGATCGTAACAGTAGTTTTTAGCCCCAAAAATACATTTTAAAAATTGGACATTGACCACTCAAAAATACCAAATTTAGATAATTTCGGGTCTCAATGAAGTATAATCATAGAATGTATCTTTTCAAGCGAAAATTATTTTATTTGAGCTCTTTCAGCATTGTTTTGACCGGAAACTAGCCAAAATCAGTATTTTTGTCAGATTTTCAAAGGCCATTTTCTGGTCTGAAATGACTAGTAAAATCACAAACCAGTGAAAATGTGTAAAATATGATAAAATTTCATAAATATGAAAGGTAACTGTTTTTATAGCTTTTCATTGAAAATAATAAAATGGGATATCGAGAAAATTTCATAAATTTACACCAAAATGATCTAAAACCATGAAATATGGACACCTTATGGCCTGAATGTGAATTTCCATATCGTTTGATCTTAGTATAAAACGAAAATAGTGTTGAAGATGAGATATTTTTGAAAGAAATCTAACCTTTTCTGGTGTATTCAAACTTTTGGAGGGTAGTGTAACTCCCCTAATAACAATACCACATATTTTATATTGTCACACTGGAACAACTTCCACCTAAAATTTTCATATTTGGCATCAAAACTGATGTTTCTGGCTCAGGTGTGTTTCTACAGGGGCTCAAAAATGGACGAAAGTGCAAAATCGCCAATAAAGTGCCGTTACTTATTAAATTTTGTCAATTTAGAGAAAATGGTTAATGACTCCACCATGTACATTTCTGGCTGGTAATAGGTCAAATTGTCGCTGTGAGTTAATTTTGAAAAATAAAAAATTTTGTAATATTTACAAAAAATGCATGTTATTCAAAACCTCAAAATGACCTTGTTGACAGTTAACCTAAATGTTCAAACTTACTCCATAGATTTATGTATATCTTGAGGTGGTATTCACAAAGTTTCAGTTCCGGGATAGGACTCCTTCTATTCTTAATATTTTATTTAAAATAATTCAAATTTAGCAGTGTTTAGTTCAATTTTTTCGAAATTGTGTTTCGGCCAACTTCAGAGATGTATAACTCTCCAAATAACAATTCCAAACATTTTATATTCTCGCACTGGACCAACCTCCACCCAAATTTTTCATTTTTGGCATCAAAACTTCAGCAGGGGCTCAAAAATGCACGAAAATTCAAAATCGCTAAAAAGGTACTTTACTTATTTGTCAATGTAGAGAAAATGGTTAGTGACTCAACCATGTACATTTTTTTCTGCCTTTAGCTGTTTAGCAGGACCAAATAAGTACTACCAATTTATCAGATGAGTTCTACCTCTCGATCTGTTGCTGTGAGGTAATTAAACAAAATAAAAATTTTGCAGTATTCACAAAAAATGCATGTTATTCAAACCTCAAAATGACCTGGTTGACAGTTAAATGCCAAAATGTTCAAAACTGACAACATTGATTTATGTATTTTTAAAAGGTGGTATTCAGTGCTATTCACAAAGTTTCAGTTCTGAGGTTGGACTCCTTCCTTTTTAATATTTTATTACAAATCTGGCGTTTTTACAAAAATCGCACATTGGAAAACATTATAAATTATAGTTAGTATGCCTGGACAATTGGACATATATGCAAATCTATGACAATAGCCACTCGACTGATGCACTGTTCTTGTGACATTCTCATTGTATCTGCAATTTCTGCATTAAATTCTGCATGCGCCAAGTGAGAAAGACCGAGGAGATCGTCGGTACAATTCATACCCAAGGTACCGTAAAAAATGTTGGATTCTCTTCAAAAGTTCCTTCTCGTTCCTTGAAATACCAACCTTTGATGTGTAGACCTAGCAGTGAGGTATTCAAATTAATTAATGAGCTGTCTCTGCGAAAAACAGGCGGGGATCCGAGGATGGTCCGAGCCGGATCTGGATGAAATTTTCACCATGTGCCCTTCAAATACATTAATGAAGCACGGTGAAGTCCGTTTTTCCATAAATTAAAATTTTCCTTAATTTTAACCCCTTTTAAAAAAGCATGTCAAAAAAGACTGAAATTCATTTAACATGGGGTTCAATGGGAAAACAGCCCAACTTCAGCTCACTAAAAACCCATTTGCCAGCGGGTGGCTAGAAAAGCTGTCGATTGGTGATGCTTATATATGACTTGAATGTCTGAAATCCACTTTCCGTTCGCTGGGCATTTTCCTTATGTGCCTGATATGAGCATTTTAAGATATTTGAGGGTGGCAGATTTCATGGATTTTGTAGGAAAATGCAAAAATACGAAAAGTGCCATATCTCGGCTTAAAATGGACTTACTTTAACAATTTTGGTGTCCAAATATACATTTTTGCCAATCCCGCACTCATCTGAGTGGTTACTTTTATGATTAAAGGTCAAGGTCATTGTGAAATTTCAAGGTCAAATTCATTTTTTCGCCATTTCTTGTCTGATTTTGTAATACATGCAATGTTTACAAGCACAAAAGGGAAATTTAGACACAACTTGATGGTACAGGGGGATGGGGAATTTTCTAAGCTACATTTTGGTACTTTATACAGTTCAAAAACTTGCAAATATGACCTCAATATGGGAATTTTTGTATTTACGGAAATTTATACATTTTGAAAATAAGAGTCAACATATTTTGTGCTGTTGTGTGGTGATGAGAGGCACACATTTTGAAACTGAACTTGATTTGTTAATGTGTCTTTGACAATAATAAGACATATTTTGTGAAAAAAATTTGTCATTTCAAGAAATATTGTATTTTCGGCTGCCATTATTGAAAAATTGATTTTTTGGAATATCTTTGGAACTAAGGCTGATAATGGAAAAATTATTTCACCAATACCCACATTTTCAGGGTCAAGGACTCTAATGAAGCCATTTGTGACATCATAGGTCATGTGACAATACTCTATTAGATGGTTTGAAAGGTGCCCTTTATAGGAATTCAACGCTTTTTGGAACATCTATGGAACTGAGACAGATAATGGAAAAAATATTTCACCCACCGCCATATTTTCAGATTCAAGACTATTGTGATACCATTTTAGACATCACATCTCACGTAAAAATACTATGCTATAACAGGCTTGAAATGTGGCATTTCCAAAATGCAAGACAGATTTTCTTTACAAATCGTGTATTTAGCAAAGCAAACCACTTTTTCTATGATGTAAGTGCAACTCTGCAGTTACTGTACTGTGATGGTTACTATTGAGACAACCACTTGACAACTGATACATGGAAAAGCCTTGAGAGACCAATATTTCTTAAAATAATGTGAATTGGGCTGTGAAAACAATGTGAATCGGGCTGTGATTGACTGTTCAAAAATGATCAATGAGTCCATGAATTATTCTCAGGTCCAGCTCAGGGCATATAAGAAACCAAATTGGGACTATCTTAACTGCATTCAAATCTAGGGATGCACGGATATCCGGCACAATATCCGGTATCCGGCCGGATAGTGGAATTTGCAGGATATCCGGTATCCGGCAAAATGAGGGTATGAGAACCGGATATCAGAACCGGATATCTGGCATGTTCAAAACTTAATGAAAGGCTAAAATTTTGATAAAAACCAAAGGAACGTTACCACGACAGAGTCAACAACATTATGTCAACATCTTCAAAATCAGAATTCAGTTACAGAACAAAACATTCCATCAGAGGAACAGTCCTCCTGCCGGACCGATATGTCTCAGCTCTCATAAAAAATATTCATAATCAACCACAAATGCCGAAAAACTTCCTTTTTCGTATGTTTACTATCCGGTTCCAACTATCCGGTCTAGGCACTGGAGTATTTGCAATGAATTTTTATATATCTCTAAATTTTAGAATATGCGACAATTTCCAGTTAATATTTAACCTCTTGACTGACCCTCTATACACTGAAGGGGGGCGTTCCAGATTCGTAGGCAGAATTTAGCATTCTTCACTTCAACCAGGATGGCTAGTGAATTGTTTCATTGCGCTGTGAAAATAAATTGAATGGTCTTACAAATTTTGATTTCCCTTCCAAAAATCTGGATGTCTCAGGATAACCATTTGGGACCCCACTACAGGATAATGAAATTTTTTAATCAACAGGTTGCATAATGATCATTTTGGAAGTATGACCACTGCTATAGGCCTAATCCAATTCAATTTTTTTCACCAGAGTGAGACTGAACAATGTAGCCCTAATAATTGTGATGTAATCAGCAGCAAGGAGACATAAATGTGCATTATGAAGCCATTATTGCATAAGGAATATTTTACTCCTTTTTTTTTATTAAATCGTCAGTAAGCTACAATACTGGTGATGTCATTATCATTGAGTATAATTAACACCAAGGTGGCAGTGTTGTGGTGTAGTCCTTTGTCTTTTACAAGCAGAAATTCAATGATGATATTTGGTCTACTGAAGAGGCTACAGACCATTGTCGACACATACTTTTCTCTACATTTTGTCATGTTCATAATTAATATCAAAAGTTAATTAAGGCACCTTAACTACTTTATTTTTTAGCCTTAATTAAAATTCATTTTATCATAAAGGCCAGAATAGAATAAGACTTTAAAATACTGTGATCAAAATTGAAACTTGTAAGGTGCTGCAAATTCCAGATTTTCAGATAGGATAACATCTTCGTTTCATGCGGCCCAAAAGCAGAGATATATCATTACACTGAATAAAAAAAGAAAAAAAAGAAACATTCAACGAATTGAATTCACTGTATACATACAGATGGAGAGACTGTGGTGGGTTGTGTCATGTGTTAAATTGTGCCTTAGTGTTGAGGTGAAATAAAATGAAGAACAATGTAAAGAAGGTAATGTCACCCATGTGTACAAATTGTGCCAACATCATTATTATATGCACCATGACCAAATATATTGCTGAGAAAAGCTGCACTGAGATATTCAATATTATTGTTGAAAACATGATGCATTATGGACTAACATTTGTACGTATTTCTCAATCTTTTATTGAGTGACCACGCTATTCTTGAAGTTGCCCTCAGGTGAGAAATTATCTATTTCACTTTAAAAGCAAACATAGTTATTTGTTTTCAGTTTGCTGTTCCCCCAAATATTCAAGCAACACCATAAATTATTTGTTGCAAGAGACTGCTAAAGCACAATTTATTTATTTCATAAAAACTTTGCAAGAAACTACTTAAAAAAAACTCCAACTCCCCCCCCCCCCTCCTATTATTATTGCCTCCGTCATGTTGACCGTAAGATAATTTCCCCTTGGCTCACATTGGTTGGCAGGGATGTCTAATACTTGTGGTGTTAGATTTAATTTAGCATAGTTGATTTTTATGACCAATTTTCTTTGGTAAAATCATTTTGTGGCTGTGCCATTGGATTGAGGTCAGTTGTGGCAAGGGTATGATACAGGATTTTATTTTTCATTTAGAATACACAATAATTATATAACTAGAACTGGGAAATGGCAGACAATAAATGAGAAACAGTTCTCAGCCAGCAGGTCAGTTGCATAAATGGAGGTCTGATGGAGACAGAGGCAATAAACAGTGCTCAAGGGAAACATCATATGTGATGTCATCAGAGGAAGAAAAGGGTGAAAGTAGGGTAGGTGAAGACTGTAGGGAAAGGGTAAGCCTGTGTAGGGAGTTTTTAGCTGACAACTATCCTGTGACCTGGGGTGACCTCATTTGCATGTCATTAGCATTAAGTTCAATGTTGTGGGGGATTATACATTCTTGTCGGGAGGGGCGGCGATTTTTCATTTTTGTAGTAGATTTGGGGGCCACTTTAGTTTAGAGGCCAAAAGCCAATATATTTTAGATAACCAAAAGTATGTTCTGAGACTTGTATATATTCCACCAGAAATACAAGTGGTATCATTTTAAAAAAAAATGCTTAACATAACTGATAATTGTCAACACCAAGTAGTAATAATTTGAAATTCTTGGAATGGGAGGAATAATCATATGATTGATCATCTCCCCCAGGAACTACGCCCCTGCTTGTCAGTATTTTATGCCATTCCTGAATATAAGAAGAAATTAATTAGATGTAAAGAGCATATGTTTTATGCAACCATCCAAAAAGAAATAATTCAAGTTTTGTGGCATTTTTATTTTCTCCCTTAGTTATGTCATTAGCGTTCAGTTAAGTCCCATGTAAAGTATCTATCATAAACCAAAAACAGGAACACAAGACCTATCTGAAAAACAAGGTAAAATACGAGGTTTTTCTTGCAATAAACTAAGTGGAACAACTGTAATATAATTGACCTACTTTATCAAAAATATATCCTACCGTGTTTCTAATAGTTCAGATTGCATTGAAACTTCAATTCTAGTCTATATATTGTATTTTGATATCTATTATAGTCAGATTGAGTGACAAAGCTATGATTTTTTAGGCCAATTGCCCTGAAGCAAAAAAAAGTTGCACAACTTACCCTCCACTCAATTTTAGGGTGACACTGGCCAATCCTCTAATAAAATATTGTGCATGGCAGAATTTGGAATGACCTTTGGAGGAGCAAAACTTTTATGAATAACCTGTGTTTTGAAACAGCGTTGTATGGTAACTAAAAATTGCACAGCATAATCTTTAAAAGACAAAGTGAGTTATTGTTTTACATCCCCATTAGCACCAGCTTCGGCTATTGAAAGGCAATTAAAAACATAAGACATTATTTTAAAAGAAATCAGACAGAAAACACCATCCTGATTCTTCTGAATTTCTGGCCAAACCTTGTTTTGAATATTGATATAGTTTGTCTTGCGTAAACCTACGAGTTTCGCTGCAGTTGATTGATGTGACATCATGCATAGCAAATGCATGGCTACATCATAACAAAAGTGGCTTAGCTGAGTAAACGATTTGCAAACAAAAAATAAAAAAAATTCTGGTATTTTTGAAGGACAAAACAAGATGTTCTTTATGCTGCTTGTCAAACCTGTTATAGCATTGTTACTTCATATGTGATGTCTAAAATGTATTACAATAGTCCTTGACTCTGAAAATATGGTGAAGGGTGAAATACTTTTTCCATTATCTGTGTCAGTTTCAGAGATAAAAAAAAAAAGCATGAATTTCCGTAACCGGCATCTTTCAAACCCTCAACTAGAGTATTGTCACATGACCTATGATGTCAAAAATGGCTTCATTAGAGTCCTTGACCCTGAAAATGTGGGTATTGGTGAAATAATTTTTCCATTATCAGCCTTAGTTCCAAAGATATTCCAAAAAATCAAATTTTCAATAATGGCAGCTGAAAATACAATATTTCTTGAAATGACAAATTTTTTTCACAAAAGCTGACTTATTATTGTCAAAGACGCATTAACAAATCAAGTTCAGTTTCAGAATGTGTGCCTCTCATCACCACACAACAGCACAAAATATGTTGACTCTTATTTTCAAAATGTATAAATTTCCGTAAATACAAAAATTCCCATATTGAGGTCATATTTGCAAGTTTTTGAACTGTATAAAGTACCAAAATGTAGCTTAGAAAATTCCCCATCCCCCTGTACCATCAAGTTGTGTCTAAATTTCCCTTTTGTGCTTGTAAACATTGCATGTATTACAAAATCAGACAAAAAATGGGGAAAAAGTGAATTTGACCTTGAAATTTCACAATGACCTTGACCTTTAATCATAAAAGTAACCACTCAGATGAGTGCGGAATTGGCAAAAATGTATATTTGGACACCAAAATTGTTAAAGTAAGTCCATTTTAAGCCGAGATATGGCACTTTTCGTATTTTTGCATTTTCCTACAAAATCCATGAAATCTGCCACCCTTAAATATCTTAAAATGCTCATATCAGGCACATAAGGAAAATGCCCAGCGAACGGAAAGTGGATTTCAGACATTCAAGTCATATATAAGCATCACCAATCGACAGCTTTTCTAGCCACCCGCTGGCAAATGGGTTTTTAGTGAGCTGAAGTTGGGCTGTTTTCCCATTGAAGCCCATGTTAAATGAATTTCAGTCATTTTTGACATGCTTTTTTAAAAGGGGTTAAAATTAAGGAAAATTTTAATTTATGGAAAAACGGACTTCACCGTGCTTCATTAATGTATTTGAAGGGCACATGGTGAAAATTTCATCCGGATCCGGCTCGGACCATCCTCCACTTACACAGCCATCCTGCCTGGTTTTCTCAGAGACAGCTCATTAAAGCATTCTCTGCAAAATTTTGAAAAAATATTTACCTTAAAATACTATCTTTTTCTGTGTGCAATTTTTGTAACAGTGCCTGATCTTAAATAAAATATTAAAAATAAAAGGATTCTGTATCCGGAACTGAAGTTTGTGAATACCACCTTAAAATATACATAAACCAATGTTGTAAGTTTTGAAAATTTTGGAAGTACTCATTTGGTCCTTTTAAAGCCAGAAAAAAAAATTTACATGGTGGAGTCACTAACTATTTTCTCTAAATTGACAAATAAGTAATGGCACCTTTTGGCTGAAACCGCAATTTAAAAAAATATTAAAAATAGCCTTAAATTTCAAGGGCTGCTATCTCGGTGAGTTTTTGAGTCACAGACCTACAATTTTGCAAATTTGCATATATCTGGTCAGTGAACAACTGTGAATTTTTTCAATTTTTTCTGAAGGGGTCACCGAAGGCCGGTTATTAGAGGAGGGCTTAAACTAATTTTTGGTGAAATGGAATTCTTGTCCATGTGTCAAGGTGTCCATGTCTACTTGTCCACTTTTCTTGTTGCCATCTTATGAATCGCCCATTGCGACTTTAGTATTTCACTTGGATTTATGAAATTTGGTATTGGGATTCACTTTGGGGTAACCCTTAGAAATTTTTGGAAAAATTCAAGATGGCTGCCAAAATGGCCGCCATATTTTGAATTGCCCACTGTGACCTTAGTATTTCACTTAGATTTATGAGATTTGGTACAGGGATTCACTTTGGGGTCTCCCTCAGAGATTTTTGGAAAAATTCAAGATGGCTGCCAAAATAGCCGCCATATTTTGAATTGCCCATTGTGACTTTACTATTTCACTTAGATTTATGAAATTTGGTACAGGGATATTCACTTAGGGCTTCCCATCCAAAATTTTTGGAAAAAAACAAGATGGCTGCCAAAATGGCCGCCATATTTTGAATTTCCAACTGTGACCTCAGTATTTCCCCTAGATTTATGAAATTTGGTACAGGGATTCACTCACAGGCATTATAATTTCTTACAAAAAGCTCACGTTGCTAAACATATCCTGTATACAATACATGCAAGGTTGGCAACTCCCTCAAGATTCCTGGTTTGAGAATCCCTGCTGTAATGCTGTCTCAAGCAAGAGCATGAATTCTCAAACCAGGAGTTGCCAACCTTGGAGTTGCCAACCTTGTATATAAATTCAATAAGTGCATGCAGTGACAAGCTCTTTTCTCAAAATGATTGTAATGCCTGTGGATTCACTTAGGGGTTCCCCTCATTTTTTTTTTGGAAAAATCAAAGATGGCTGCCAAAATGGCCACCATTTTTTAAAAATATCCACTGTGAGTCTGTGACTTTAGTATTTTACTTGGATTTGTGAAATTTGGTTTTGGGATTCACTTAGGGATTCCCCTCAGAAAATTTGTAAAAATCCATGATGGTTGCCAAAATGGCCACCATATTTTGAATTGCCCACTGTGACTTTAGTATTTCACTTAGATTTATGCAATTTGGTATAGGGGTTCACTTAGGGGTTCCCATCAGAAATTTTTAGAAAAACCCAAGATGGCTGCCAAAATTTCTCGTATATTTATGAAATTTGGTTTGGGGATTTGCTTAGGGGTTCCCTCATAAATTAAGAGGAAATTTCCAAGATGGCTGCCAAAATGGACACCATATTTTGAATTGCCCACTGTGACTTTAGTATTTCACTTGCAGTTCTGAAATTTGGTATAGGCATTTGCTAAGGGGTTCCGCTCAAAGTTTTTATGGCTTGCAGCAAACACTATCAGTCTGGCTATCACTGCTTAATACAAACCAATCCATGTAGTAATATATAAATCACCCTCTTCATGATTTCAATCCCGAATATACAATTGCCAAAGGCCAGTTTTGAATCCATGGATTCTTGTTCTAATTCTGGGTGATTTGACATGGAATGACCCATCTTGATATTTTCTGGTGTTTTTTGGACATAATGTCCAAAGACATGCAAATATTTGCATTTTTGGGTGACAAAAATTTTTGTGGTGTCGAGTATAGGCCTATTAAAGGGGTTATTAGTTGTAAAGTGACACGGTTATGTAATTTATTTTTCATTTTGCCAAAATTCCCTATATCGTTTTCCTATAAATACGTAAATTTTTAGTGCTTTTCCCAGGACCAAATTTCAATTATCCACAAAGGCCAATTTTAAGTGAAATGCATGGATGTGTGGCTAATTTTCATTCAAAGTACGCAATTTTCATTAGCCGCATGGAAGATGCATTAGCCAATGCTAATGTGGCTAATGGCTAGGAAAAGCACTGAATTTTTTCGGGTATTGTAGTTACTTTGGGAAAATTTGTCCGTCCGGTGGGCGGGCGGGCGTCGGGATAACGGGCGTCCCACTTGTGTATTGGGAGTATTGCCAAAACTATGGGATGTATACTTTTTAATGGAGGTGTGAACACACCTCCATTTATGCAGTTGAGGAATGCAAGTTTTGGCGGGAAATTCAAAATTTGAGCATTTTCAGAATGTCTTTTGAACATAACTTGGCCATTTTGTTTGGAATTGTTTTGGGTCAAGCGAGCTATCTAACATGATAATAGAGCTTGCTTCTGGTATAGGAATGAAGTGCAGGCATGTTGTAATTTGGACGTGACTTTAGCTAGAATGCATAATGTGTGTCCTGTTCGTGTATTGGGCAGTAATGCCAGAACTATGGCTTGTATGTTATTTTTGGCACATTATCGTATCTTTTATCCTAGTTATGCCTTTTTGGGGTCCAGTCCACATGACATTATTTCTTTTCTCGAAATTATTGAAAAATGTGAAAAAATATTTTTTCTTTTTTTTTTCCAGAACTAAACTCAAAAGCTGCTGTGCTTATGTCATTGAAATTTCAATATATAGTATGTATTAAATACCCGACATGTGCCTTTTGACGGTCTAAATGTTCGAGAATGACTGATGAAAATTCCTCAAAAATGTGAAAAAAATATTTTTTTAACTATGTGATTCAGTCAATCTTGCAGTTACATCTATGAAATTTTCTAGTTATCTTTCTTTTAACATCTCTAGTTGGAGTGTTAACCCTACGTGATTTTTTTAAAATGAAAATCAAAAACTATAAAAAAAATAATGCTTTTTGCAAATATTCTGACATTTCTGTGTGAAATGCCAAAATAATAATGGTTAAGTTGTTTGAATTAAAGCACACAAATCCACACTGGATGGATCATGGCTCCCTCAGTACAAATGTTGGTATTGTTCCTGTGCAATACCTGATGTGGAACAGTAGGCCTACCCGGTACCAACATTTGTACTAATATAATCAAATGGAATATCCAGAAGGTTGTTCAGTAAGATGGCTCAGCTGCAGCCTGCCAATGACAGCTTTCAGCCAGCCAATTTTGGACTGACTGGCTGACAGGGCTTAACATGTGAATCTGGAGATTACTGTGTGAAATTCTGTAAATCTCATAAAGATGGTTGGTTAAATGTTGTTAAACTTTCCTTTTGAGTTTTCCTTATTTATTTTGGCGAAGATCTAGGTTTTTTTAAGGTTTGTTAATTGATAATCACTTAAAAGTCAGTTGAAGTCAGTTGAAATGACTTCAGTCAGTTGCAGTTGAAAAGTTATCAACTAGTCAAGTCAGTCAGTTGAAATGAAGGAAGTCAGTTGATTCATTAAAACAACTGACTCCTGGGTCTAAATTGGCTGATAGATTTCCCGACCTTGCCTCTGATTGGTCCAGCCAAGAGACAATCTGGAGTATGTTTGGTGAATTATCAATGTAACTTAAAGGCTTCACAACTTGGTCATTCCTTTAGGTTAAATTTTGAAAGTTGTGTTTTTAGAATTAAAGTGCTTTGTCTGCTTCATGTGGAAAAGCAAATTAAGAATCACTGTTTTAACAAAAAGTCGTTTGGGGCCAATGTTCTAGCCACTCAGTGAAATGGGACACTTGTGCATTGTCCATCTATCTATATATATATATCTATTATATCTATCTATCTATATATCTATCTATCTATCTATCTGAATAGTTATAGCAGTGCAGGACAAATGATCTGCTGGACAGGGGTGCCGGAAGAAATCACGGGCGGCAGGGGCAGTCAGACGAGAAGGGGCAATTTTCGCGCCAATTTCACACAGCAAAATTTGAATAGAGTAAATAATAATTTTGAATATTTACATAATAATTTGTACCTAAAATTGATAAATTAAGGTCTGATAATAATTTTTCTTTAACATCAAAATGGCACCCTTGCCCCCCCTACCCCCCTTGGCCAGTGGCAGGAGGGGCAATTGCCCGGCCTGCCCCCCCCCTGTTCCGGCAACCCCTGCTGCTGGATTCATGGTATGTGAACTTAGACACTATATCATCTCCATTTTGAACCCCCTGGGTTCTTGTTAAGGTATTTCAGCATAACATTTGTCATACTCTCACTGACAGGTCATTCAACTAAATTGGAGAATTTTGTAACTCCAGGTAACATGACTAACTTTGATTGCTGTCGAAAATATGTTTAATCATTTCTTTTTAACTTTCTTTTTTCAGGCAAAGAAAACATTTGCACATGGAGTTACCCATCTACAAGTTCCCACTTATAAACTGCTTGACAGGCAAATCAAAGTGAAACAATTCAAATTTGGATTTCCACCTTGTGAAGTTCACTGGATTACATGATATTTGCCACAGATAGTAGAGTTCTTCCCAACAGGAACAAATTAAGTGGCACTCAGCTGTTTGTACATCAAGACATCCATTAAAATAATTTTTTTAAACGTATGTTTCCCTCCTCCTTGGAGTATGTACAGTGTGTTGAGATCATCTGATGGAATGCACCTGAAATAAATATTTTTGAATATCAGCCATAACTGTTATAACACATAAATGTGATAGTGTATTCCCTGAATTTTCTGGCCTTTGCAGTTCATTAGCAGGAGACAATTTGCACCACATAAGAAAAAGAAGTATTCACTACTCAAGTACATACAAAAATATTTGTCAATTTCTTCGTGCACATGGCCTACTCCAGCAACATCTCGAATGACCAACAACTTCAGCCAGATGTCTCTATAAATCGATTACTCCTCACAGTCTTCAGCCTTCAACACTCAATTTCCGAAATGCCAATGGGCCGCTGCTGGACCGATCTGGTAACAAAATAAGACCACCTCGCCCTGGACTGCACCACTTTTGCAAATACCGGATCACTCTCTTAAAAGCGGTCCAGTCTGCATCACTACCAGTTTTTGGAATTAATTTCCCCCAACTTGATGCATTTGATTATTTAATAACTTTTGTAAGAGTTACTTTGCATTATAATGGTATTACTTTCATGTCTCAAGATGTTTTTGGAATAAAACTTAATTTTGTTTAATTGGTTGGAACCATAAATTTTATTGTAAGAAATCAATTGATTATATTTTTGAACTTGTTCATAAAATTGGTTGAAAATTTTATAAGACTTCTATTTTTAAAATTTTTTTTTTTTTAATTAATTGATTTTCGTAAATTTGTCAGGAATGATATGGTGATATTATTCTATGAAATTTTAAATTAATAAAAAAGTTTCATAGAATAATATGTATTTAGATAAAATGTGTTTAATTTTTAACAACCCTATCTGAATGACATTTTAATATCAATAATATTTGTAAATTCAATGTAATTTCATTCATTTCATGTAAATTTCTGATGGTCTACCATTCTGTTATTGTTTTGTATTTATTTTTCCTATATTTTGTGTTTTAACAAATGTGTCATATCATATGTGTCCTTTTTATTGTTTAATAGAAAAAATCTATTTCATATTTATGTAAAATTTGTGAATTTACCGCACTACACAACAGATTCCAGAATTTAGAGGGCCATAAATGATGCCCCAATCTAATCTGATCTATATATTTAGAGAATGCTATATAAATTTACATGTGAGTGTCTTTAAATGTGCATTAATTGAAAATTGCATACATGTTGTACTAAGGTATTCATTTCTTGAAAACATTAAATTAGGCAAAGAATATGTTTCTGTTAACATGGTTAATGTTAATATGAATTGCAGTCGCTTACTTAAATATTGTATCGCTGGTTGGAATTTAATTTTGTTCAATGAGCTATTTTGTTGGTAATTTGCTACATTTTGAAAGGTATGATGTCATTGATTTGTAATTTTGTATACTGCAAGCCAAAAGTTTGGAAACAGTATGTTGCTCAATCAGTGCTACATAAATCAGCCTGTGGACACAAAGTGTGGATTTTTCTCCGATCGAAAGAAAATAAATCCAAATTGGAAGTGGGATTGTGTTGCAGTTTCAGTATGAGAGGCACCCAATTTCCTTCATTGCTCTCAAAAATACAGATGGGTCCAAACAAGTGGACACACATCTCAATTAAATAACAATGGCTAAGGCTTGCTCATTTTGACACACCCCTATTTTGCTGAGGGGCCAGTGTCAGAACAACCTTCCTAATTTTATTTTAAGCAATTTTCACAAATTTACTCCTAATAATCCTCTTCACGCTAATGTAGGTCTATTTTAACATGATAAAATAACTTTTTATTGTTTAACACTAATGCAATAGCGAGCACCAAGTGTTTCCAAACTTTTGGCCGGCAGTGTATAATAAGCCTAGAATATCTGTCAGAACTCTTGAAACATGGGGTATACAGAGCTGCAGTATAGCATGACATGCGCTCAATGGTGCGGTGGAATTTGTTGATGTTTGAGATCTCCTACAAAGAGTTACATGCATTAGGCCTATGAGATATAATATTTAAAATTTTAGAGAGGTTTTGCTACAGGTATATGTGTCCCGTGAATGTGGGGGTTGCCATGTCGACAATATTATCTCTTCTATGCGTACAGGACTCGTCATACATAATGCGCAGCAAAACCTCTCTATTAATATTGTATAAATTTGACTGAAAGGGCCTTTACGGCCCGGGGCAGCCATTAAATATTCGGTGGGGGGGAGGGGGGCTTTTCCTAGATGGTATCCCCCCGGATATCTAATTGGTCACCTTCTTTTTTGTAAAATTTTGATTCAAATTGATTGGGCATTAAATTTACAGAGCTAGCTGCCAGGCTTCGAAACCAGAAAGTGTACTGCCCGTTTTGCTTACAAATGAAATAGTCAATTAATTAGAATTTTCTGATTTTGATTCCACGTTTGTATGATACAGATATATATATGCTTATATAAATGAGCTTTTATGAATGTTTAATTGCGCTATATATGTGTGCTTCTGTCTGTGATCTGTTAAAAAGAATTAATTCACTTAGGTAACCAGATTTGTACCTGTGGTCAAAGCCCCTGGAATGGGCTAGGATATGTTCGGGTCTGCCATTGTGATTTATTAAAGTTTTACCTAGATGTATTATGTTGTTGTAGTTGTGATTAATATGTTGTTTTTTAATAAAGAGAAGATGAATAATCTTATAGTTTTCTCAATGCTATGCTTCTTTTGGGTGAATCTTATTTAAAATTTATTTTGAAGCCTAACTGTGAATCTATTTATAGGACAATGGCTGCTTACTTATGGTGGTTTTGGGTGCAGGCATGCAACTTATTTTTAGGACTGATACAAGTTTCAGGGCTCGATATGAGGGCTAATATATATTTGACAAGATTCTATAGTGTTAAAAAAGACTTGGTCCAGTGGTTAAGACTTGTCTTGGTCATGCTCACCCAAAGAGCAATATATCTATGCTGGACAGAAAAGCCCCAGTGCTCTACATTGGCGTAGGAGGTCAATAAATTCTGAAGGGGCTGCCCAAAACCACTCAGGGAGAGTAACTTGATTCTCAAGAGTGCCCAAAACAAATTGCCCCGAAAAAACTTAAAGTAGAAGAAATGTTCGGCCCGAAGCTCCCAGAAAAATTGCTTTCCCCAAATTTTTGGGAACATGCAGTCTTCGCCTATATATGGTGCTAAAGTAAAGTTTAGATCTGTCTTATTTAGTACAATCGGTAAATATTGTTAAAGAGACACACAAATTTTGCTGTCTAGGCCAATAGTCGCATCAAAACCTGAGCAACAACAATTTCAGAGTCACCGAACGGTCAGTTCACTATGGAGATGAGACTGAAAGTGTTCCTAATGTCCACCCCGACATCTGGATAGATCCATTTTAATTTTAAAACGGCGATGCTGACCTTAGAAACTGACTACTGGCAAAGAAATCTCCTCCATGGTCAACCATGCAGTATCTTGACTGATATTTTAATGCTTTAATCTTGGCTTTCTAAATTGATGATCAGTATGCATGGTTTTCTCATTGAACTGACCAAAGTAGCTCTACAACTAAACTGCTGTGTTAAAGTTGCGTCTCCCTTTTAAAAGTACACTTTTTTTTTTTACATGGGTGACATGATTAGATTGCTGCAGTGGTGTCGGAACAGGAGGTGGCAGGGTGGAATCGCTCCTCTTGCCCATGGAATTCCTTCAGCTGTAAAGGCACCCTTGGATTGCTATGTCTGGAGAGACTAGAAAACTTTAAAAATAAGACCACTTCACATTTTGGAAAAGTCCTATAGAATAGATGTCAGACTCTGATCAGGCCAGTTCAGTCAAGTCAAAAAGTCTTATCTGGGCTTGGTTGCTTGTTCTCAATACTTATATATTTGCTCTTATCAAGTAATTATTCAGTAACTAATTAGCCTATGAACCAGTGATGGAAATGGAAAATTTTCGTCGGGGGGGCTCTCGGCTTTGCGACAGTGGCTCGCCATTTAAGATTTTTAAAAGGGAAAGAATTCTTCCACAAGAGCATAATTTTGGCTAAAAATATGATGAGGACTGAAAAAGTAACATGATAATTATAATTTCACCACTAATCATCAAGGGAGGTGTAGCAGGGTACAGCTCCCATCAGGGGAGCTCACCCCCGAGCTCCCCCCCATTTCCACCTCTGCTATGAAGTGTATAACTACAGGAAATAAACTCAAGGTCCTGCAAAACGAATGTACCCTATGTTAGAGTAGATCCAATCGAATATGCCCTAGTAAGAAGGCGAGTTAGTTAAGCGCCGTGCGAGGAAATAAAGCCATGTAGCGAAGAAAATAAGTAGCCAAACGAAGTAAACAAGTAGCAGGGCGAAGAAAATAAGTAGCCGGGCGCTGAACGAAGTCGCCGGGCCGACGAAAGCCAGGTAAAGGGTCCGGGCGAAGTCGCGGGCGAAGTTAGTAACCGCCGGGCGAAGTCGCCGGGCGCCGAGGGAAGGCGCCGGTCGAAGATAAGAAGGCTCCAGGCGAAGATAAGCAGTCGCCGAGCGAAGATAATAAGTCGCCGGGCGAAGATAAGAAGTAGCCGTAAGCCGGGCGAAGTCGCCGGGCGAAAATAAGAAGGCGCCGGGCGAAGATAAGAATCCGCCGAGCGCCGAGAGAAATGAGCCGGGCGAAATGGCCCGAATCAGCCACCATAATTTCTAGTTTTTCATAAAAATACAGGACGTAAAGCACCAATCATCCGTCATCCATCATCAATATGGATGAGAAAATCAATTTAGAATTTCGTCCATTACAGAAATCCAAATTGGTGTTTACCACACGTGGGTTGGAGTTGCAGCAGACTGCAGCAGAGAAGCTCAGAGATGTCAGACATGAAAAAGGCTACTGCTTCACCAAAACCAGATCTACAGTCAATGTCAAAAGATGTAAGGACAAAAGAAGTTGTAGTGCAAGTGCCTGGTTGGTTGTCAAGGTGGATTAGAGCAAAGAAATTGTCAAAATCAGGAAAACTAAATCATGCACTGCACTCACAGTCTGTTAGTAAGACTGCCAAGGGTTCTGAAGGGTTTCTACTAGAGCCCTGCACGGGCCGGGTTTTGGCCCGAAGCCCGACCCGGCCCGAAGCCCATGGGCCGGGTAGTTGACTTTCATGGCGGGCCGGGCTTGGGCCTGGTGGTATGCGGGCCGGGCCTGGGCTTTACAATTTTATGTCAGCCGGGCTTGGGCCGGGCTTGGGCCGGGCTTGGGCCTGAAGCTATCGGGTATGGGCCGGGCCCGGGCCTGACACACTCACAGAGGTACATGCTGCTGAAAGAGCATAGATGGAGCCACTAAAAGTGTTATACCTCAAAAATTATTTAATTATATGCAGTACCTCATTATGTTATATAAATAAAATTAATCAAATATCTAGATAGCCAGATATATAACTATACAGATGGATAGATAGCCAGATAGATAGGTAGATTTATATTCATCTCATACTAATAGTTATTGATACATTACAATGTTTGAATTATTCTACATTATAAAACTTATAATTTGTTAAATTCTAGATTTAATTTAATGATAAAACACTAGAATGTATTATAATATGATGTTTACAAAGTTTTGCATGTTACCAAACTTATTGTCTGATGTCATTTGATACCCCTGCCTTCTTGCTGAGCTTCAAATCTTGTATACAATTATAGGGGTGAGAGACAATGGTCAGATTATGCAATTGTGTAGATAACCCAAAGTTGTAAACCCAAACTAGCATGGGGACCTTTTGTGATGATTGATGGCAGTTTAAAATGTTTAAATTAACAATAAGACATTTTTTCTCCTGAGTCTTCTGTTTAAGGTGGCTCGCTACTCATGATCCAGCAATGGCGGCGTCACCATAGCAACAGCTGCCTGCTGAGCTTTGTGAGCAGCTTTTTTGGACTTTTATAATTCCGAGCGACGGCCGCTTAATTTGCTATTTGCACCACTTCTATTAGGGTTAGAGACTTCTGGTTAAAAGCATTAGATGCGCTGTGAAGAGGACTGCAATCAAACAGAGTTTCAGCTTTATAGTCTAAATAGAATATTTTTACAGGCAATTTTCGGCAAGCAGGTCTAATTTCTCAAAAATGACTTTGAGATACAAATAAATTTTTATATCAAAATCCATCGCGGTAGGAAACCTTCTCTTATGCTTTTTATTGTTCCTCATAATATTTGGAAATAAATGACAAAGAAATGAGAAATCCTATCTAGCCAATTTTTTTTTGCGCCATGGTTTATGAAAAAAGTTTAAATTGTCAAAATCAATATTTTTATTCCGAGCCCCTTGGAAAGCCATTTAAACTAAATATATCTCTTTGAAATTGTTATCAGCTTTTCCATGAAAGTATCTTCTTTAATTTCATGCTTCATTGCATAATATGGCATGCATGACCACTGAATGGCAGGGCAAACTTCACAGTAAAAAAAATAAGAAAAAAATTGAGTTTTTCAGATGTGCGCGGACTGACTTTCTTGTACATAACCTCAAATATTTTGAAACAAAGGCTGGTTTGGACCACTTTTTTTTACATATCCTTGCTATTAACTATATTTTGGGTCATTCTAAACTATTTTTGAGAAATCCTATCTTAGAAAGTTCACGAGTATCGAGCCACCTTAATCTACATTTCTCTTCAGTAGGTATGTAGTATGGGCGGGTTTCGGGTTTACCCAAACCCGGCCCGTGGGCTTGGGCCGGGCTTGGGCTGCAAGTCGTTTAAATTTCCCGGGTATGGGCCGGGCCCGGGCCTAACAACTCCGGGCTTGGGCCGGGCTTGGGCTCCGGAAAAAGTGGGCCGGGCCTACATTCTCTTCTTAATTCCGGGCCGGACCGGGTACGGGCTTGACTCCGAAAAGTCGGGCCAGGCTCTAGTCGCGCAGGGCTCTAGTTTCTGCAGAGTCCTCCTGAATTCTGCACAATCTACAGAATTCTGCTGTTGTAATATTTCTTGCAACAATTCTGTAGGAGTTCCACAAAAGTGGAAAAGATGGCTGTTTCAATCCTTCACCTCATTGATGTGTCCTAATTAGCCTACCAAATGCATAAATACTGGACATAAACATGATAAAGCCCCAGTCATCCACCATGTCGCAGCGTCGACACCAAACTGCCTGAATAGTGGCAAGAGGTCTAAATTCTGCAGATGCTTTCGAGAAATCTGTAGAAATTTACAGAAGTGCAGAGTTCCTGTTGTCGAAAGTCAACTGTCATTCAATGTAGCTTCCAACAAAACAGATTATGTGAAGTGTTTTAGATGAGTAGTAATAGTAAAAATACAAGAACTCGTCATCGTTTATACCATGATAGATCTCTCATCAATAGACACTGACACAATGGATACCTCCAAAATTAGCAGGCACTACAGCTTTAAATCCTCTGATTCTTGTCTTTTCATCCTATGCTGAAATGTTTAGCCAAATGACCATTAAAAAAATAATGCAACCTTATTTTTCATGAACTTAACAAACAGGATTTGGTGGAGAAAGTTCGGCAGCTGGAAGCTCATGTCATTCAATTGAAGAATTTACTCCAGAAAGCTCAGGGTGAAAAATCTGGAAATAAAAAACCCGAGAAAAATAAACCATTTGACTTCACAAAGTAAGTTAATGATCAATATCAAATGTTATCAAATGGATTATCCTTATAGAGCATCAATCTTTATCAGATTTTTTAATTTACTATCCTTATTAATCGTTTAAATTAAATGTTACTTTGAAAATTGTTATAAAAATTAAGAACTTCCATTATTTTAATTTCATAATTTTTAGATACAACACAAGGCATGTAGCCCTCAAAATAGCGTACCTTGGATGGGACTATCAAGGATTTGCAGTTCAGGAGGACACGGACAAAACAATAGAGGCAGCCCTTTTTGCCGCACTTCATCGGACAAAGTTAATTGAATCACGGTAAATGAAAAATGCTTTTATGTCGAAGAAAGAAATTTGTTCAGAGTCTTCAGACTTGTGGGTGTAGGAGTTCTAGGGTGTGAAGTCAGTATTCATAAATGTGGATCCTTGTTTTGTTATTTGAATTGTATAATTTCGGCTTATGGCAAATTTGACTTCAAAAGTATATTAATGGCAGGGCCAGAACCACAGGAGCTGCATTGTACTTTTGAACATATTGATCTACACTTCCCCTCGAGGGAAATAACAGTTGTCAGCTCATTTAATCTGTACACATTGATAGAGCCTCCTGTGGCCAGAAAAAAATGTGAATTTCCAGGCAGTAAAATAATAGTACTTGATGTGAAAATTTCCCGCAATTGGAAACAACATTTCTCTTAAGCCAAATGGCAATGGTATTACAAAAATCATGCACCAGCCATTTTTGAAAGTTTTATACCTGCCTTCTTGTCTTCCAAAATTACCAGTGGGAGTTAGAATCCATGCATCTTTTTCCCGCCCAAGCACTTGAATGACGGACTTGCACTAAAAAATGCAGAAGCCTCTACATTCTAATCTGTAATGTAAATTTAGTTATTATGTTAATGTTCACTGTTGATTTTACTGTCACAGAGAGACGTCCAGTTATCACAGATGTGGAAGGACAGACAAGGGAGTCAGTGCTCTCGGCCAGGTAGGAATTAAGGCCAGATGTAATTGATATTAGCTTCTCGGATCTTCTTGAGGCACTTTTCTAAGGTCGGTCGGTAGGACAAAAAAATAAGTTGTTATCTCAAGTTTTCAGTATGTCAATTGAATAAAAATTAAGGGTAAAGTAAAAAAAAAAAAATTTTTGGTAGGTAGAAAATCAGTTGTATTAGTCAATCCAAGAAGCTAAATATCAATTGTGTCTGGCTTTTAGAACTGTGATAGTGTATCATATATGAACAACTTCTCCTCAGTTCCTGACTTCTCTGCAAATCGTAAAGCGAGATTTGGCTTTCTGAGTTTTCAAGATAGCATCCAAGATAGATAGTAGACTCAAAAAATAAATGTATAAAAAAACTGAGGTTTCAGCAATTTTTGGCAGCCTTAAAATGTTCACTTTTACAGATTTTGATAAGAATCCCTTTTCTAAATCAGGTCATTTCCATCGATTTAAGGACAAACCTGTTGGAAGGAAAAGGAGTGAAAGTACGTGAAAATGGAACTGCCGCAGAAAGAATGGGTAAGTGACTGTGTTCATCATATGGGTGCATGCTGTAAGTCATTGAAAGGTTTGCTCGGATGAAAAATGGGGGATGCTAACATGACCAGATTCCTCAAATATTCTACCTGACTGGATATGAATGTTGTGCTCAGGTAATGATGAAAGGTTTCAAGACAAAATGCTATTGGTCAAATTCAATGTCTTGTGAGGTCTTGTGAACACAGCCTTCGGACTTGGGACTTACACAGGTCAATTTTACCAAAAGTAGAGCCTACTTCAGAAAGTTTTCTTCTTTATTTAGGCCTAAGCCTTTTTTCTCTCGATGTTTTGCATGTTGTAGCATTGTGATATCCTTGATTTTAAAAATGGCAAGATGTCACCATCTTTATTTAATGTGGACAATTGTGTTTACTGGATGGTTATCTGGCTAATGATATTGTAGCAACCGCATTTGTCATGATAATGGACTTGGGGGGGGGCCGGGGGGGTCTAGTAGTGGCGTGCTAGGCTGCCAATCATTGGGTCCAGGGTTGGAATCCTGCTCTTACCGGGTCACCTGGGCCTATGTTGGATGGCAGTTTCAGACATCCTTCGCCTCATTGACATGTCCACCTCCTGTCCTAATTAGCCTACCAAGTGCATAAATACAGCACGTAAAGCCTCAATCATCCACCCATCCTGTTCAAATGATGAGTCTACAATGTAGACTGTACATGAATGCTTAAAATACACAGATACAGGACGTGAAGCCCCATTCATTCATCCATCTTCTTTTGCAATTTCAGGAGACAAAAGCACAGAGATACCTTACGTTTTCATCCTCAATAAAGTCCTCCCTCCTGAGATAAGAGTCCTTGCGTGGTGCCCCGTGGATGAGGACTTCAGCGCCAGGTGAGCACCTCTATTGTCTTTTTTCTGCTTAAGATTCTTTTGGGGACGACCATTTAATAATCGAGGGGGGGGGGCTTGGAGTTTTCCTAAGTGAGAATTGATTTATTCCACAGTAGTGGCGACAGTAATTATTTATTTTGAGCGCTCAAACTCTCCAAATTTTCATTCCAAAATCAAGCAACACCCGGTTAAGAAATACCCCCACCAGAGATTATTTATTTCAAGACAGCCCAATTTATTTAAGAAATTATTTATTTAAAAAAAAACTCCAACCCCCCCTTAAGATTAAATGGTCACCCCCTTACTATTGTTGGACAAGTACATGTACATATTAGAACATGGACAGCTTACAACTATTCTGCTTTGCGAAATCAGGTTAGATTTTTGACATACTTCATGTAATACACCCTTGCATGAGCATTTGTGTCTTATCATGAGATGGGACCTATAGTTTCATGCACTAAAATGATAGTCCTATAGACGTTTCCATTGTAAGGTAACCAATCACATGTGGCTGACTTGCTTTAACTTATTCTCAAGACAATTGGCTTACGATAATTGAGACCTCGTTGGGAACAATTTATTTAACTTGTCAAGAATTTTAACTTTGCCTCTTTTCAGATTTAGTTGCCGGAAAAGAACTTACAAATATTTCTTCCCCAAAGGCGATTTGGACATTGAGGTATAGTACCTTATGTGTTCTAATTCTAGAGATAAGAATTGAAAACTTTTAATTCACTTTCTCATTGTAACTATGATTATATTTTCTTTCGTTTCCTTGTGTACCTTCTCAGATTTGTTTCAAAACGTTAACCCAAGAAACTATACTGCTATGATAAAATGTGTATGGGCCACTAGATGACAAAAGTTCGATCATTTATGATAATGATTTTGTTGGTGTAATTTGATTTAATAATATTATAAGTAATCTAATGTGATAATTTAATGTTGTTTCAGCAAATGAAGAAAGCTGCCAAACTGCTTGAGGGAGAGCATGATTATCGCAACTTCTGCAAAATGGACGTAGGAAACGGTGTTATAAATTACATGCGGAGAATTACCAGCACTGATATTACAGTAATAGACAGGTAAAATAACCATGACTTTGAGGTGATAAAATAATATTGGTTAATCTGGGGCCAGCTTTTCAATGACCATCAGGGGGGAGGGTTGGTCTAGTGGTAGCGTGCTAGGCTGCCAATCACTGGGTCCAGGGTTCTAATCTAGCTCTTGCTGGGTCACACTGGGCCTATGTTGGACGGCTGTTTCAATCATCCTTTGCCTCATCGCCATGTCCTCCTCTTGCCCTTCTTAGCCTGCCAAGTGCACAAATACAGGACGTAAAGCCCATCCATCCATCCATCCATCCTTCAATGACTATCAATTCAACCTTGTCTCTGAAATATTTGGGGCCTTTTATTAAAATTGTGCCTTGGTTACAAAATTTAGAGCTACATGTTTATAATTTCAGTGATGCCAGTTGCCATGATTACCAGATGTGTGAATTGACGGTTGTTGGTCAGGCGTTCCTTTGGCACCAGATCAGATGCATTGTGGCTGTGCTGTGTCTCATAGGACAGGGCCTGGAAAACACTGAGGTAAAATTATGTTTTGTTGAAATAGAGATCATATTTAAATAGTGGATTTATATTTACTGACGACATAATTTGACTCGGAAGAGCTTTCAGAGACCATCCAGTCTCCTTCCTCAGTTCTAAGTGTGGTTCCCAGTCAACATTTGAGTCTGCACAGCACTCACTGTGAGATCACAAGAAACTCACATGGTGATGTCATACTGGAAGGTGTCATCAAGACATCACAGTGACCTCATGCCTTGTGACCTCATGCATTGCTACCTCATACAGAGCTCTCAGAAATCTCACGTCCTGATGTCAGAATGTGGGCTCACTGTGAGGTCACAGTGATCTCACAAATGATGGTGTCACTATGAGATCTCACAGAGAGGTCACAAGGAACCCACACAGAGATGTCACCGAGAGCTCACACTGTGACCTCATGCATTGCTGTCTCATGGAGAGCTCTCAGAAATCACACATACTGAGGTCAAAATGTGAGTTCACTGTGAGCTCACAGTGATCTCACAGTGGCATGTCTAAAGGTCATATATAGAGATCTCACAGAGATCTCACACTGTGAGCCCTTTGTGACAGGAAGTGACATCACATGACCATCACAACATTCCATCCACCATTTTTAAGGAACATGCAACAGGAAATTTGGGAGATGAAATAATGCCTGTAAGTATGATTTTACATAGTGTGTAGTTTTGAAAATTATGTTAGCATGGATTTAAACATTTAGTGATTCTAAAAGCCTTGAAATAAAGTCTCCGAAAATTGACAGCAGTGTGTGTTTTTGTACAGCAATTTTGGCACTATCTTTTAACTGCCATTTCGTATCAGGAGCCATTTCGCTAAAGAAACACACAGTTTGATATGTATGAACTGGTAGTATTTTCAATTTTAAACTGTATCTGTAGTGCATCGACCATGTGCTTTTGAATAATTAGATAAAAAACATCAACCACACCCATAGTATAGGATAATTCAGCCTATTGGGACTTTCTTCAAACTGCTGTTGTATGTAGCACATAAATTTATTTGTATTATCTTTTATTTTATATTTCAGGTTGATGGTTGATATTTATGGGTTGGACTACAGGAATGAAGAGGATAGAATGAAACCCCACCTTCCCATCCAGCAATGTGATTTGACTAATAAAATGAGGGAACAAACTTGCTATTCTCTGTGTACATTTATCTAACTCTTGAAGAGGTCAATGAGGGTGATTTGAGGTCACAGGTAGTTCACACTCCAGAGGTCACAGAAAGTTCACCCTGCAGAATTGACCTCAGAAAAGGCTCACAGAGAGCTCAGGCTAACAGCTCACATAATAGCTCAAAGAGAGCTCACAAAGAGCTCACAGAAAGCCCACAAGAAGGTCACACAAATCTCACTATGAGACCTCATACTAGGCTCACAGGGAGCTCACAGTGTGACCTCAACTTTTGAGCTCAAATCGCCCTCATTGACTGGCTTCAAAATGAGGTTGATGTGAGGTCTTTGCTGTGAGCTTTCAAGGTATCATTGAAGAGCTCACATAGATATCACAGTGAGGTCAAATTGTTGACTGGGTTGTTGTTGCCACATGACGAGGTGTTGTTGTTGTCACGTGACGAGGTGTCGCGTGACACAAGGAGTTGATTTTAATGCCAAATATTATTGGCATAGAAACCATCGTTGATGATCACAAATGTATGGAGACTGTTGGCTTTGTTGTGACATCACCATCATGATGCGTCCTTCGCCTTATTTCCGTGTCCTCCTCCTGTCCTAGTTAGCCTACCAAGTGCTTAAATACAGGACAAAAGCCCCAATCCTTCCACCATCATGATATGACTATGACAAACTTGTCGTAAGAACGTGCCAGACACCTAAAATTTTTCTTCTGTTTGCTGTTTTTCACCGGCTACAACATAAAATATGTTGCAATTCTTGAAAATTTCTCGGGGGTGGGGAGGAAATCAGCATGTTGCCAGTGAAATAGAACCTGGGAAGACTTCGGGAAAGATTCCCTTTTATCAAATATATATATGTTACTATGTGAAAATTATGCGAATGTGTCCTAATGATGTAGATGTTAGGAAGGACCACAAAAGTTTCTGAATACAAGATGATATAAGTAGGCCTGATGTCACTTCTTAGAACTCTGATTATTTTCTTCTTTTACCAGATTATTGAAGAATTATTGGACATCGAAAGAAATCCAAGAAAACCTCAATACTCAATGGCGTCAGGTAAGTAATGTCTAAATTATACATTGTCCGTCTGGAGCAGGTTGTAGTGCATGTCTGAATACCTCCACTTTGATGTCCATTTAAATTTTAATTACTGATTTGTTAATTTGTTATTTTCAGAATTGCCTCTGAATCTCTTTGAGTGTGAGTTTGAGGATGTCTCATGGCAGTGTGAAGGGAGTGAGTACACAAAAATAATATCTTTGTCATATTAATATGATTATTGAAAGTTATTGAAGCATATGACTGTTTTTGCAACAAAAAACTTAACATTTTAAGATTATTATAATTTAGCAGATGGTTTGATTTTTGAGGCCTTATTCTCGGGATGTCTGTAGTCTCTTTAAATTTGCTGAAATGGTCTGTTAGCAAATATATATACAAATTACAGGTAAAATTATTAGGCCAGACATAATTTTCTTTAACTTCTCTGATCTTCTCAAGGCACTTTTTCTAGGGTCGATCGGTGGGACGAAAAAAAAAAGATGAAATCTCAATTTTTTTTTGTCAGCAGAAAATCTATTGTGTCAGCGGGTCCGCGAAGCTAAGAATCAATTATGTGTCGCCTTATTATTTTCAAAGTATTTTAAACAGCGCTAGGCCTATGCTTATTTAATTTATTGATCATCTCATACTTTCAACAATCATTTTCAGACTGGCATGAAGAAATAGTGAAACATTTGCAAGAGTTATGGGCACAGCACTCTACAAAGTAAGAAAATACTAATACATGTAGTAGATGAGTAGAATAATTAATGGCCATAATTTTTGGCGACGTCTCGTCGTCTTTATCAGTTATGGGGCCGAGGTAGCACAAACAGAATTGTAAATTGAGTGTATTTTGAACTATTTTCTAAGATGTTTCATTTGTGTATTTCACTCTTGCAGGACTACCATGTTAAAACGCATGTTGGATACTTTAGAAAATTCCAATTCAGGTATGTCTATAATTGAAATATTCTGTAGGCTATTAATATTATAGTCCTACAGGAGCCTGAAAAGTGTTAACAATTTTTGATGAGCAATTTAATTATTTGATAAAGCAAACACCTAGTCTGAAGATTAGCATCGCAGCACACTCTCTAAATTTCTTTAAAAGATTAAACTTAGGGGCCGACTAGATGATCTTTTTGGGGGGGGGGGGCTATAGAGTTTTGTTTCCCATTTGACACTGAAAAGAGAAATTTGTTCTGCACATGAAAAGAATGTTTGTTTCCACCTGTGGCTAGATTAGGCCCACTGTAATGTTAAAGTCGCCATAAAAAAATTTGTGTTTTATAAATTGTTTGTCGTTGCTTCGCGATCGAAACAAAAGTTTGTCCCTGAGTAAAATACATAGCCCAACCCCCCCCCTCAACTATCGTCTGGTCGGCCCCTTAGTTACGTGTCTAAAATTAGTTATATATAGGTCCGTGATTATCAAGTATATTTTTTATTTAAATGTATTTTGTATGCATTATATTTTTCAAAATTTGTATGCTGATTTTTTTTAACAAACCAGAAAAATGTTTTACAAAAAGAATTCTGACAGCAGTTATATTACAGTTCAATCATTGAATTACACATTTATGTTATCTTCAATATTTTGTATTTTTCAGATGACAAAAATGCATCTGGAGACCAGAAAAATGACAGTCCTGTGATAAACCAGAACTCCTGGCTCCTCCCGGGAAACAAACCAAGAACGTATAAACGCCTCATGCAGAGAGAAAAATGCGGTAAGATAATAATTATATTTGAATATTTTGTAATTTCTGGAAAATTGTGTTGGTACTAATAGGGCATAATCGTGGAACTCTCCTTTTCGCAGCTCTCCGGCGGTAGCCTACATGTGGTTTCTTTTTTTTTTGCTGAGTCAGTTTTTAAATATTTATTTTTCAGAGAGTCTGGAAGAACGGTTGCAACAATTAGCAAAACGAAGAAAAATTTCACCAGAAGAAATGAAAAATATAGAAACATCATAAATTTTAATTTATAATTTATATAGGATAGGCTATATTGGATACATTATGCAATTAAAAGTTATAACTTTTTAATTAAAAAATCATTCTGTGTTATTTTTTTAGACTAGTTGCGTAAGTGTTCCTTATTACAAATTAAATATAGTTGCTGGTCTTGACTTGAGCGAACAATATAAGTAAAATGGTTGAGCTGATGTACACGACCAGTTCGAAAATACGCCAATAATATGGTGTCATGCACTCACTTGGAAGATTAGAAAAAAAAGAAATAGAAATTAGTTGCATTGGAATAGGAATAGATAAGCCTACTGGGAATGGAGCTTAGTGGTGGTGACCAGTAACTGTATCAATTAAAGTGATTTATAGTATTTAATAACCAGCCACTAGGGGGCCAATGATCGCTATGCGAGAGCGCCCTCTGCCGATAATGTTATTTGCGGCGTTTTTGTGAAGACCGAGGCTATATGCACCTCCCGGCGGTGCGTATAGACGGACGAGTCTATTCGCCCAGCCGGCGGGAGGGGCGAGTAGACAGTGGTAGTCTATACGCACAGCCGGGCTGTCTGGCTTACCTGTCTGCACACTTGGGAGGTGCAAATAGGGGCTCTCTATTCACACAGCCGGGAGGTGTGAATAGACCAACGAGTCTATACGCACAGCCCAACCACGTTCTGACTGCTTGCACAGCCCAGCAGCAGGCAACATGGACTCTGCCAGGTTTCCTACATTCATCCAAACTCCATTCCAATAGACGCCCCTGGTGGATTATATCTGAACTAGTATTTTATACCTGGCCTGAATTTGATCAACTTGGTCTGCCTACTGCTGACCACTTAGTTAGCTGGTTAGACAACGTTTGGTAATTTAAACTACGAATTTGCTGCAAACATAGACTTATAACTACACCAATTGAAATTTCAATTTTGAGCCCTAAAACAAAGGAAAATTGAATATTAAAAAAATAATCAAGTAGAACTTAAGATAATAACTGAAAACAATTTGGTATTATATTTCTTTAATAGCACAAAGATAAACAAAGTCTTTCTAGTTGTAGCTGTCTTCACTTTCCTGGAAATTAGACTAATTTTACAAGTTATAACTTCATTTTGCATAATATTTTTCTGGCCACCCAGTAAAACCTGCAATGAGATCAGAGCAATATTTATGTCAAACTGACCACAGCAATTAGATGTATACTTTCCATTTATTGTAACAATTTGCCTTGTTCTTTTAGTGATTTCGGGCTTCAATTGACTGCCCTGAAACAAAGCTATTGATGTGTTACCTAATTGTAATTCAGGAAGACACCTTTACAAGAATGAAAATCACTGTGCACTAACGAGAGGGGTACCCTCGCCATCGGGGTAGCCATTACAACTTCTGATTCGTGATTTCAAAGTGAAATTGCAAAAAATCTAGGGGGAGTGAGGTCTTCAAATTGCTAAGATAGTTAAAATGGCTTGAAGAATGAATCATTGCCAAGTGTCAGATTCAAACAAGCAAGATTAAGCAAGACATTTAAGAAATTAGAAAACACTCGAGGTGAGGGTACCACAAAAAACGAAAAATGGTAGGGCGAGGGTACCAGCATTTTGGCGAGGGTACCAACACAAAATGGCGAGGGTACCAACAGAAATGGCGAGGGTACCAACCCGGAAGTGGCGAGGGTACTGCAAGATTTGGGCGAGGGTCACTTCCGGTTGGCGAGGGTAACCACCAAACCGAAATTGGCGAGGGTAAAGCGATCTTAGACAATCTGAGCAAACAATCTTGGAAGGAAAGGCAGTGAATCAAAGTAATTACTAATCAGGAAGTCCCAAACAAGAACACAATTGCAATACCCTGGCAATAAGAGAGAATCTTAAAATTAATTAATTCTTAATGAGAAAACAGCTGCACAATTTCTAATACCATTGTTAACCTCTAAACTCTAAAATATCTGACAAGCATATTGTGTGTCACATTCACTAAACATAGGACAGCACATTTTTGAATGTCATTAGCCTAGAGCATGAAATCTGAATTGGAATCAGGAAAACTTGAGGAAAATAAAGCAAGTTTTTCCCAAGAAAAATAATTCACTCAGAACATCCTTGTCCTAAGCAGTACCGTAATATGGATTATGGGGTGAATCAGGACAGAATTGGGAGTTTTTTTCTGTCATGACATGGACATAAATGGAAATAAAAATATGGTGTAAAGTTATGTCCGAAGATAACTTCAATTTTGAATGATTTTGACATAAAAACCCACTGGTCCAATTCACCACACAGTTTGCCATATTACGGTACCATCCGCAGCTTGAGACTTTCTCAAATTTTAACCAACCACCCTCTAGAAGGCACACGATGATACACACATATATATATATAGCTGTATGTCTCATTTTACCATGTGAAATTATTCCCCTCTACATTTACAGTAATTAAATCAATTGGTCGATCAATGAAGTTTCAAAACCATGCTTTAACACACACTTGTAAACCAGAACACAAAAAATATCTGGTGCCTGCACGTGTATTTCTATTTTAACTATCAGTTAAAACATTTTCGAAGATCATCAAATCACCATTACCAGTGAGATAGATAGATAGATAGATAGATAGATAGATAGATGGATAGATGGATAGATGGATAGATGGATAGATAGATGCATGTAGATAGATATAGATAGATTAATCACTGAGCACTGCAGTCAAAAACATAGACTCTGAGCACGTCATTGATACCATAGGGGTATTTGCACATTATTTTCCTTGTGTAAAATATAAATATATAAAATAAATTATATAGTCCTAGACAAAACAAATTGGTGCAAATTGGTACAAATTGGTGCAGAAACTCCTGTGATGCTCACCTGTTTCACTCAGTCCTGAGTCTGTGCTTTTGACTGCAGCAGTAAACTCTAATTGTATAGATCTCCCTGTGCTGACTTGTATATGATATTTAACATTTTTCTGATAATGGATAAATGTACATGTTGTCCAGGGCTACATTCTAATGATCTAATCCCAATTAAATGTGGACCCCTTCAAATCATATGATCACATGGAGACTCACAAAAGTGGACTATTAATACCGTACCTGCTTCAGAGACTATTAGAAAGTAACTTTTTTTTGTTCATTTGATTGTACAGTGCTATTTGTATAGGATAAAATTTGCTTCCATAATAATTGGGAATGCAGTGTAGATACCTTAGCATGACATCGGTATAATTTTAACAGCCAATTACAAGATCGCTTAGGCTGTTATTATCCAATCAAATATCTTGAAAATATGTCCTCCGACCCTCCGCACTCAAGTTTTGCTAGAATCTATCATTTTGACATTTTTTGTATGCCTAATGAAAGTAAATTCAAAGAAGCCTGACTGATAAATTGACAAATTGAACAGCCAAATTCCGTTTTCACCATGCAGATATGTCAGAGTGAATTTGAAATGTTTATGAGAGGACTTTTCAAAAGATTTATGTTAACACGACAGACAGAGACCACTGTTATTAGGCAAAGAGCTAGCAGTCTTTTTTGCACAGGATGAAATATCTGTTTAACATGGGTATTTGAACGCTAGAATTTGATAAATTCTTTCAGTGTCTCCATATATTGTCTTCTTTTATATTATAGATAGATAAACAGATAGATGTATAGATAGAAAGATAGATGAGTACTGTAGATAGATAGATAGATAGATAGATAGATAGATAGATAGATAGATAGATAGATAGATAGATAGATAGATAGATAGATAGATCTATCATGCATGTAAATATAGCTTCACCAATGCTTTTTTGACAACAGCAGACAAAGAAAAATCCTTAACTGTTTCAGTCATTTCAGGTGGTACCCTCACCATGACAATTATTGGAAATGGTGGTACCCTCGAGAGGCTTTTTTGGTTACCCTCGCCCTGACGATGTATTTCAAATGCAAAATCTCGTAATTCTGTGATGTATCACATGTGGAATGCATGTCCAATGGTTAGTTTAACATTAAAACTACATGCTTGATAAAGATGCAGGGGCGGCGGAGCTGGGGGGGCACTGGGGGCACGTGCCCCCCCACTTTTGGGCCCAAAAATATATAAAATGCCCCTTTTTCTCCTTGAAATTACCGTAGACAAGGTGCCCCGGAGCCCGGTGCCCCCCACTTTTCGAAGCGTTCCGCCACCTCTGTAATTAAAGATGGGCTTTGGATTTGATGAAATAACCTCAGGATGACAGAGAATTACTTTGAATCGACTGTTGTAATGGCTGCTCTGATGGCGAGGGTACCCCCCTCGTTAGTGCACAGTGAAAATGACACCTTTGAGGCAGCTGTCTCTAAATAGCAATTAAGACCTCGAAGTAATTTACTAAGAGTGTGTCAGGTAAGTGTCAACAGGGAAGCAAGCATTCAATTGCACTTTTGGAGGTTCAGTAGAGAATTAGAGATCACTGGCTTGCATGCATGGTTCTGCAATCTGCATTGCTCTGCTATGCCAAAGCACGGGGCCACCTAGCGGCCGGCTGTGCGTATAGCAAAGATCGCTATACGCACAGCCGGAGGTGCGAATAGCCATTTCACGCTATACGCACCTAGGACAAACTCCCGGAGGTGCGAATAGCCACTGCGTTTTGCGAAATTCAAGAAAAGAAATTTCTTTGTCAATTTAAACGCTATTACAGGTAATTTAGTCAGTAAAAATCGTTGAATATATAAGAAAATTTTGAAGCATGGTTCTGAGATTATTGATTTGTCGACAAATAACATGTCATGCTCGAATCATGCACATAGAGCGTGATTTTTACAACGTTTGGTGGACGATAATAGACGTTTCAGAGACGTTTTGCAAATAATGTATTTGATGAGCCTCATATATCTTAAGAAATACGACCACTGGACATTTCATATCACCAAGACCACTGCTAGGAGTCAGTTGAGTCTGTCCTGACCATTTTGTGTAAGTATTGACAAGGACTGGTATAGCCTGGCGCGGCGCAGGCGCGATATATTTGCAATAATGGTCTCCGGATGCAGATCACCGATGCAGAAGTAGAAATAGAAGCCTATACGTACATCTTATTTTATTCTCTGGACTGCTGGGGCTGTATCTGATCACTCAGGGAAAGTTCTCAGAGTGTAGCTGACAGGGCTAGAGTAAAGAATTTGTAATTGAACACCTACTGTAGTAAGACGGAAAATCCGATGGCAATTCAGGTGCTTTAGGAAAAAAGTATGCGACCCTGGTACCTGGTAAGTGGTCGGCATAAATTTTCCTCCTATTAAAACAAGAGTAAAGTTAAAAGACCAACAACAGCACGCCCACAGCCACTGGAATTTAATTGTTGAGCCAGTTGAGGTTATTTTGCCTATGTGCTTGATAAGTATGAGTATGTGCAGGTTTACCCTGTGGTGATGAGTTTGAGTAAGTGGGAGTTTTGATGTCGAAAACACTAGTCGGTTAAAGTTTATCTGGGCAGAAGTGAGAAACACTGAATATTTTGGGCAAGGAAGCTAAAACTTCAGGCAATTAATCATTTGAAAATTATTTAAAGGACCAGTAGTTTCCAAACAATCACACTTGAAATGGTAAGAATTCTGGATCATGATATTTGGGTATTGCTCGCCGCCGGCCTTCCCAAAAAAAATCTTCGAGGCTGCGGCAACTCTCAAATATTCAAATTTGATGGATTTTAGAAGGCATTGTCTTGAACTGATGGCCAATGACCTCTTTAATGATATTTCATTTTCAGACGATGGCGTTTAATGGGATGAATGGTAACCATGTGTCTTCGGAGTCAAGAAGAGATTTGTTTGGAGGAAACATGAACATGGTGATGCCTGCTAACGTCATGGATGTCAGGTGGGATTGTCAACTTTAAGGAATTCTACTCTGAGCAGAATAATCAATGCCGATTGATGGCGATTATCCTTTCTGAAAGCAGACCCCTCTTGAGGAATGTCATCAATAAGCACTCTTTGCGGGTGTATTGATGGAATCCCCAGTAACTCTGATACCATTTCTTCACCATATTTCTTTATTGTATTAAATTGCTTGTTCAAGAACACATGCTGTCTATTCAGCGCTGCAATTGTTTATTTCCTGTTTTGTAGACCTAACATATGTCAGCGTGTTCACACTTACAAATTGAATGTTTATAAAATGATTTTTCAATAAAGAAAATTTATTTGTATAACTGAATTGTGTTATGAGATGACGTGAATGATTTTTCCTGGATCTTTCAAGACTAACTTTTCTGTCTGTAATTTAAAGGTGATTTTCATTTCTGTTTCAGCGAAATGAGAGAAGTGCCTGACAACCAAGAAGTCTTTGTTAATCCGGAATCCGACCAAAGTTTTATTTTGGAAATTTTAGAATATGTAGAAGAGCCACACGAACAGGCACTAAGGTAATTTATAGTGATATTGATCATCAAGATTATGATTCTGGTGATTTCATTTCAATTCTGGTTGGTTGATTTACCACCATTTTCTGGCAATGAATGAAAAAAAAAAACTCAGTCTACATATGGCTCATTAGCAAAGGAAATAAATATACGTTTAAATATGTTTAAACCAAAAAGTCTGAAAAATGTTATGGTGGACCTATCAATGAAAGCAAGTTGAGCAATATAATCAAAATTCTATGAGGACAAATAACCTTAAAGTTGAAGATAATCAACAATGGCCTTTGCGAAAGTTCTTAATTCACAGGCTGAAGCCTGATTGGACTTCTAGTCTCACTAGTCATCAAGATATTCAAAGGTGCCGTGCTCTGACAGAGCATGCTAACTTCATCTGGACAGCAAATAGGTCACTCTTAAACTCGACCAATCAGAGAAGTTCTAACAAATTTAAACTTTGTGAAAACTTCTTTGATTGGCTGATTCGACTAGTGACCTCTTTTCTTGTACACTTATGACAAAAAAAAAACTCTTGTTAGGTTGTTAGACTTTGATCTGTGCTTAATTGCAGCTGAAATTATTTATTGACAGGACTTTCTTCAGTGACTTGGCAGAAAGCAACGGAGTCACGAATCCCAATGAATCGGAATTGCTCAGCATCGAAGATATCCCTTCTCAAGATGTCTCTATATCAGAGTAAGTTGAATGTTCTTGATGGTGAGCCTCCTGTCCTCTTTAGCCTACCAAGTACATAAATACAGTATGTTAAGCCCCAACCACCCATTTTGATGGAGTGTGGTAGATATGTTTTAGCCTGACTCTGGCTACATATTTTCAACCAATAAAAGAACAAGATGTAAAAATGATCTTTAAAAATTTTCTCAAAAATTGTTATATTTCAAGTTTTTTCACAAGGATGTCATTGGCTGTTGTGTTTGAATCACTCAGAATCATACTACTTCATTCATTGATTCATGTGAATTGGATACATGTACAGTTGAAACCACGTCACCACGAGAGTCTGACTCTCTGTTACTGAGTGCAGGGCCGTATTAGCGCATTTCTGGGCCCGGGGCAAACTGTTTTTAATGGGCCCCCCCTAGCGCCCCAAAACGCTCTGAATTCTGAAATGTACATTCCCACGCCAGTTACCCGACAGACTTTCTTTACTGTCGCAACTCTTGCCAGCTTCATAATGGGCCCCCCTGAGGTCATGGGCCCGGGGAAAGTGCCCCGTTTGCCCATAGGTTAATACGGCCCTGACTGAGTCTACTCTGCAGTTCAAAACACGCTGACATGTCCCACCTGCAAGATGTGACATATGGTTGACTGAAAAAGGTTTCTTTCATTTGTATCCTTAGCCCCATTGCTGTGTTCTCCTCGTGTCTCAATTTGCCTTCCTTGCCAGTTAATCAATACAGGACGTAAAGCCCCCCTCCAATCATCCATCCATCCATCTTGAATGTGTAGTTCTGCATTGTGTCTTTACAGCTGTGAATGCGCGTTTCTAATCAAAGGACGACAGTTTGTGTCCAAATTCAACGAAGCTCACAAAAATGAAGTCAACATAAAATTAGCAGTCTTCAGATTGAACAAGTACAAGACGGATGTGCTGCTCAGCTTCAATGATCCAGTCAATAGGTATTTTAAGAAAGTTCATTAATATTTATTTGTTCTTTAATCTGTATAATTTTGCAGGGGTTGATGATCACTCTCACAAATGCTTTTTGGTAGTCGTCTTGAAAAACAAGTCAACCTTGACACAAAATTTAGAAGGGAAATTATAAATTTAGACAAGAAAGATAACAGATTTCTGTATTCATATCTTCTCAATCTGTTCTGGTTAAATAATTATTGTGGTACTGTCACTGTTTAGTATTGTACACAAATGAGTGATGGAAGATGTAATTCTCGTGTGTTACTTCACCCACATACTTTTAAATTATTTTCTTTTATTCAGTAACCCAAGTGAGCAGGCGTGGTCCTCACAAAACTTCTCAAAAATGGTCTCCACCTTACAAGTCATCAATACTGAATTTTTTGGATGCTGACATAAAAAATATTATTTATTTATTTCTTAAAATCTCACATATTATGTTGTGGAAGGCTATGGCCTAGACTCACCAGAACACGATGTTATCAGTACGACGGCAAGCAATAGACAAGCGTCGCGGTGGCTGGCCAGCAGGGGGCAGTCCAGCCAACCGCAGCGCCGCCTACAACATACCATATGGTTTTATTATTTTTTGAACCACAAATTGTAGAAATATATAGAAAATATAGAAATATAGAAATATAGAAAATGTCAAGTCCAAAAATATGAAAATATGATAATTAAACAGCAAATGTCCATATGGGTTGTAGAAACAGAGCTATACGGCTCTAAGATGGAGGGGGAAAATTACAGGTGGGGGCGGACATTGTCTGCAAGGCGCAGGCCATACAGCCTGGAGAATACAACAGGTAAAGGAGCAATTACCCACAAAAGGAATACGCATCATGTAAAGGAACAAATACCCACACCCAACTTTTAACAAACATGGTTAGGGAACTTAAGGGTACACTCTTAAAGAACACAAAGGACGGACCAACTAAAGCAAAGGACGGGACAGTACACAAAGGACGGGACAGTACACAAAGGACGGACTAATGACATTAAACCCATATTCATGTGGCTGGGGAAGGGAGAATCCAGGCTGAGCCATACAGCTCCAAGATTAAGGGGGAGGGGTGGGCAGAGCCGACAAGGGGATGGGGCGGAAGAAAAGGGCAGCCGTGTGTGCCGTAGCTCCCAGAACCGCCCGGATGCTCACTCCGCGTAGGGTTGCAAGATGGGCGGCCTGGGGGAGCACATCATAGGCAAAGCGGCCCAGGTAGGGGGCATCTGACTCCAGCACGATCCGCTCAAGGGGGCCCGACGGCAGAAGTCATCACTGCCGGTGTTGCGGATGGTGGCAGGAGACACGCCAAAGACGGTGGAGGGGAAGTCCCGGATCCAAGCCTCCTGCTCACCCATATCCCCTGTGAAGCAGTGGACATAAAGAGGATGATGAGCAGTGACGTCCTGGTGGCGGAGCACCCTCCTGGTGAGCCGGAAGACGTTCTCACCCCGGAGATGCAGGATGAGGGGCTTGTGGGACTCTACCGAAGCCCGGATGTGAAACTTCAGGAGGTCAACCTGGGCATCCAGGGACCTGGGACTCCGGTAGAGGTCAATCCCACATTCACCGATGCCCATGCATTCCGGGGCCAGCATGCGGGGCAGCACTGCATCTCGCAGCTCGAGGCGTCGCGCCTGGGTGGGATGGATCCCAAAACAGTCCACATGGGACAAGGCGGGGGCGGGAAGGGAGCGCCATTCTCTGGGGAATACGCGGTTATTGGCGATTCCAGCCAGGCGGAGAGAGCCATCCAGCTCCTGGGACGAAGGGGGGAGGGACGACAAATGGCAATGGGCATCGTAGGCCACTGGTAAAATATCGTAGGCCCCGTTGTAGGTGGGAAGGGGGGGACCTAACTTCCTCCTGCAGGGCTGGGGACTGCTCGGCCAAAAAGAGCACTAAGGAACGCCAGTGGAGTAGCTCCACCGCATAGGCGGGGTCCCATGGGCTCAGGTTGAGCGAAAGCGGGATCTCCACACCCATGTAGGCCGCAGCATCCCGCAAGAGGGCAGCAGTGGTAGCCCCGAACATCTGCACAGTGGCATCCGTAGTCCAGCCATTCCGGATGAAGGCGGCGGGCAACCGGCCGATCGACAGATCCATCGCCCTGGCAATTAGCAAGAGCAGATCCCCACAGCCTGCAAACCAGGAGTAACTGACCTCATCCTCATCAGGACGGACGTGCCCGGCTTCCAACTCATGGGCTCTCAGGTCCTGGGTGTTGTCAAAGATCGTTTCACACTCCAAACACACGACCTCAATATGATGCCAGTAGGGAAGATGGCACCTTTGGACATGACGCCGCAAGTGGGGGGGTACTTCCTGACACAGGGGGCACACTTGGGAGGAGGGGGCACTGCGGGGAATAAGCTGCTGTACGGCAGCAGGGTTGGCGGGTAAGACCAATGACATCAGAGAGGGGATGGGACTCTGAGTCGCGAGTGACATCAGGGGAGGGATACTCGATGATGTTGAAGGTGCAGGAGCACTAGATGCCGAAGGGCGAGGGGCTACATCGGAGTCATCCAGTTCCACTTGCCTGGACAACCACTGTCGTCGAGGAACCTCCTCATCACTGCTGTCACTGGCCATGTTGATCTGGAAATAGCACAAAGCCACTATGAATGGGGGAATAGTCACAGGTTCGGTCACGAAATAGCACATATAAATTCAACCCAACCGCAAAAGTGTTAGTGTATAAGTGACTTAACTTAAGAAATTGTCCCTCAGACGAGATGGCATCCGTGTGGTCCTTCCAGCTCGTGTGGTGGCAGGGCGCCACAATTCATCAGAACTGGATTCGTAGGGGGAAGGACTGGAGGGATCAGTAGAGCAGGAAGGTAGGGAAAACAGCTGATGTACGTCAGCTAAAGGGTCACTTGGGGGGGAATCAAGGGAGTCGTGCAGGCCTACACCTGCTGCAAGAGGGAGGGGTAGGGTGTCAGACCGGGAGTTTTGGTCAAGGGATGCACGCTTTCTATGCACCCAAAGAGGCACGGAACGCTCATGAAATGGCCGCAACCGATCATGGTGCTGGACCGTTGCCCTACGTTGACCTGACACCCGATAAAGCACTGGGGACACAACCTGGGTGACTACAAATGGGCCTTTCCACAAAGGCTGGAGCTTCCGGCTCACACCAGCTGTGGTGGCAGAATTTGTCACCATAACCAGGTCTCCTGGCTCAAAGAGGTGATGTCTCAAAGGGGCCTGCATGTCATAATACTGCTTGCTGCGTCGCTGGGAGGACTTCATCCTCTCTCTGGTGGTGGCAAATATTGAAGACATCTTCAGCAGTAGGTCCTTGACATGTGTATTGGCCGTTTGAGGCTCACCTTGTGGGATACCAAAGAGGACGTCAGATGGTAAATTGACCTCATGCCCCAGCATTAACATATTTGGGGTGAACCCAGTAACCCGGGAGACGGTGGCTCGGAGGCTCATGCCAAGTAGGGGCAGGTGGGTATCCCAAGTATCCGTTTTTCCGGCCAGGAAGCACCTCACATAGGATGCAATTTGTTGGTTGTAACGTTCCACCTGCCCATTGCTTCGCGGGTGGTATGGGGTAGTTCGGGTCTTGGCGGCCTGGAGGCGTGAACATAGCTCACCAAAAAGATGGCTCTCAAAATTTCTCCCCTGGTCTGTGTGGATAATGCGGGGAACCCCAAACCTAACAATCCAGGAATTCAAGGCGGCTTGGGCGGTAGCCTCTGCAGATTGCTCCGGAAGGGGACACAACTCCAGCCACTTTGTAAATTGGTCAACAATTGACAACACATAACGGTTGCCTGAGGAGCTGGTGGTGAATGGCCCAAGGATGTCCATATGGACCCTCTCCCCAGGACAACCAGCTTGGAAGGACAAAAGAGGAGCCCTGGGCTTCAGCTGGTATTTATTCTTGGAGCAGGTGAGGCATGAAGCAATAAACAACTCCACGTCGCGCTTCATAGTAGGCCAGTAGAACCGCTGGGACAGGAGGTGGAGGGTTTTGTCTCTGCCCCAATGGCCGCCGACAGGGGTGTCATGTAGTTGTTGGATTATGTCCTCACGGCCCTTAAGAGGCACAACCAGGCAATCACGATGGGAATCAGACAGAAACCAGCGGTAATACAAAACACCATCACTTAGCCTAAGATTATCTCGGTGTCGCCACAAGTGCTTGGTAACAAAGCCCTCAGACATTAATACATCATTTGATGGTTCTCCATTTTCCAACCAAGATAAAATGGGGCGAAGCTCCTGGTCACGTCGCTGGAGCTCACGAAGGTCACTGGGCTGATACTGAGCTAGATAGTTAGATGGGTAAGGTGGGGTAACATGAACATCATCATCAGGTCGAGACCCTACTGTGGGAATTGAGGACTGACGTACCAGAAGGGGGACACATAATCAACATCTGAATCGAAACGGGCCCACTGGGTGTGTAAACGCTGGCAATATGGGCACCCACCACAAGGTAAGGAAGCTAGGTCTGCTCCAGCCACGTAACAATCACATGAGGGGGACACATCCGGTATTCGTGATAGGCCATCCGCATTCAAGTGCTTCGTACCAGGACGGTGTTCAATGGACATGTCATACTGGGATAGCTCTTCCAGCCAGCGCCCAAGCTGACCTGTAGGATTCTTAAAACGGCACAGCCAAGCCAAGGAACCATGGTCGGTACGGACCGTGAAGTGGCGTCCCAGAAGATAGTGGCGGAATCTGCGGGTGAACACCACTACTGCCAGCAACTCTTGCCTAGTTGTACAGTACTTTCGCTGGCTGGGGGTTAGGGTAAGGGAAGCGAAGGAAATGGGCTTTTCACGGCCATTTTGCAGCTGATATAAGGCAGCAGCAACAGAAACTCCGCTTGCGTCAGTGTCAAGAACATAAGGATCCTCATTGTTCGGATATGCAAGTACAGGGGGGCTAGCCATGATGGACTTGAGCTGCTCAAATGCTTCCTCACAAGCAGGTGACCAATAGAAAGGGACACTTTTCTTAGTGAGTTGGGTTATAGGAGACAGTATTTCGGCCATGTTAGGTACAAAGTCCCTATGATAATTGACAAATCCTAAGAATTTCTCAAGCTCCTTGATGTTTCTAGGGGAGGGCCAGTCAAGGACACATTGGACATGGGCATTAGTAATGGCTACACCATCACGGGATACACTCCTACCAAGGAAACGGACTTCCGAACAAAACAAACTACATTTCTTTGGCTTCAATTTCAGCCCATGGGCACGGAAACGAAGGAGTACCAACTCTAAATTAATTAACGATTCCTCATACGACCTTCCCAGAATGATGACATCATCAAGATATACAAGGACCTTGTCCCACGTTAACCCACGGAGAACAAGGTGCATGACCCGCTGGAATGTTGCGGGCGCATTGCATAATCCTTGGGCCATGCGCACATGTTGGAACAGGCCGTATTTTGTAAGGAAGGCGGTCTTGTGCTTGTCCTTAGGGTGTACAGCTATTTGCCAGTAGCCGGAAGCAAGGTCTAGAGTGTGGAACCACAAATTTCCAGCCAGGGTGTCCGTACACTCGTCAATTAGGGGCAAGGGGTAGGCATCCTTACGGGTCTTAACATTGAGCTGGCGAAAGTCAACAGTGTAGCGTACCTCCCCATCCCGCTTCCTAACTAATACAGGCGCAGAGGCCCACTCTGAAAAAGAGGGCTCAATTACCCCGGCTGACAACATATTGTTCAGGGTGGTCTCTTCCTCTGCTTGGAACTTGAGTGGGGTCCTTCGTAACCGTTCCCGAACTGGCTCCTCATTGTAGGTACGGATCCTGTGTTTTAACAGGGTGAATATGCCTAGGTCCATGGAACCACAAGAGAATGTATCAGCATACACAGTTAACAGACGAGCAATAGCAATCTGTTCTCTCATCTCAAGGCGGGCACAGGCATCCGTGAACAAGGGCAGTAAATGCGCAGGCAACTCATCGCTGGCACACTGGAGCAGTTCACGTAATTCCCTCTCTGGGCAATTGGAAGGGGGCAGGAAGGAAGTACCAACAGTAGGGCCTACATTGTTGATCTGGTCAATAGTCTGCCAGTCGAGGGGGTCGTCTGACACATCGTCAGATCTGCTGTCCGGGGGAGGGCATGAAGCAGATACCCTACGGCATCTCGGGGTTGAAGGGGTAATGGTGTGCCCTACAGCACTCTTGGGAACAGGGGAAATTGGCGATGGGAAAGGGGGCCGTACAGCCCCTAGCTCACAGGAAGGCAGGGTGGAGGGGGAAGAGTTCGGGAGCAGAACCTCTTGGAGCTCCATAGCATGAGCTATGAGTTGATTACAATGAAATGTGATGGGCCAAGAAGTGTCATTGATGACCTCCACACAACCAACATCCCCACCATCCAGCAAACAGGAACTCACCATCCAGCAATCCGTGACTTGGGGAGTAGTAACAAAGGGAATACAGGCAGGGTTACTCAACCTAACAGGGACCAACTGCCTTGACTGAGGCGGAATAACAGTCTTCTCAGCCACATGAACCCGACTCACCCGATGGTCACCACAATTGCTACGATGTACATGAATGTCAATCTTCTGACCATCCAAAGTCAGGGTGCTATCACTTAAGTCCACCACAGCATTGTGCTGCAGCAAGAAATCCAGGCCAAGAATGCAAGGATCGGAGATAGGGCCACTGACAAAGGGATGCTGGAAATTATTCCCAGTAATATCAAAGGTCACAGGGTCAAGGACACCACACAACATAGCACAATTCACCTGGGCTGTATTGATGGAAATATTACGAACAGGCGGCAGCTCAAGTAAGGTGTCCTGCACCATGGACACTTGTGCTGCTGTGTCAACAACAGCCAATACAGGGCGGGCTAGAGAATTAAAATGGATAGGGACAAGGAGATTACAACCAACGCAAGCATTTTCTATTAGACGCACATCTAATTTGGGGTCAGGGGGAGTGCATTCACTTTTTATTAGACCTACATCTAATTCGGGGAGAGTGGGGCCCAACAGCCCACCGGTAAACTCCTGGGCAAGGGAGTCTACCGTCTGGAGTTTAAATGTCTGTAGTCACGTCGCTCTGATGACTTAGCTGGACTGGGACTCCTATCACCCTGGTCATCAGTAGAGGGTGGCACATCATCAGTCTTCCGCTGTCTTTGGCCCGAAGGCCGAGAGTGAGACTCCTTGTCGGCCTTGCTTTCACTCTCATTAGGGAGGCGGGTGAGAAGTTTGAACAGCCGTCCCTTCCTGGGACTGGAGCTCCTAGGGCTGGGGTTCTGGCTACGGGAGTTGCCTTGACTCCGTTGGGGGGAAGGCGAGAACCATCGCCGACCGCGTCGCCGGTCCCTGGATCCACGGGCAGGGGACCTACGGCGGTCCTCTTCATCGCCAGAGCCGGAATCAGGAATGTGCTCATCAGGGCTGCACTCGAAACTCACAACTTGCGGCTCCCTGTTATCAACTGGTCGCTTGAGGCGGTTGGCACATTCGGCAGCCATGTGCCCCATACCCTGGCACTCGAAGCACCGAAAGGGGGAGGGGGAACGGCGCCTCTTGTTGGCACACTCTCGGGAACGATGGCCTACACCATCACAAGTAAAACACCTTATGGGGTTGGAGGACACACTTCGCACATGATGGCAGGGGGGCTCAGACGTCGCCACTGGCTCACCAAAGGAGATCTGACGAGTGAGCAGCTTTGTGCCGGTTCTAAGGCCATGCACCTGGGCAGTCTTGATCCTTTCGACAGCATCTCGGATGGTGGCTGGATTCTGCAGGCCAGTAAGGAAGGCGGCATTGCGATCCCTGCAGCCATCCAGAAAGGCCTCCACAGCATAGGTCTCAATATGGCGGGCACCAAGGTCCTCTGGATGGGCGCTGAGGGTGTGAGCATACACCCTGTCGGCAAAGGTTTCCAAATCCTCAGACTCCAACTGCTTTGCGGACAACAGTTCAGCCCGGAGCCTCTTCTTAGTGGACTCGCTTTTCGCACCATACCGGGCATCCAGGGCAGAAAGGACGGCTTCCCAATTGGCAAGAGTGGCATCCCCCAAATTCTGAACAGCTATCATTGCAGGGCCCCTCAAATGTGTCCTAAGCATTAGCAACTTCTCATTTGCAGTCCACTCACAGGCATTAGCCACAAACAAGAAAGTCTTTTTCCAGGCCTCCCACTTAGTAGTGGCCCCCTCAAAGTTCTCAAGGAGGTTGGATTCCGCGGAGGTCAGCTTTCTTCTTCGGATCTGGGCATCCTGGGCATCCTGGGCCTCATTCCTTCGTCGGATCTGGGCACCCTGGGCATCATTCCTAGGTCGTCCCCATTATAAATATTTAAGGAAGGCGGCATTGCGATTGGTTCTGGGCACCGTCCCTTCGTCGGGGTCGGTACCGGCCATCCGGCGGGAACACATGCCGGAGGCCCTCAAATCCGAAATCAAGCCCCACATTCAGATCATCCAAGTCTCCAGGATCCTCCATCTCTTCTGGCTGCTCCTCAACCGGTTCCTCAATTAAGCCCCGGTTTAGGGCATTAGGGGAAGGCCTCTGGGTGTGGGCGACAGAGGAAGCAGAGGGCCGGCGCTGAGCAGGGGTGGTGTTGGAAATGGGGGATGGCCTCAAGGTCTGGGTGACAGAAGAAGCAGACGTATGGGCAACTGGGGTGGTAGACGGCTGTTGCTGGGGGGCAGGGGTGTGAGGCTCAGACTTCACTGCCTCAATCAGCCGCTCATTTGTATCTACCAGCCGTTCATTGGCGGCCATGAAAGCCTCCCTCAAACGGACGCTCTCCTCTCGCTGTTGGGTAACCCCCTCCAAAATAGCACCCTTAACCTCTTCAACTAAGGATTTCATACCCTGATCAAAAGCAGTAAGGCGACTCTGGTCCGCAGCTGCACGGGCCTCAAATCGGCGCTGCTCCTCATCCCAACGGACCTCAAGGCGGCTCATTTCATCGGCCCGACGACCCTCCTCTAACTGGAGCCTCTGCCTCTCCTCCTCACGACGTGCCTTCTCGGCTAACTGGAATTGCTCCTGGAAGGCCATGTGTGATTGGCTAAGGAGGGACCCAAAATAATGCTTATCAGCAGCACGGGACTCCTCGGAATTGGCCTGGAGTTGCCGGAAAAAGTCCATTTGAGCCTTCCGTTGTGCAAGACCCTCGGTTTGTACATCCATGCTTAATTTACGGATTCCGGTTACCAAGTCCTGGACAATTTGACTGGAAGAGTTTGAGGCTGGGCTATCACCGGGACCCTGTGCCTGAAAGGCTGGAGTAGTCCCGGGGGGAGTGACGGGAGCGCGGAATTGCAGGGTCGGGTAAAAGGCATTCACCTTAGGTTTAAGCACAGGGGATCCAGACTGGGAAAATGATGGGGGCGACAACTTAGGCTGATATCCATCAGCCGGGGGCTGGCCAGAGCCAGGGAAAGGGAAAGGAGGCAACCCGCGGGTATCAATCAGTGGGGGCATGCCAGGCTGCAGTGGCGGTGGGAGGGTATCATGGTCAGACAGCTGGCTTACACCAGATGGCGTGAGCGGAACCTTCATAGAACGTTGATACAAGTCAGCGGCAGTGGGAGGGTGGTGACCCGGGGGGCGTATACTGGCACCAAGAAGGTCATCACCAGTAGGGACTGCCGCTAAGCGGTAGGGGTTTAAGGCGGGGTCACGGGAGCCTAAGCCAGCATTAAGTGTAGAGAACTCGGGGATGTTGGAAGCAATGACACCCCGGTGCCAGGCCATAAATTCACGCCTCGACACCTTCTTACAACATGCATGTAGCTGCTCCCAAGAAGTAATAGGTCTGGATTTAATAATATTTTGGGCAGACACAGGACCAATGCCTCTAAGTTCCATAAGCTCAAATATATCCGCAGTATCCAAATGGATCGCCATACTGGTAGTCTGGGAGGGTACACGGGGCAAGGGGCGAAACAAGGGGTAAGACTTTAGGGCTAGGGCAAAAGCAGGCTACACCTGACTGAACCGCAAAGTCCAAACAACATGGCACCCGGTGCAAAATGTTAATAAAGTTATGGATTGTAGTGGTTAAACATACATCCGAATCAGGCCCGCACCTGATAAGTTTCAACACACAAACACAGTTGGAATTAGATTAAATACTCAAATGTTGGCACAGAATTGTTAACTTTATTAAACACACGACACTTTATTCAAACATCCATTGGGGCATGTATATGGATGTGGCAGGGGCCAGATGGTATGAACTGGGAACAGATAATCATAGGGCCAGGTAAATGGGAACAGGAGAGACCACAGCTAATAATGGAATGCAGGCAATGGGATTGGATTGGGTTGGATAAGTGTCAGGCATACACCTGATATCAATGGCAAAGTTCACAGAGTGGTAAACAGGCATTCACCTGACTTCAATGCCGTAATTCAGAATGGAAGGTAATCAGGCATTCACCTGACTTCAATGCAGTAATTCAGAATGGAAGGTAATCAGGCATTCACCTGACTTCAATGCAGTATTTCAGATGGGAGGTAATCAGGCATGCACCTGACAGGAATGCAGTAATCAGGCATGCACCTGACAGGAATGCAGTAATCAGGCATGCACCGGACAGGAATGCAGTAATCCCTAGTAAACCCTGCAGTGCAGTAATCAGGCATGCACCTGACAGGAATCAATATTAAAGGGAAAATCAGGCATGCACTTGGGTACAGCTTAAAGTATTTATTTTTATATGTTGTATTTTATTTCTTTATTTCCACAAACAAAAACAACTAGTGGGGCCACAAATAAAAATTACTAATGGGAAGACCAGGCATACACCTGAGTACCTTTAATTTGCTGTACCCATATAATCCAATAGAAAAGAATACTGCATGTATTGCATGTAGATACCACTCCACAGGTGTGACAACCTAGCATTAATCCAGGGCAGATTAGCATTGAAGGCCAACACAGATTAGCATTGAAGGCCAATACAGGCCTAAGTCCCAACACACAATGTTAAAGTATCAGGAAAGAATTATAAACGCAGAAATAATGGCAAGGGAGCCCTAAATAAGCTCACAGCAGTCCATGTCACTCTCACAAGCACTGGCAGTGGCCACACAGCACCAGCAGCAGCTGCCTCAAAACACGTGCTTGCAGCACTGTGCAGTCTGGGGCTGGTCTAAAAATAGCACAAGTGTTGACAGGCAGCTGCTGCTGGTGCTGTGTGGCCACTGCCAGTGCTTGTGAGAGTGACATGGACTGCTGTGAGCTTATATAATTTGGAAGGCTATAGCCTACCACTTACCATTCACAACATAAAATATTTCGTTTTTTAGCTTGCTTGAGCTCTTGGTTGGTTGCTTGAGGTGTTACTTGCTTGCTTGTTTCGTTACACATATAGGTTGCCCACAGAAACACATCCTACTGCCAGCCATTCAGCTGGAATGCCATGCCGGGAGACTGACAGCAGAGTTAACTGGACGAAACAACAGTTAAAATTAAGTCACAAATGCATGACCAGCCTGAGCATACAGTCAGTATAATCCAAGGGTGTGGGCTCGTATCCCATTCTAACACCAATTTGGAAGGCTATGGCCTAGACTCACCAGAACACGATGTTATCAGTACGACGGCAAGCAATAGACAAGCGTCGCGGTGGCTGGCCAGCAGGGGGCAGTCCAGCCAACCGCAGCGCCGCCTACAACAATGTTTATTGATGTTTTTTTTTACCAATATTGTACAATGTATATAGATATTTATATATATATTTTGTGAATAAAATGTGTATGCTGTCAACGAAGACTTATGTGTCTCTGCTATTATTAAATTGCTCTCTCTGAGCATGTGACTTTCATTCAAGCTGGTGGTTCATTATTATTTTTTGTCACATTTAATTTGATACTGGTTGGGTATGTAAAAGGAGACGGATATTCTTATTATGCAAAGTTTCTTCAACTTGCCAGGAGTGTTTTAGCCTACCAGGTGCTGCGTTGGGTTTGTGTGTTGTCATGGACGGATTAGGAAATTTTCAAGTGGCTTAATGCTTGCTCTCTCTGGCGTTGGACAGGCATAAACTTGTTATGATGCTTCCCTAATTTTGATCTGAGGATACTCCATCCTCAATGGGAAGCAGTCTTGAGCAGACACTCTCTGGGTGAGGGAGGGGGGGGGAGTAGATCAGCAGAGCAGAGCTCAGTATCCATCCAACCTTTCCTTGTGCAATTGCTGCGTCAATGACGCAGCACGTTCTGGAGGGCTTAATATCGGGCGCAGCACCTTCTAACTGGTACCAATGTTTAGGAAATTTAATTTCCTACATTTTGAGCTAAGTTTCGGCTCTGTACGACCATTCTTTCTATGTCAAAAGTGCGTCCGAAACACACGAAGTCAATGTCCGAACTTTTGTTGACATGTTCTTATTCCTGTCATTTCTCAAAAAATCAGCCTGTTAAAAATATTACAAGTATTCAACATGTTATCTTATGGTAAAATCTAGATGTTTCGATTTTTTTTAGATTTTTCAAAGCCACAAATCACCCCAAAACCAAGCCCTAAAGATTCTGTTATTTCACCCAAGCAAAGATGGCGCTGGCCCAGACCTGTGTTTCCAGACCTAGGGGGGGAGGAGCAATGGCAGAATGCTCCTGCCCTCCCCCCCCCCCCCCCCCCTGCCTGTCTGGTTCTAGAAGGCCCTGGTACTAAGTGGTGTAAATTAAGTAAAGTTGAGGCTGTTGGTTTTTCAGTAATGGAAATTTACGGAACATCTTTGTCGGAGGAGCTCTTGCAACGGCTGGTGTGGCAGTGGTGTGCCATTCCGAATTTTTGAAAAGGTAGAAGTTCCTGCCACTGGAGTATAATTTTGGCTGATAGTACCTGGAGGACTGAAAAAGTGAACAGGAAATAATATTTTCACCACTGACTAGCAGGGAAGAGCTGCCCCAGTTTTCTGAACAAGAGAGCGCTCAGCTCCAGCAAGCTCAAGGTGCTCATTCCCCCCTCTCCCTTTCCATCAATATTGTGTTTTCTTTTGAGAAGTTAGCTCAGGCTATTGTGAAAAAAAAAGTTTGTTTAGCTGTTCAAATTAATAATTAAACATTGAATTTTTTTTTAAAAAGTGGCACTTCCATACTTACTGTTGCTGTGCAGCCTGTGCTTAACTGAAGCAATTTTCATATTGGCAAAATCCAATATAGAGGGGTACCAGTGCTATAAGCACCGGCCCCACCCCCTAGCTAAAATATTTTTCGGGTCCTTTGCTTAGTTATCAAATCGACCACAAGGGGCGTTACCTACCTTCCCAGAATGCACCGCGTAGCCACGTCGGCCATCAAGAAGTGAAATCGATTTCTCGATGAAAACTTGACCAAAAAAAGGATTTAAACTGGAGTCCTCATGGCATGTAATTGTCGATAACAACTCTAGAAAAATGAACAGAAGAAATGGGGCTGGCCCCAAACTCATTGGGGTGGCGTTAGTCGTTGTTATTGCTATTTATGGACTCTATTCTTTCAACGATATCCAATCAAAATTGCGAACTGCTGAAGAAAAAACAGAACGATTAAGACAGCAATATGATTCTTTGTCGGCCCAGCTGCAAGGTATGACACCTGATTTCGTTGCTACAAGGTCTAATCTGCTAATTGCACCCGTATTTGTTTGTGTATTGTGTGTTTATTGCCTGCATTTGGCTGCTGACAAGAGGTAAACATTGAGGAATCACTGTAATATCGCTCGCCTGCAATTTGTCACTATTTGACAGCTCAACTATCTTGACTGTTTGATTCTCTTGCCAGTGCTTGTAGTGGTTACACCATGAAGTAATACCTCATTGATTTATTTTGGAAGATCTGATAAATTGGTAATGATTTAATATAATGCCTGATTCAAGTTATGTCAAGTTATCACTGACACTGTGAGTGTTGCAGGTTTAGACAGATTTGACACCAGTAGTACACCTGTGTCCTGTCAGTGTCAGACTTGGCACCTGTCAGATTTGACACCTGTCAGATTTGGCATCTGTCAGATTTGGCAGGTGTAGTGGAAAAAATAAGGGTGGTAGGGGCGGCCAGATAAAAAGGGCAAACCAATCCAATTTGCGTGACCAAATACTTATGCAGCGTCAATAAATATTGCCTATATTTACAAATTCAGCTCAAAGACGACCTAATACTGGGAATAGAGGGCTGATCCCTGAGAGGAGGTCTGACATGATGTGCCAATTGTCATATCTGTCTAATCTCTGTCTCATCTGAAATTGATTGATTTGTGGAACCCTGTGACCCACATTGTTGAAAATCTTGTTTGTCTTAGAATTTGCATGTAATGACCTTTTAATTTAACTTTCTATCACCCTCCCCCTAGGGGGAAGGCCCTTGACTGCATGCAAATCATTATTATGGTAATTTCTGTGTGAAATAACAAGAATCAAGTTATTAAATATTTTTTTAAATGTTAACTTATTGTAATGACCTAGCATGTAAACAACACAAAACGCATCTTTATACCTCCCTAGACATCTTAAATTGTTATTTGACAACATTTACCTGCAGTTTACTTCATGATTTCTCACATTTCATCAGTTCTTGCCATGTGCTTGTGGTTTCTTCTAATATTTATTTTTCGCGGCGAAATTAGGTCAACTCGCCCCTCGCAACATTAACAAACCGTTTATTTACGTAAATCTAACAGCTTTAAACTTGTCAAATTCATGATTGTACATCGTAATTTTATTATTTGAACATAGTTTCATCAATGTTTTGCAAGATTTTAATGTATTTGTTGTACAATTGAACATTTTATGCAGAAGCCCCTTACAACATCGATGACTCGTCAGTTTCGTGAAAGAATTTTAGACGCAAAGGATGGCGGGTTTTTGGTGGGTTTTAACGTAGTTTTCCGGCGGGTTTTAACGTCGTTTTTGGCGGGTTTTTGGCGGGTTTTAACGTAGATATCGGCGGGTTGGCGGGTTGGCGGGTTTTTCAGGCTATAAAAGGGTGCTTGGCGGGTTCTGAAATCAGTCTGGTCTCAGAACCGGACACGGGAACACCTGAAAAACTAACTGAGCAAGAGTTACCTTAGCCAGAATAGTTGATGGTGAGCATTTAGGCCTAGCCTATTCCAGAAATGATGGCCAAAAAGCTGACACCCATTGAGATGTGAGCATAATGCTCTTTTTATGATTTGAGAAATGCTCTGACAGACCTTATGAAAGGATAGTCATGAAGGCAAAAACAAATCAATTTGAGTCATGTATTTTGGGTTCAGGCCAGCTCAGAAATGCCAAATGAAATTATTTATGGTTAATTGTAGCCTGGGTAAATTCAGGAGAAATTGGGAAAAATGATTTTAAATGGAAATTATTATGAAAATCCATCCAGCGTCGCAAATTCTTGATTTAAGAGTCAGAAAATGTCCAATGAAATGAATGAATAAATGTCCTAAATTGAATAAAAGTTCAAAACTTTAAAAACTTGTCTCCTTTAAAATTCTTGTTTAATTCCTAAGTTTATCGGACGTTTGAATAGTCAATGAAATCAAATTGACATCCATGAAGAAAGATGAGATGCGTTTCAAGAGGAAAAATTAATTCCTCATAATTCCTGTATGATAGCGACAAGCACGCTACCAACACTAAGTCGTTACATACAGAAATTTTTGGTGGCAGCGGTGGGATGCTGTAGAAATAATACTTACAAGCATCCAGAGATGAAAATCTGCGTCTCTCAATACTTCAAAATTAACTAGAGGAAGTTAAACGCACAGAGGTTTTGACCAGGAAAATTTATTGGAAATAAACTCAACACAAAGGAAGTGATTTGAGACAATTTATTGACATGAATGAAATTAATCAAAATTCATGATCACCGTGCAAATCAAAATTGACCAAACTGGAGTTGAATGGGATCGATAAAGGTCTGAAAATTAAGGCTAAGAGTTTTAGACTGACAAAACAATTTTAAATTGTCACAATTTCATCAATTAAAAGTTTTTCAAATTTTTTTCAAATGGATACCGGAATTGGTTCAGAGCTACATGCCAACGGGCCGTCTGTTCTGTCAGCTTTTGATCGAGATATTGATGTATCTGAAGCTAGCGATGGCGAAGTAGCTGGTCCGCCTGGTCGCGGCGATCTTAACAAAGGCGACAAAAGTTCGGCCAGTACACAAAATATGAAATTTGGCGACAGTGGTTACTTTACTAGATCAAAGGGAAGAGTGACGCAAAATAATGGAGCAAACAAGTCAGTGCATGATTTTGAAAATACTGTTGTTGAGAATCAGAATAAAATTGTTGAAGAAATCAAAAATGGTTTCCAAGGAATTGCTAATTCAATACATGAAGCAATTGTACAAATGAATAGCGTTTCAGGACCAAGACGAAATATGATAAATTCGCAAAATGGTCGTTCTGGAAACGTTTCAGGTCCTGGAAGGACCACAGTTGATGAGTCGTCCGATGAATCTGACGACCAGAGCACACAAGCCGAGCAAAGTGAGCGGTCTCCTCCAAATGTAAATGCTAATGGTGGTTATTCTAGCAATTTCAAGGGCTGCAAATTGCCTCCATTTACTGGAAGAGAATCTTGGAAAGTGTGGTTTGGGCGATTTGAAGAGTGCGCCCAACAGAAGCGTTGGACAAATGAGGAGAAGATGGATGAATTGCTTCCTAGGTTGCAAGGAGCAGCTGGAGAATTTGTTTACAACCAACTCGTACCTCGAATAAGGAGCAATTATGCCAAATTAACGGGAGAGTTGAATAGTCGGTTTCGAGTAATTGAACTCCCAAAAGCTTTCAGAAGCAAGTTGTCCAAAAGAGTTCAACGGAATGGAGAGTCAGTGGAAGACTATGCAGCTGAATTGAAAATGCTGTACGACAAAGCTTTCCCTGATCGTTCCAACAAAGTCCGAGAGGAGGACCTCCTGAGGTATTTCATGGATGGTTTGTGTAATGACGAAGCCCGTAAATTGGTGGAGTTCGTCAAGGAACCGTCTACCATAGACGCAGCTGTTATGGAAGTAGTTCTTTTCCTGGAAGGCCATCACAAGAATGGTAGTGATCGCAACATAAATGACAAAGCTGGGCGCCGTAATTCAATAAATTTGGTTCATCCTGCTGATGATGATGACAATTACGAAGTAGACGATGACGAGTCTGAGTCATGGGTTGCTCGGATGTCTACGCGACCTGGAAATAAAGAGAAACATTTTGTAAATAAAACTATGAGAATACAAAATGATAATGAGGAAAGTGCGAACAGTAATATGGTTACCCTAGAAACCATTAATGATGCACTGACAAAAGTGACTGAGAAAATGGCCACGTCCGAGCAGTTTTTGGAGCTGAAAAATGATGTGAATAATTTAGGAAGCAGAATGACTATTGTTGAAGAGGAAGTCAACAGACGTTCCTACAAACCAAGAGGGAATACAACAAATCAACAGTTTACTAACAATTTCCAGAGAAGGAATTCAAACAATGAATATTTTTGTTTCAACTGTAACCAGCCAGGGCATTTAGCAAATGATTGTCCACGAGCACACTGGCTCACAGGTCAAATGCAGATGACTGTGCAGCCAAATGCGAATTATCCGGGTCCGAGTCCCGTCGATAAAGGACCACAGTTGAGAAATGGTTCGAGTGGCAGTGCAATCCCCACAGGTCAAGTTACTTCTAAGGTTCAGATGCCTGGCGGGACAAGAGAATCTGATGTGCAACAGATGTCAAACTTACAAGGGTCGACTCTGTAGGCCGAGAGAAGACCCCTAAAGATAATGGACAAGATAGAAATGAAGATGACAAGGACAGTTTCTTGAGTAAATTGCCATTTTATAATGAAGAAATTTCAGAATTTTACGAAGAGATAAATCGAGTTTCCCCTGATTGGAAAGGGGTATACATAAAAGGACAAGTTGAAGGAAAGGAAATTTATTTTACTGTGGACACAGGAGCCTCAGTCACCGTACTCGCGGAAAGAGTGTGGAAACAGTTGCCAAAGCAAGTGCGGAAAAGAAGACCAGTTAAGAAGCAATTGATAGGAGCAAATGGTGCTCCATTAAAAGCACTAGGGAGAGTGCTATTGGAATTACAGCTTGGACCAGTTAGTCTGCTAAAAGAAGTTGACGTGGCGGAAATACAGGATGATTGTCTGCTGGGAGCTGACATACTTTTGGAACAAAAGGAAGGGCCTTTTGATTTATTGTTCAGTGAAGGAACAATTAAGTGGAATAATGAGAGTATTCCCTGTATTAGTCCAATAATACAACCTGTCAGGAAGGTTGTTTTTGAAGCAGACGTAACAAACCCAGAGAATTCTGAGATTATTAATGATGTGGAACTGGCAAATGGTTTGACTGATTTGACAACCGAAGCATGTCCAAAATTTCAAGAAGTCAACAAACTGGCAGTGGTTGCCAGTACGACGAATCCAATGAATCCGGAGTCACTTATGGAGCGGATGATGCATCCATTTGATCCACCGGTATTTGAGGATAATAAAGAAGATGGAGAGATATCAAACAGATTGTTCAAAGTGAACAACGGCCTTTGGAATGTCATGGAGACATTATTTTGCCTGATCATAGTGATCAGATTAAGAATCAACAAATTTTTGATGTTGTTTTCCTGGTTGTTTTCAGAGATTGCTAATAAAGCATACGAAACAACACAGAGAATGACATTTAAACTTAATGATGGAGTACCAAAATTATTTGAGACTCCATTCTTGGATGACGGACGATTGAGACCCAAATTATTTAATCCAACGACCAATAATATTTGGCGAATGGTTCAACGCTTAATTGCAAGGATTTTTGGAATGAAGGATACATTCCTTAAATCAACGATCCTATTAAACAAAATGTGTATCTAAATGCAGAGGAATTTGATTATTCCATGATAGTCGGAAAAGAGGAACTGCAAAATACTGAATTGCATGCGGAAGATTACTGAATGGAAAGCGAAGTCTGAATTTACAATACAACAGACTCCTGAATTTCCAAAAATTCAGTGTGGGAATCTAAGCACAATGTACAGTGGGGAACGTACTTACCTTGCTGACTAAAGGCCACAACAAGACCTTGAACCGCTAGTGACATCAGGATGGGAAGCAGGAAGATGAACTGTGTTTTGAATGAAGTTCTGTGACCATGGCCACATCACCTAAGACCAAATGGTGAGGATGAAGATCGAGATGAAGATCAAGGTCAATCCTGAAGAAGATCAAGATCCAAGATGACTGATGTCCCTGAAGCTATTGTACTGGACTCGGATGATCTGAAATTGGAATATCATCTTCATCAATCTGATGAGATGCTTCCTCACTGAAAATTACAAGATTCAAGTTAAATTAACAAGATTCAAGTTGAAGATGTGAAAAAAGAACAGCTCACCCTGAGGATTTTCGAAACCCGTGGACAAAGCAGCCTGATACCAACAGACGGAGCGAGGATACAAGCGGCACCACTATCATCTACAGTGATCATTGATGACTATCAATTTAATTTTATTGCATGATGATAAATAACAAATTTGTGAGTATGAATGTGATTAATTGTTAAATTTTAATGTTATTGTATCTTATGGATTGAGCCTGAGGCTACTGTAACCTTTTTAAATGATATTTATATTTCCTGTTTTAAAATGCTAAAAAAAGAATCCGCGGATGTCCTAGCCGAGTCAAATTGTTATTTTAAAAATGTCACTGTTATATATGTATTTGATGTGTTTTAATGTTCAATTTAAGCTAGACAGTTTATCAAATTATTATTTGGATGTATGGTAAGAATAAATTATAATAATTATACTGATATTGTGACATTCATGAGGACATTTGAATGTCTAAGTGGGGGAGAATGTAATGACCTAGCATGTAAACAACACAAAACGCATCTTTATACCTCCCTAGACATCTTAAATTGTTATTTGACAACATTTACCTGCAGTTTACTTCATGATTTCTCACATTTCATCAGTTCTTGCCATGTGCTTGTGGTTTCTTCTAATATTTATTTTTCGCGGCGAAATTAGGTCAACTCGCCCCTCGCAACATTAACAAACCGTTTATTTACGTAAATCTAACAGCTTTAAACTTGTCAAATTCATGATTGTACATCGTAATTTTATTATTTGAACATAGTTTCATCAATGTTTTGCAAGATTTTAATGTATTTGTTGTACAATTGAACATTTTATGCAGAAGCCCCTTACAACATCGATGACTCGTCAGTTTCGTGAAAGAATTTTAGACGCAAAGGATGGCGGGTTTTTGGTGGGTTTTAACGTTGTTTTCCGGCGGGTTTTAACGTCGTTTTTGGCGGGTTTTTGGCGGGTTTTAACGTAGATATCGGCGGGTTGGCGGGTTGGCGGGTTTTTCAGGCTATAAAAGGGTGCTTGGCGGGTTCTGAAATCAGTCTGGTCTCAGAACCGGACACGGGAACACCTGAAAAACTAACTGAGCAAGAGTTACCTTAGCCAGAATAGTTGATGGTGAGCATTTAGGCCTAGCCTATTCCAGAAATGATGGCCAAAAAGCTGACACCCATTGAGATGTGAGCATAATGCTCTTTTTATGATTTGAGAAATGCTCTGACAGACCTTATGAAAGGATAGTCATGAAGGCAAAAACAAATCAATTTGAGTCATGTATTTTGGGTTCAGGCCAGCTCAGAAATGCCAAATGAAATTATTTATGGTTAATTGTAGCCTGGGTAAATTCAGGAGAAATTGGGAAAAATGATTTTAAATGGAAATTATTATGAAAATCCATCCAGCGTCGCAAATTCTTGATTTAAGAGTCAGAAAATGTCCAATGAAATGAATGAATAAATGTCCTAAATTGAATAAAAGTTCAAAACTTTAAAAACTTGTCTCCTTTAAAATTCTTGTTTAATTCCTAAGTTTATCGGACGTTTGAATAGTCAATGAAATCAAATTGACATCCATGAAGAAAGATGAGATGCGTTTCAAGAGGAAAAATTAATTCCTCATAATTCCTGTATGATAGCGACAAGCACGCTACCAACACTAAGTCGTTACATTATTGTTTCTTTCAGTTGTATATGAACACAAATCAAGATTGGAGAAATCCTTACAAAGTGAAAAGTCAGATCACAAGAAAACTAGAGATGGTAGGTATTTGGAATAAAATCTATTACAGGTTACTTTGTGCGTGTGAACATGTAGGGATGTTCTGATACTCAGTATTGGTGGTATCGGCACCAAAAAGCAGTATCAGATTGGAGGCACTGGTCAATATATATTATCGCTGATATTGGCAACGCAGTGCTTTTCCTAGGACCAAATTTCAATTAGCCACAAAGGCCAGTTTTGAGTGAAATGCATGAATGTGTGGCTAATTTAAATTCAAAATATGCAATTTTCATTAGCCACATGGAGGATGCATTAGCCAATGCTAATGTGGCTAATGGCTAGGAAAAGCACTGCAATGAAATACCAGTGTTGGTATTGGATCGGAAGTGAAAAAGTGGTATCAGAGCATCGCTATTAACATGTACAAGTATAATTAGTTTAAGGTTAGAAATTGTGTGGCTTCCTTCAGATAAAGTAGATTTTGCTTGTCTACTTGAAACCAATGAACATTCAATAATCTGATAATTAATCTGACCATTTAATTTGATCACCTTTGTTTAGTTTTAATTTACACTGAGTATTTCCTCTTAAAATTATTGATTTTAAATAAATAGACTAAACAATTTTATTATCGAGTAGGCCTACAATGTTTAATATATACTTTTTGCTTTTGAGTTGTTATATTCAGGATGTGTTATTTATTTTCAGACTTAATTGCTAGGAAGTCAGAAGCAGATGCTAAATTTGCTACACAAAAGGTAAGTTGAAGATTAGACTTGAAAAATATAAACCTAATCGTATTTATTTGGATATTATCTGCATCTTTCAATGGCAACTGCTGAAATTGGTGTACCCTGAGTCGATTTTTTGGGAGGGCAGGGGGATTCCCTGTCGTCCGGGCGTCCGAGAACCCCATATTTGGAGACAGATGGCCAGATTTTGTCTATATTTTACAATGGATATCCTCCATGTGTGGTTGCCCACCTCCCAGCCTTGCCCTCCCATCTAGTGCGCCTATGGCCAACATTAGATTTTCTTTTTGGGCTTCCGTCAGTGGCGTCCCTATGGGGGGGAACGGGGGGGCACGTGCCCCCCATATTGGACCTGTGCCCCCCCCCAGGTGCTCCCCAATATGAACTTTCCAACTCTGGCTAAAATATATAATTAGTATAGCATGTATTGTGGGTGCCCCCCCAGAGAATCGCGTGCCCCCCCCAGGTGCCCCCAGTGCCCCCCCCCCAACTCGAAACCCCCTAGTTATGCCACTGGCTTCCGTTTCTGATCTTAGACAAAACTGCAAGACGGCAACTGCAAGCTGTTTTAAATTGGACATAACATCTATCTTAAATTGCCTTTAACATGTTTAAGTAGTGGATAGCTAAGTATCATAAAGTTATCGAGCAGGAGTCTGCAGGACCGAAGTAAATATAGTACTGTAAACTGCTCTACCCTCTGATCAGATATGATAATCATGGAAGCTTTGGGAAGAAACCTGTTTGTGACATTACTTTTTAAATTCTGTATGATTTCTAGGACAGCTGAAAACAGAGGTGGCGGAACGCTTCGAAAAGTGGGGGGGCACCGGGCTCCGGGGCACCTTGTCTACGGTAATTTCAAGGAGAAAAGGGGGCATTTTATGTATTTTTGGGCCCAAAAGTGGGGGGGCACGTGCCCCCAGTGCCCCCCCAGCTCCGCCGCCCCTGGCTGAAAAAAAGTTTGGAATTTTGCAATGTTGTTGCGTAGAATTCTTAACGCTAAATCTGAATGGAAAATTTGGATGTTAAAAGAACATGGTTGTTTTGTGAAGCCATTATCAGATTGTCATCTGTCTTTGGAAAAATGTCGCTTGTAGTCACATGTGGGAAATACGTTCATAATTTCTAGTCCCGGGTCATTTCAAGAAGACTGATTAATTGAATTTCTTTTTAAATGTGATCAAGACCTCTAGCAGAGAGGTTGAAACATTATATCAACTAAAAAATGTAAGTCTTATTGAACAATAATACAACATATTATGGATACTAGCATAATACCCGTGATAATGGGTATAATGAGAGTACGAATGGCAGATAGAGAGGGAATCGGGAATTGTAGGTATAGGCCTATCCTTTTATGCAGTGGGATGTGACCATGCCATCTCCAGGCAAAAGAAATGTCTACTCAAGAGTGAGAGGTGGGATTTGATGGAAAGGGGCCAAGTGGAAATGGAAGAGAATATCGAGAGGAGACATAGATATGGTTGTTGTAGATCAGCTTGATAAGTTGTGTGCAAGTTTTTGAGAGTTTGTCTTTCATAGTTTTGGCGGAGTAGCATGAAGCATCCATGAATTTATAGTATGATGATGATACCTGGGACCAAGAACAACTTAAATTCTTCATTGAATTTGTTTTAATTTATTGCAGCAAGAGCTGATGAACAGAGTGAGCACCCTGAACCAGGAGTACAAGATGCTCCAGAGCCAGCACGAAGACCTGCAGGCCGAGAACACAAAGTTGCAAGAATCTCTCAATAAATTACAAGAAGACCACAAGCAGCAGCTGGAACAACACGGTCTTGAGTTCCGACAGATGCAACAGGACAAAGAGAACGATATCGCCAAGTTGAGAGGTGCGTACGCTTTGATTTATAGAGAGTTAGAGACATGAGTTATGTTGCTTTTCGCTCTTGTTTTAAAAGCAATGGATACATTGAAATAAAACAAACTGGATCACAAGAAAGTGAATAATCTCAAAAGATAGTGCTGAAAATTACGCAGATGATGGTTTCTATGGTGTTTGATTTAGCACAACCTTCCTTATGCTCACAATGAGTTTTTGCTCGCTGGTCGTGTATCTCTTCGACAGAGCTCTTAGAGCTGCATTGGGATTTGTTGGATTATTTTTACAGAAAAACTAAAAGCTTATTCGTGAAAAGTATCTCAAGAAATTGCTGGAAAAAGGAGCATGGTCAGGTCATGAAGGGCAGTAAGCCGCTGTGGTTGGGCCTCCTCTTCTTCAAAACGATAACGGACCTGATTTTGGCGATAATGCCCCAGCCACCTTTACATGCGTATATGTCCTTTGGGTCCATAAGATGTCAAGAATAGACTATTTGGGAGATTGAATCTTGGACTCGGCTCTCTGTATCAATTGAAAATTAAAAAAAAAAGGTTTTTTTTTGCATGGGCTTGATATTTTGTGCAATGGACCTTCATTTTTACCGCAGTCCTATGCAATAGGACTCCGGTACTGTTGTCCTCAATGGTATGTCAGGAATGTCATCACATTCCTGTCTGGCTGCTGGGGACTTCGTCACACATAACATGATTTGTGGTGCACGTGTGCCATGGCAACTTTGGCCGTGCCTTTATTTTGCCCTTATCTCGAGTATGGCAGGTTTCCAGGCATGTACCTTACCTGGATATGATTGTTACCAAGAATCTCATGTACACTGTCAAAAATGACTGGAATTATTTAGCTTAAACATTTCCAAGAATCTCCACATCTTCGGTTCCAGTCCCTGGGAACCCACGGCCACGCTCCTGCAGGCCTATCAGTCAACATGTATCCAGTATATGTAATCTCAAGACAGACTGTATAAGCTGTCAGTTCAGAAAGACTACAGAAATGTGGATCTCCACCTTAGGCAAGGTGAACTGTCACAGTACAGTGCTTAGTATAAGTCTCAAAACCAACACAAACTGTGTAAGGCCTTATCAGGGGTCTGTGTTGTAAAAATGTCATCACATTGCACTTTTGGAACCCTCAGTAATTGACACCACATGCATGACTGTCACTCAGACTAATTTTCAACCCCAAATGAAAGACACACCCACACAGGGTTTATTTAAAAACTGTTAAGTCATGCTCTAGTTTCTTAAAGTAATTGCAAATCAAATGACATTTAATATGATCCAAACATGACAGGATTATTATTAATTTAAAAAAATCACATGTAAATTAAATATTTGTAGAGATTCCACTCAAAATTTCCCATTGTGAATGATATGTGATATGTGTTCAAGAGGATATTGAATACAATTCTTAAAAAAAAAGTACAAAAAGAATATAATTGGAGGGGGGGGGTTACTGAGTAGTGAGCACTTAAGAATGCTTATTGCATGTTTTAACACCGATGACACTTTTCATAAGGGGACACCGGTCCAATATTGGGGGGGGGGGTGGAAGTACCTGCCTAAGGTATGACTCCGAAAGTTCACAATTTAGCATCGTACTAATTAGACGTTTTAGGGAATTTGATATTTTACATGATAAAGCAGTGTCCTGATGGATGGATAGATGAGTGGGGCTCTACGTCCTATATTTATGCACTTGGTAGGCTAATTAGGACCAGAGGAGGTCACGGCAATGAGGCGAAGGATGATTCAAACAGCCGTCCAGCATAGGCCCAGGTGACCCAGCAAGAGGTAGATGCGAACCCTGGACCCAGCGATTGGAAGTCCAGCACACTACCACTAGACCAACCCTCCCCTTAAAGTAGTGTCCAGAGAGCAAGCTTTTTCTTGACTTAGCGGGCAACCGCTAAATTTCTGGATGGCAGGGGTTCGATTGGTTTTTTTTTAATTAAATAATTTCTTTATCAGTAATTGTGGAAAAACAAGTCAATTCTTTCTTGAGAGGTCTATAATATATGCCTTGTTGGCTGGTGAAAACTTATCTGCCTACCTGAATAAATAAAATAGGTGTATTTCATCAACCTCAACACTGTATTGACTATTTTAGGACATTGCGCAATCAAAATAAATAATTATGTCCCGCATTTCCATAGACAAAAATCCCTAACAGAATATCTAATGGTCCCCTCCTGAAGGACTTGTTACAGCTGGGGACACAAAAGTGATTACCTAAATTATACAGTGGGGTAAAGCAGTAGAGAAATTTCAGAGTTTTCCAGCAAGCTCAAGTACTCCAAACAGAAAATATGGCAGGGGGTCAAATACTCGTTTTCCCACTGCACAGTTCACACTTAAGAACGTGGCTAATTTAATAATGGCACAAGCCATCGATTGCAAAGAGCCCAACGTGGTGCTGACACTAAAATACTAGGGACTTTAATTTATTGCTGGAAAGTTTTTTTGCTCGACAATTTTCCACCCCACATGTGTTTCCCCCCAAAAAATTCGATCCCCCACAAAATGTTTTCCAATTTTTTTTTCCAAAATGTTTCCCCCACGATCTCTCCAACGATCTCGCCCTCCCAGCCCCCAAATTTTTTCACACAATTTTTTTTTGCCAAAACATGCTAATTATATGAGAATGAATTTTGAGTATATATTATAGCTTTTGTACTGTCATGATTATTACAGAGATAACAAACATCGCAACTAAAATTTTCAATTATGAATAAATTAGTCTCAACTGCAGTACAGTTGAATGACACTGATCACTCATCTTGACAAATTCCCTGGTCAGGATGCTGACTACTCAGTCCAGAGAAACCTGCATACAGCTCTGTTCTACTGAGTCTCAGTGAGTGATCATATGTGTGGCTGTAGCATGAAAACTTTTCATTCAAAGGGTAAAGAAAAACATCTGTTTTTGGTTTTGGTGAATCAAGGAGCAAAAAACACAAATATTTATGGACTTACAAATGACCTTAACTTGTTAAGGGCATTTTAGGAGATGGTGTGGAGATAAGCATTTTGGGTGGAAATCGGACTTATTCTAAGCAGTGAGTAAACAAGAACAAGTAAGTTTTTACAGCAAATCCTTGACAGTGCACCCGTGCTTATCTGTCATGTGTCATGATGTGGGAAAACAAACCAATAAATTGTCAATCTGAGGTTGCCAGTGACATGCCACATATGTTGTGGAGGTGGAGAGTTGGGTAATAATGCCCTTCAATGGAATGTGCTTGCAGTACTAGGCATGTCTACCCCGTGGTTTTGGAGCCTTATCTCCTAAGTATTTTTGTGGTTTGCCCTCTGCCCTTTTATTGCTACTTTAATGTCTCGAGTGATGGAGACTGCAGATTTGGGTTTGCAACTGTTTGTGGTTTTGTTAATATTCCCAAAATTGGCTGGCTTCTTCACACGTTTATAATGTTGCATTCGAGTTCTGAGTCAACTGTGTTTTCTGAAGTTAACAAATAACAAGGGTCCTAGGTTCAAATCCAACTCTGGCCCAATCCTTTTGACCCATGAACGAATGGCAGTTTCAATAATCTGATAATCATTTATTTCACTGAGCACTGTGTCCTTCTCCTGTCCTTATTAGCCTGCCTGTCATATCAAATCTTTAGCTTGACCAATTGCACAAATTTATGCAGGACATAAAGCCCCAATCGTCTATCCAGATAGATAGATAGATAGATAGATAGATGACTGATGATTGGGGCTTTATGTCCTTTATTTATGCACTTGGCAGGTAATTAGGACAGGGGAAGGACACGGCAATGAGGTGAAGGATGATTGAAACAGCCGTCCAACATAAGCCTAGGTGACCCAGCAAGAGCTGGATTCAAACCCGGGACCCAGCGATTGGCAGTCCAGCACGCTACCACTAGACCAAAAACCTCCCCCCTGTATAGGTAGATAGATAAATTGACAGATAGATAGATAGATAGATAGATAGATAGATAGATAGATAGATAGATAGATAGATAGATAGATAGATAGATAGATAGATAGAGCGATAGATAGATCGATAGATAGATGACCAGTGGGATGGGACTTGCTCAGTTGGTAGCACTCACGCCATCCTATAACTGTGTCCCAAGTTCAAATCCAGCTCTGGCCTGGTCACCTAAACCTATGTTAGACAGTGCTTTCATCTTTTGCATCATTACTGGATCCTCACCCTGTCCTAATTGATCTACCGAGTGCATAAATACAGGATGTAGGGCCCCATTCACCCATCCTGACAGATGGATATTTCGATAGATTGATGGCTAGGTAGGTAGATAGTGTTGTTGTAACTCCACATCTTAGATCATTCTTGTTTGATGAAGGGGGGGGGGGTTGCTCTACTTGCCCCAGCCCCCCCCCCAACCTCCTGCATCAGCTGCATGACCTCTTATTTTTACACTGTTGATTTGAAAATAAAGATTCAATGACTGCCACTTTACTATGCATAAATAAATAGCAAAAGCAGCTCTAGTTTCTTCGTGGTAGAATGTAAGTTATAGTTTTACCAAACACTGCATAGAATAAGTCTCAAAACCAACACAAACAGTTACTGTGTAAGGCCTTATCAGGAGTCTGTGTTGTAAAAATGTCATCACATTGCACTTTCGGAACCCTCAGTAATTGACACCACTTGGCTTTCACTCAGAGTAATTTTCAACCCCAAATGAAATACACACCCAAAAATGGTTTATTAAAAACTGTTAAATCATACTCTAGGTTTCTTAAATTAACGGCAAATCGAATGACATGTAATATGATCCAAACACGACAGGATTATTACAAGTATTAATTTTCAAAAAAATCACATGTACATGAAATTTTTGTATATATTCCACTCAGAATTTTCCATAGTGAATGATGATATTGCATACAATTCTGATTTTTTAAAAACTATAAAACTATGGCCAAATTACACAAAGCAAGCTTAATTAAATTGACAAAAAGAATATAATTGGAGGGGGGGGGTAATGAGCACTCAAGAATTATTGTTGTTTTAACACAAATGACACTTATCATAAGGGGGGAGGGTCCAATATGGGGCGGGGGGAAGTACCTGCCTCCCTATTCCCCCTTTAGAAGGTTAACTGCCAAAGCATCATACTTAGAACTTTTAGGGAAATTGATATTTCACATGATAAACTGAGGCACTGAGGCAGTGTCCAGAGAACATGCTCATTCCTGACTTAGTGGGCTGACTCCCAACGACAAAAATCCCAAACAGCCCCCATCCCGCCCCCCGGAATAGGTAATGCTCACCTCCTGAGGAAAATGTGTAAAAATTCTAGAGGCAGATCATTGTAGTGACGAGAAACCAATACCAACAGGTTTGGTTGCAAGAGACTTCACAGTTTTATCATTGTCCATAAACTTGCTACTCATCCTCATATTTCATTTCCTCCCTTTTGTACATGTCATACTCGCTCTCGCTCATGCCGGCCCAGCCTTACGCCTACAAAAAAATTGTGCCTATAACAACGACTGCGGTTTACGTGCTTGCACGGTATTTTTGTTCTTCAAAATTTTGGATTCCGGAATTATTGTTTTTAGGTCTTCAATGCCTGTCGAAAAATTGCATTTCTTTAATAACTTGCATGTGACTTTCGGTATTTTCTATGTCTGCCCATCTATCTACCGACCTAATTATAAGAATGATTATGGCTATATGTCTATCTATGATCTACATGCCAATCAATTTATCCATCTGTATATTATCAATGTATCTTTCTTCCTCAATCTTCATCTTTTTACTTTTCTATCTATTGATCTATCCATCTAATTAGTATCTGATCTATTCTATCCGTCTATCTAATAATCTGCCTTCAATTCTGAACTACCAGTCTATCCATTTATCATGATGATTGGTCTATTACTTACTATCTATAGATCTATCTCTCTATCTTCATGGTATGTACTATCTATCTATATCTATCTATTCCAGCTATATCTGTCTTGCTATCATAAAACATTCGACCTTTTTGTCTTTGAGTGGATGCTTACACATTATAAAGGAACCCACCACTTCCCTGCATGTTTCTAGGTCTTGGGCCTGGTATGTGAACTACTGATACTAATGTTTCTGGTTTTGGGGTTTGAAATTTTGACTGCCTAGAAAAGGTGTTGTTGCAGACATCATTCCGTGAAATTGATATGATTGCTGTATGTTTGAATGTTCTAAGTTGCTTTCATCAGGTTTTTTGACAAGAGCAGAGTCAGCCTCTGATTTATTAGATAATTAATTAATTATGAGGAATTTAAAATAGCAGTGAAATTATTTTTATTGCAAGATTACGATGTTATAAAGGTGAAGTTCTAATTATCAAAGAGCAGAATGAAGGGGAATTAGCTCTGTTTGTAGTGGTCTGGGCTTCCATCTATGTGGCTGTGGTTGGTCTAGTAGTGGTAGTGTGCTGGGCTGCCAGTCGCTAGGTCCTGTGTTCGAACCCAGCTGTTGCCGGGTCACCCAGGTCTTTGTTGGACGGCTGTTTCAATCAACCTTCGCTTCATTGCCGTGTCCTCCTCCTGTCCTAATTGGCCTTCCAAGTGCATAAATACAGGACGTAAAGTCCCAATTATCCATCCATGCACATTTCTGTGTTGTCCTCCTTTCCTAATAACAATGCCTTACTGCATAAATAAAAGATGACATCCATCCTTTTAAAGAATGGAAATAATGGTAAGTTATCAGAAACTGATGAAAGCAACTCAGATAGGTGGTTCATGGTGGATTACAAGTTCTTACTTTAACATTTGTTGAAGTTTGTAATTGTTTTAGTTTTAAAATGAGGTTCATGTAATTAGTGTTTCATTAATTTTGTTATATGATAGATGGTATGGGTGTTTTTGCTTCTCGAGATTGAATGCCGATTGTTTAGACTGGCACTGCTGTGTTTAGTTCTTCTCCAATTAGTTGACTTGTTTGAATTATTAATAAGATAATTATCTCTGTTACTGACAGCTTAATAATACTCGGTTTCTTCTATTTACTGCAGATGAAATAGCAAACTTAGACCGAAGATACAAGGACGATTTAGGGAAACTTCAGGGGCAAAACCAGGTAAGGCCTTTTGTTAAATTCTTCTTGGAAGACAAAAGTTTTAATTTCTCAGGTCCATTGAGAGCCATCTCATTTTGAGTGTTCTCTAGACAATGACTACAAAATACTAGATTTATGTCAGCAGTGAAGTATCAAACTTCTTAACAAATGCTTAATGATATGTCTAGTTAGCTTTTTCACAATGTTCAATAAATTATGATAGCAAGCTAGCCATTGGCGATTAAACATGTTAAATCCTGACCATGAGCAGCGAGTTCCTGCAGAAGTATAAAAGACTGGATTGGTATTGAAAACTTGGTGGTCGAAAGTTTTGGAATTTCAAAATACATACTCATCAAAGTGACATACAGTCTAAAAAGAATTGTTTTATATTGATTAATAATTTCTTTAGGAATCGAAGTTGACCAGCTTGTATATATCCTCTTGTGATGTTTTCTCCAAGGTAGCAGAAAGTTAAATCTGTGCTCAATTGAGATGGCTCATGTTGTAGACTACTTGTATTCTGTAGTGTTAAACTCTCTTTTTGTAGTTTTAATCTCTCTTTCTGTTGATTATGTTTCCTTTTAGTTGTGATTCTCTTTTAAATTTGTTGCACTGATAAGTATGCTTTGTGATGTTGATCACATATCAAACACTTTAATTGACAATACTCAGGTGCTAGACTGCTAGTAAGTAATGACCCTTGAGTCTCAAATTGATAGCTTAATTTTCATTGTACCACAAATGAAAATTTGAAAGGAAGGAGACACATTTCTGTAAATATGTGCAGAAATTATGTTACATTTCCATTTTCCTCTGCTTTTCTATTTATCATGTTATAGACAAGCAAGATGTGTTATAGAAATATTAAACGATAGCCGGTAATTGTTATTGATTAACCACTTGTTGGTGTTGAAAAAGTTGACCCAGATGTGTCTGACAATAATATTATATAGGCGTACTATTAATGACATGATGATGTGTATAGTTGTTTCAGTTTGTTTTATGAATTCTAACATGTGTTTCAATGAGTTTAATGGCTTGGCCGTATAGAAATTACCTTTTTTTAATATAAGCACTTTCAACGTGATCAATAAATGTTTAGAAAATAATGTCTACACACCACAGATGTATACATCAAGGCAAAAACATTGAAGTACCTTTCAGCAAGTTTGGCCGAGTGAAAAATGACCCTTCGAAATACTTATCAATTGCCAATCTATTCAACACTGTCAAATGCTCTATAAATAGTATAATCCCCCAGCTGTCATTACTGATATTTAAATAACAGGTTTATGCAACATAGATACAATATGGGTATTTTTTAATTGCAGCAATTAAGCAATCAAGTGGTATGTAACTATTATGTAATGCTCTAATTACATTATGCAATTATGTAAGACATCCTCGTTAATTTGTTATTATGTATATATGGGTATTATATGGACGTTGGTGCTTATTGAGGATACTGTGTTAATTGACGGCATTATCAGCTAATTATGAGGAAATTACTTAGTTAAGATATTTTGGCGAGGACCAATAACTGAAAAATAACATGCGTATATTAACCAGTGTAAATAAATGCAGTAACTGGTCCTAAATCTGTGAGGGGCACAATCGGTTTTTGACGCATTCTTACAAGCAGTAAAACACTTCTCGGAGTCACAATAAAGAGTCAACCCTGGAAAAAATGTGGTCGAATAAAGTGCTGGAATTTTTGGAAAGAAGTTGTGGTGGTGCCCTCTATGATTAAAGAATTAGTCATGGTAAAGTCCCAGAATTTTGCTCTTAAGATTTTTGGGAACTCTATATATCTATGGACCTAACATGTTATGTAGATGCTCTATGAAATGAATCTGTAGAGCATACATGAGCTGACTGTATTACTCACAGGTAATCCACAGGATTAGGCTCCTCACAAACCAGTTACTGTGTATTTTGCAGAAAATGCATATTAAGTTCAGAATCGTTTATCATAATTATGTACTTTAACATTTTGCATGCGAGGGTTTTGGAAGTTTTTTTGGGTGTATGTGGGAATCCACTGTTATAATTTGGAATATGTAAGATTTTATCGATGGTGACAGATGCAAAATTAACACCCGCACATTAGCCAATGTAAAAAATATATGCTGTAATCTGACCTAATATATTAGATAGATGCCTAGGCCTAATTATTGAATAATGCTGACTAAATTGACTTGTATTGCGCCCGTTTCTGTTCATTTCCACAATTGATTAATTGATTTTTCGAATGTCCCAAGTAAAATTAGTACATGTAGCGGATTTCGGCCTTTTAGAGGCCTGATGTCTGCTGGCATATGTTATGTTGGACGGCTGTTTCAATCATCCTTCACCTCATTGCCATGTCCTCCTCCTGTCCTAATTAGCCTACCAGGTGCATAAATACAGGACGTAAAGCCACAATCATCCTTCCATCCATCTGCTGGCATATGTGAAATGTGACATGCATCAATTATAATGTGTTCATGTACTTGGTTACATAATTACGTTATTCATATTTTACTTATAATTAAAGTAGAAATTTTTAACTAAGAGCATTGAATGTGTGCTTGGTGCCTGCGGTGAGTTACAGCCAAGACATGTCTACAGTTGTATCTGCAGTGGCTTTGTCTGTTTAATAGTTGAATGAGTCCAGACTAGGGATGGGCCCTTGATGAGTAGTAGGTGATTTTGCAACAAAATACAATTCTTGAGAAGGAATATGTTTTTATCTTCAGAAATTATTGTCTGGGAGCTAAAGTTTAAACGTAAACTGCTAGCCTTTTCACAATTGAAGATGTCTCTCTCTCTCATTATCAGGGTCGTTAGAGATTTGATAATCAGCATGATCAACAGCTGGCCTCACATTAATCAATTTAAAATGGTAATACATCATACATTTATTTTGCATTCAAATACATTTGACGAAAGTGGAGAGTTTTTAATACCAGATCGTGTCTGGTGGTTTTACGAGGAAGTGACAATATTGCCAAAAGGATTTTTGCCAAAAGGCTTTTCCTATCCTCTACATGCTAATTTTGGGCCTGAGGGGGGGCATGGCCCAATGCCCCCCCTGTTGCTTCGGCATGTTTGTAGTCAATCAACTTTCTTTAGACTGAAGAGAAATTTAAGCAGAAAAAATTTTCATTTGTAGGCTGAATATTATCGGAAACCTATCTTAATCCTGCCTACTGTGATAAAATTTGTTTGATATTAAAAGTGATATGGTCCTGCCGAATGATACGTCCTCATTTCCCTGAAACAATTTGACAAATTTGTATTTCTTGACACCTATATTTCATGCCACGTTATTGATGGGACCAGATGGGCAGTCAATATTAGGTCAACAGTTTGTCAGGATACATCTATACATGAAATATTGATTTTATTTCCTAAATTTGTTGATTTAATTGCTGTATAATGTTTAGTTGATCACAGCTGTCCGCCCATGGATGACAGTTAGACTTCAACTGGAAAAAAAAATTAACAATTTTATCATGTTGTCAATTTAAGATATGGTGTATCAATGAACTATATATTGCAAGAAAGTCCTGTAGCACTCATAAAGTTATAATATAGATCGAAAACGGAATGGGACAGAAAAATGCACACAGAATAATCTTCTACCCCATCCTATTAGCTACTGCTGCCTAATAACTTGGCACCTGGTGTAATGCCCATGAATTATTGAATAGGATACTTGGATTTTTAAATGTCAAATAATCGGCTCTTGTCCTTGAAATGAGTTCCCCTTGGACATGTGTACAATTCGCAAGCTTTGAAGAAAATCTTATGGATTTTAGTAGCATTTAATGTATAATCTACCTGTATAAGAACATGCGGAAGCTCATTTAATTGTAAATTTCGATGTTAAAAAATCTGTGGTAAAACTCAAGAAATTCTTACAAATAATGCGAATAGTTTTACCTTAAAAACTGTTCTTGGTGACAAATTTCAGTGATTTGTTCCACCATCAACTAGGTTAGATTATATTCTTACTTGGTCAGCCTTTTAAGACGTCACTTTCAGATCATTTCAGCACAGTTTTAACACTGATGATATGCACCCTAGATTAAGTTCTAATCCCAAAATAATGGAAATTTGTTTTATGCACAAGTTTAGTCCCCTCTTGAAGTTTAATTAAAATATTTGAATGATGTGTAAGTTTTGTTTAAATTACCATGTGCTTTTTAAGCATGTTAAGTGTATTATGTATAGCAGCTGTGCAGATAACGGTGCAATTCAAATTGTTACTAAAATTGCGCTTTCTGCTGATATATTCTGTAAGAGTAAATAATTTTTTTTTTTTTTTTCTGGAAATTATTTGAAATCTCTCAAACTTGATTTGTCCCAATCTTCTTTATTTTGGAATTCTTGGTAACTTCTTATATTTAATTTGATTATATATTTTTTTTTGTGGTGAAGTTGTGCCACATACATGTGCATTAAAAATGTAATTCATTTATTAAGTAGGATTTTACGAAAGTTGTATTTTTGACAATTCTTTTATAGCAAGTTTCAAACCAAGCCCTTCAATTTCGACAACAACAACTGAACCAGGAAGCAAGAGCCAAGAGAGACTTACAAGGACAGTTAGCCAAAGCTCAGCTGGAGAACAATGTAATTATCTCACATTTGAGAATTAAGCAACTCTCCTTTAAGTGTGTCATACTGTCCTATCTTGGACTTATCTCTCCGGACTCTACTTACTTCCGTTCACTCAGGGCTCGACTTGCCTCCAGTCTCTCGGGGCTTGACTCACTTCCATTCTCTCAATGGGCGTTTTTGGAAAGGTTACACGAGTCACTCGAGTGACACGAGTCACGAGGGTTTGTTTCCGAACATGCAAAACTCCACCCTCATGTTTCCGGGCGGTGCCAACGTCAATCCTCAAGTGTAGTTAGTGTTTCTGGCTACTCCCTGATATTGGAGGGTACTGGCCCGCTGGGGTCTCGAGAGTTTGTTCCGCGTGACAAACTGGTTCTGGCTTGAGTGAAGCTCTCCTCTTCTGGTTCCTGGCTACCCTCAAGCATGTTCGGAAACAAACACAAGTCACTCCAGAGTCACCTGAGTCACCCGTGTTACGTGTGCGAGGCTTTCCGAAAATGCCCAATGTGACTCTTTGATTTAATCAAGTGTGATGTTCTGCTATACTTTCTACACTTTAGGCCACACTTAATTGATCTTTAGCTTCTCGGATCCTCTCAAGGCACTTTTTCTAGGGTCGGTCGGTAGGACAAAAAAAAAAGGTGAAAAATTTTTTTTTTCAATTTTTTTTCCATCGGCTGGAAATCTATTGTGTCGGCGGGTCCGAAAAGCTAATAATCAATTATGTGTGGCCTTATGCTAGATGGAGTATGTATCGTCTGACTGCGTTAACTTTACGCAGCAATACGCGCTGTGTAAATGTAGGGGAGAGGGGGGCCTCTGAACCATCGACAGTACAGTCGGTACTAAGTATTACTGGAGAAGTTTTGCTGCAAGTTCATGGGTTCTATGAACGTATAGGTTGCCATGGCAACAATATAATTATAAAACAGCTGTGAATTTACAGGTCACATACAAAGGTGTAGCAAAACTTCTCTATTACTTGTCTCTCTCAGTTTTGGTGAAAAACTCAGGAAACCTATTTCTGTGTGGTGTAGGCTTGCTAAGGCCCTGTGATCTATTGAAGTTCACCCTCAATCTTACACACTAGCTATATTTATCTTTTCATTGGTTATATTTTCTTGTTGCGGCGTTACTGTTCACAGCACTCTCCACACTCCGATGTTTGTTGGGGACAGTGGACACTGTGAGCCATACATCCCACTCCCCTAGTAAGGCTGTAATTTTAGGCAGCATATTTCATATGTTCTGAATTCTATTGACATTTTACGATGTATTCTTTGTCATGACTTTGCCATCTCTGCATCTCATCATCGGTGCTGATGGGTCTGTGTAAAATGTTTCTAAAGTTTCTTTTCAAATAATCTTGTCGGTCAAGTGTTTCTTCTCCAACAGGTTTGATATCTCAATTGTCATGAATATTTCCTATTACATGCTCAATACCTCTTTAAGCTTTAAAACACCAGTCATGCTTTTGAATCTCATTAACTCAACATACTGCTTTTAGTGCTTTACACCTATAGCTTTACAGTTTACAGCTCGCATTCCAGCTCACAAGGTCTAAAGCTGCTTATGTTTTATATATATATATCAACTGACTTTTGTCACTCTACAAAGTTTGCTTCTATCAACTGTTAAGTTCTAACCATGCTGGTACACACCTTGTCATTGCTTTTGTTTAGTGTGCTTCTAATAAAGGCATATATAGAATATACAGTACTGTGTAATCCCATCAGTAAATGGAATGTTGTTTATGTTTACTCACGAGAGCCATAAATTCATTATGACTTTCATGACAATATTAAATTGCCATAACTCTTATCTAAATACCTGGAGAACACAATTACCTGGTATGCCATTAGACTTGGCCCGTAATTACCCACTAGTCAAACACATTAATTAGATCTGATACATTACTAAAACCTGCTCCATATTGCTTAGATATTTGAGTGATACAGAAATGGACTTATTGATTTATTATTGTAAGTTTGTAAGGCCACACATAATTGATTCTTAGCTCCACGGACCCGCCGACACAATAGATTAGCTGCCGATGGAAAAAAAAATTGAAAAAAAAAAATTTTTTTTTTGGACATTATAAACAATTTTTTTTTCACCTTTTTTTTTTTCTATCGACCGACCCTAGAAAAAGTGCCTTGAGACGAATCTGAGAAGCTAAAGATCAATTATGTGTGGCCTAACTTGTCATTTATGCTGGATTTGTTCAAAATAGTGACATATTATCCTCCAATGATGTTACCTATACTTTAAATCAACATCTTGATGTAAATGCTGTCAGCTCCAGGTCACAGCTTGGGCATATTACTGCCCTAATCATATGCTAGTCAATTTTTGCAAAGATTGCTGGTCTAAAGATCCAGTCAGGTAAATTTATCGTAGGGTCCGAGTCCGTCAAACGGTGACTCAAACCAGGCCAAAAAATTATAATTTTATGTATTTCCAAATTTGCAAAGTTATCTAAAATGTCCCTAATGAATTTCAGTTCTTCGCAAACACTACCTTATAGATCTCATGATGTCATAATACAGAAAGTACTTGGTAGATTGTAGTAACTCACTCTCAAAATGTTTTTCTTGAGAGCAGTGTATAGAGAAAGTAGTTCTATAGGTCGTTAACTCCTTTTCCACGTTGCTGTGTCCTTCTCCTGTCCTAATTAACCTAGTAGGTCTAACTGCATAAACACAGGACATAAAGTCCCAACCATCCATCCATTCATAAATCATTTGCAAGAATATAATCATTGGGTCTTATTTTGACAAGGATATTGAGGCTGAAATAGATCATTTAAGTATTATATTTTAGATTTTTCTTGAATTGATGATATGTCATGAGTAGACCTATATTATACCAACATCCCTTTTCGGCTTTTCTATTGCTTTATCGAATTACAAAGTTGGCCAAGTCATATATTGATGTCAATTCAGGTCTATGTTGCCCATGCACATGATACACATTTGTATTAGCATTCAAATTTAGAATGAAAAGTAAACATAGGATGAAAAAATCTGCATAGTTAATTTGCTATTCGTGCATCTGTGCTATATATATACTTAGCTCCCATTTGTCAATCGATTGATGGTTGAAATTATGCTTCAGTCTCAATCACTTTTAAAAATAGCTGAAATTTTGAAATTGAGTCTCCTTGTTGATTGTAGTCTACTCTGTAATTATTTATTGGAGCCCCTATACTCTGTATAGGGGGCTCTATTGTGGTGAACGTGTGCGTCGTAGATCACCAGCCAGCCTATTAATTTGTAATGAGGTCCCTGTCAAGATTACATTGGGTATTCCCTCAAATGTCATTTCACTTTGTTCTATGTATGTTAACTTAGGTTCTTACACCTGTTTCAGTGGCGGATCCAGACAGGGTATTTGGGGGGGGGGTTTAAGAATTTTTGTAATGAGGTCTCCATCAAGATTACATTGGGCATTCTCTCAAATGTTATTTCACTTATGATGGCAATCAATGATGGCAATCACAGAACTCATTAGCCCCCTCCCCTTAGGTGCCCCCTCCCTTAGGTGCCCCCCTCCCCTTAGGTGCCCCCCTCCCCTTAGGTGCCCTCTCCCCACCACTGTGCCCTCTCCCCACCAATGTGCCCTCTCCCCACACATGTGCCCCCTCCCCACACATGTGCCCCCTCCCTACCAATGTGCCCCCTCCCCGCCAATGTGCCCCCTCCCTGCCAATGTGCCCCCTCCCTACCAATGTGCCCCCTCCCTGCCATTGTGCCCACTCCCCGCCAATGTGCCCCCTCCTTACAAATGTGCCCCTTCCCTACCAATGTGCCCCCTCGCTACCAATGTGCCCCCTCCCTACCAGGGTGCCCCTCCCTACCAATGTGCCCCTCGCTACCAATGTGCCCCCTCCCTGCCATTGTGCCCCCTCCCGCCAATGTGCCCCCTCCCTGCCAATGTGCCCCCTCCCTACCATTGTGCCCCTCCCCGCCAATGTGCCCTCCCCACCAATGTGCCCCTCCCTACCAATGTGCCCCCTTCCCCGCCAATGTGCCCCTCCCCACCAATGTGCCCCTCCCTACCATTGTGCCCCCTCCATGCCATTGTGCCCCCTCCCGCCAATGTGCCCCTCCCGCCAATGTGCGCCCTCCCTGCCATTGTGCCCCTCCCACCAATGTGCCCCCTGCCAATGTGCCCCCTCTTTACCTATGTGCCCCCTTCCCTGCCAATGTGCCCCTTCCCTACCAATGTGCCCCCTCCCTACCAATGTGCCCCCTCCCTGCCATTGTGCCCCTCCCTGCCATTGTGCCCCTCCCGCCAATGTGCCCCCTCCCTGCCAATGTGCCCCCTCCCTGCCAATGTGCCCCCTCCCTACCATTGTGCCCCTCCCCGCCAATGTGCCCCCTCCCCACCAATGTGCCCCTCCCTACCAATGTGCCCCCTTCCCCGCCAATGTGCCCCTCCCTACCAATGCCCCCTCCCTGCCAATGTGCCCCTCCCTATCAATGTGCCCCCTCCCACTAATGTGCCCCCTCCCCACCAATGTGTCCCCTCCCTACCATTGTGCCCCCTCCCTACCAATGTGCCCCTCCCTGCCATTGTGCCCCCTCCCCGCCAATGTGCCCCCTCCTTACAAATGTGCCCCTTCCCTACCAATGTGCTCCCTCGCTACCAATGTGCCCCCTCCCTAACAGGGTGCCCCTCCCTACCAATGTGCCCCTCGCTACCAATGTGCCCCCTCCCTGCCATTGTGCCCCCTCCCGCCAATGTGCCCCCTCCCTGCCAATGTGCCCCCTCCCTACCATTGTGCCCCTCCCGCCAATGTGCCCCCCCCACCAATGTGCCCCTCCCTACCAATGTGCCCCCTTCCCCGCCAATGTGCCCCTCCCTACCAATGTGCCCCTCCCTACCATTGTGCCCCCTCCATGCCATTGTGCCCCCTCCCGCCAATGTGCCCCCTCCCGCCAATGTGCCCCCTCCCGCCAATGTGCGCCCTCCCTGCCATTGTGCCCCTCCCACCAATGTGCCCCCCTGCCAATGTGCCCCCTCCCTGCCAATGTGCCCCTCTTTAGCTATGTGCCCCTTCCCTGCCAATGTGCCCTTCCCTACCAATGTGCCCCCTCCCTACCAATGTGCCCCCTCCCTACCAATGTGCCCCCTCCCTACCAATGTGCCCCCTCCCTGCCATTGTGCCCCTCCCTGCCATTGTGCCCCTCCCGCCAATGTGCCCCCTCCCTGCCAATGTGCCCCCTCCCTGCCAATGTGCCCCCTCCCTACCATTGTGCCCCTCCCCGCCAATGTGTCCCTCCCCACCAATGTGCCCCTCCCTACCAATGTGCCCCCTTCCCCGCCAATGTGCCCCTCCCTACCAATGCCCCTCCCTGCCAATGTGCCCCTCCTATCAATGTGCCCCCTCCCACTAATGTGCCCCCTCCCCACCAATGTGTCCCCTCCCTACCATTGTGCCCCTCCCCGCCAATGTGGCCTCCCTACCAATGTGCTCCCTCCCTGCCATTGTGCCCCCTCCCTGCCAATGTGCCCCCTCCCCACCAATGTGCCCCCTCCCTGCCAATGTGCCTCCTCCCACCAATGTGCCCCCTCCCCACCAATGTGCCCCTCCCCATCAATGTGCCCCTCCCCATCAATGTGCCCCTCCCCACCAATGTGCCCCTCTCTACCATTGGCCCTCTCCCCATCAATGTGCCCCTCCCCACCAATGTACCCCCTTCCCACCAATGTGCCTTCCCTTGATTATTAAATGGTTGCCCCCCATGTGAAAATAGGGGCGACAATTTCGTCCCTGTGGGACAGCATTACATGCGTTGAACCATCCCCTATCTCATGCTGCATCTAGTTTTCTCTAGTTAGATGTCAAGCGCAGCATTTATTCCATTGTAAAATGGGTTTGGGTGATCTGATATGATGGTGACTTCTCCAAGTTCTCTTTGAGATCCAAATCTTTCTTTGAGTCCCTTCTCCGGCCGGGGGGGGGGGGGAGGGTTGGTCTAGTGGTAGCTTGCTGGACTGCCAATCGCTGGGTCTAGGGTTCGAATCCAGCTCTTGCTGGGTCACCTGGGCCTATGTTTGACAGCTGTTTCAATCATCCTTTGCCTCATTGCTGTGTCTTCCTCCTGTCCTAATTAACCTACCAAGTGCATAAATACATGACGTAAAGCCCCAAACATCCATCCATCCATCTTTGAAAATAAAATAACTTCTGACCATTATGCAGGTACATTATCAGCAAATATGGGTCGTTTCCTTTTACAAAGTCTGATATCAGTGCCTGTGGCAGCTACTGGCAGTGCAAGAGCGAGTTGCAAAGAGCCACAGCTCTGCTGCTTTCAAGTAGAAAGGAGTTCGATTTTATTTAAGTTTGGCAGTAAGATATAGACTTAATGCTTACTTGACCTGCTGTTTAATTGATATAACATCTGCTTTAATTACTCCTTTCGCCATTCTCTTGTGTTATTTCGTATTTATTAATCAATGGTAATGGGTATTAAATTCATAGCAATTGGTATTTGATCCCAAGTAATTGAGAGTATTCTTTTGTTTCAGGAGTTGGCGAGACAACAACAACAACAAGCCTTGAACAAGCAATCCTTACTCAACCAACAGAACGCGCAACTCAATGCCAACGGAGTCAACCAATTTAACCAGAATGCTAATCCCGCAGTCGACCAGAACCAGCAGCACTGGTTGGAGCAGCAGAACAAATTGGCGGGAAACCAGTTAAAAAATGATTTAACTGCTAATAAGAATCTCAAACTAGACTTGAACAGCAACAACCAATTAGGTGCCGGCCTAAATGCCAATTTAAACGCTAATAGTTTAATTGCCAATGGTTTAAACGCTAATAGTTTAAACACCAATTTGAACAATAACCAAATAGGTGCCGGGAACTTAGCCGCCCAAAACCAAGCATTCCAGGGGAATCTCCTCAACAATAATTTACCAAATGTCAATTTAAATAGCGCCAATCTCGCAGCTGGTTTAGGTGATTTAAACAACATCGGACAACAAAACCAACTGGCAAATAACATTCCCGTTAACCCCCAGGAATCGGTCAACATGCAGATAGCCCTTCCAGGTGAGCTGGCTTCTAAGGTTTTGCGATTGTAACTGTGATAATTTATAGAGTATTTTTTTCTGACGCGCTATTAAATGTGTAGATGCTGTTGTTTTGCATAATGATATCACTAGTAGATTATATTTTCACTTCCAGCATGGTTCTTGGCCAAAGTAAAGTGAACATTATGAAATTAAACTGAAGAGCTTTGGAGTCTGTTCAATTAGACTGTGACTATGACTCCCGATTCCCTTGTCTGGTAAAACACGGAATCTGACTCAAGCTTCCGACCCCTAATTATCTTGTAATTAAACTCAAGGACTTCTTGAAACCCTTGACTGCTGACTCCAAAACCCTCTTCTCTTATTACAATAACTCCATCTAATTTAAAGTTCAACTAGCTAAATCTTGATCCTGACTCCCCCCAAATCCTCTGACTCCATGACTCCTAATTTGGGGCTGTTATCCGACGCTGGACTCCAAAGCCCTGTCAGATAGCCCTGAACTATGTGCTATATTTTGAAAAATTCTCAGCTTGCCCTAAATAGTTTAGATGAGACAGAAGATCAGCCTAATTAAGTTGTGAGTGATTCACATGAAGATAGCTTTGTGTTTTGAAAATCATTTAAGTTCTACAAATGATTTGAAATGAGTGTCTTCCGTAAATCACTAGTATTAAAAAAAGTCATGCTGATTTTCTCTGTCATCCTTTAATCCAGGTGAAGTGAAGCACCCCGGCTACCACGAAGTCAAAGACGTTGACCCTGCGGACAAGTTACACCACCAAAAAGAACTAGCAGGAGCCAAGGTGGATAATAACGAAAATCTCCCTGACAATAAGGGGCCTATTGTGATGCAGCAACCAGCCCCGAATCTCCTAGCGAAGGTACGTCTGATCGTTTAGAATGTTTGATAGAAATTTTAAAGATAGACCTTTCAGCATGTTCTTTTAGGATGTAGCATAGGCCTACAATATATATAGTCGTCTTAATAGTAATATTGTATTGACTATTCTGTAATACTTGAGACAATATAGCTCATATTTTCAGACCTCTATAGCTGTGATGTAGATTATACATATCTTTGCTAACTGTAGCTGTGATGTAGATTATACATATCTTTGCTAACTGTAGTTGTCTTTCGTCAGATGTGTATGTCCTTAACTGTTTGCAATGTCTTATTTGCAACTGCATGAGTATTTTCTTAAACTATATAACTTTTCTTGCATGTTGAAGCATAACGTTTTATTTAATAGCTCTTTACTTTACAAGTGCAACAACCTGGATGTGATGTACTGATGTAGATGTAATTTTGTTTTGGGGTTTCTCTGGCTGCTGTGGCTGGTTCACCTTTTGCCTCATTGTCAAGCATTCCTCCTGTCCAAATTAGCCTGCCTAGTACATAGATACAGGCCGTAAAGCCCCAATCATCCATCCATGTCCAATACAGATGTGAATCGATGGGTCCGGGGTTTGAACCCAGCTCTTTCCCGATCACCTGGGCCTATGTTAAATGGGCCCAAGCCTGCTGTTTCAATCATCCTTCACCTCATTGCCGTGTCCTCCTGCTGTCCTAATTAGCCTACCAAGTGCATAAATATGGGAGTAAAGGCCCAAATCATCCATCTATGTCCAAAACAAACTTCCAGGTTGTTGCACTCTATTTTACCCACCCGTTTGTGTATTTAGTTTACCCCATGTTGTTTTCTTGTTGTTCATCGCCTGCCTCCTTGGATGCTGTTTTGCCTTCTGCTGGGAATTGTCGCTGCTTCCTCTTCTCACCTTTGAATGACTAATCGTCTTGTCAAATCCTATCTTGACTTTGTCCTGACGTTGTCCTGACATTGTCCTGACGTTGTCCTGACATTGTCCTGACGTTGCTGTCCTGATTTTGGGGTCGTCCTGTCATTGCAATCCTGTCTTTGACTCGTGACGTCCTACAGAAGAGTAACACTTCCAAAGAGGTCAACATGGCCGCCGTTGCCGCCAACCAGGTGGCTCCACCTAGACTTCCAGAAGCAAAGCAAGAGCCAGTACAGCAGCAGTTGGCAGCACCAGCTGGTGCCATAAAAGACAATAACATACAGAACAATAATCTGCAGGCTCCGGATGTGCGCAATGACGTGGGAGGAGTTGCCGTACCACAAGATAAACCAGTCCAAGCCATTCCACCTCCGCTCATGGATAAGAAAAATGACGCTCAGGTAAATGTGGTTAAAGTGAACAATACTTTGAAAAATTTGAAATTACCATTGCCGCACAAACCGCTTATTAATCCTCCCAGTAAGAAGTTTAAAAAACGAAAAATTATAAAGTAGCAGAATTTTTATGTCCTTTTATAAGAAAGATAACATTATACATTAATATCTGTAATATTTTATTTGTCATGTGTCACAGTTACGTTTTGATCAGTCACACACATTGGTCATAGATATACTATCACAAACTTTGCTTCACAAAACTTGAAAAGTTCACATGAATCAAATCATGTATATATATTAGTATACTAGTGATGCACGGATAGTGAAAATAGCTGGATACCGGATACTGGATAATCCGGCAACACCAATTGCCGGATACCGGATAGCAACCGGATACTTGGAACCGGATAGTAAACATGCGAAAAAGGAATTTTTTCGGCTTTTGTGATTGATTATGAATATTTTTAATGAGAGCTGAGACATCTCAGTCCCGCAGGAGGTCTGTTCCTCTGATGGAATGTTTTTCGTTTTGTTCTGTAACTGAATTCTGATTTTGAAGATGGTGAATTAATGTTGTTGACTCTGTCGTGGTAACATTCCTTTGGTTAATATCAAAATTTTAGCCTTTCATTAAGTTTTGAACGTGCCAGATATCCGGTTATGATATCCGGTTCTCATACCCTCATTTTGCCGGATACCGGATATCCTGCAAATTCCACTATCCGGCCGGATACCGGATACTGTGCCGGATATCCGTGCATCCCTATAGTATACCAAGTGTTTGGTGGTTGAGGGTCATTTACAGTGCCATGCAGAACCCAAGAATGGGCTAATATCTCGTTGAAAAGAGGTAGATTTTGAATTATTTAGCATCATTTTGCCAAATTTGTTTAAATTACATTTTACTTATAAATCTCTATGAAACCATCATGTTAATTCTACCAATTTACTATTTACTTGTTGAAGTGTCCTGTCATCATAAGTTATGTAACTATTTGCCAAAAATTGAAAAGACATGCATTCACGGCTTTTGCATGGTACTGTACATGATTTTGTACATTTTCTATTAAATAATGATGATATTATATGGGATTGAAGCTACACTGTACATATTAAAACATACTTGGTTAAATCAAATCACTTGAATTTGATAGATGATGTTGGGTCAAAATGGTTGTAAATAGAAATCGACATGGAAAATGTCAACTGCTCACTTAATGCATAATAATATTGCTTTGTCTAATGTAAATTGTATTGGAGCTTAGTTGTAGAAATAAGATTTCATTCGGTCTGTCAGTGATAAAAATTGTCTTTCCTATAAGGTGATGTTATGTAAAAATATGCTGACCCGATTGGCTCTGATATCGTATCTGATATCCTACTGAGTCTGAATGCCTTGGTTATGGTTGTTCAGAGTAGGAAAATGTTAAATTTCGCTTGAATAGCCCGGCAAAAGTCATGGAATTTGGTTTTCTTGTGTTGTACAGAAAACTGTATAATCCTTTCACAATTTAAGGGTCTATTTTTCTGTCAGAAATAGTATAGAAGTTGGGAGGCGACCTTTATAAGGTTTCACATGAAGGACAATGCTAGGACCTATCAACTTGTTGTGATGCATTGGAATTTGTTAAATGTTGCTGTTTTTTCTGTAGATAAAGCAAATTTACTGGGGGTATTTGTTCTTAGTTATTTGTTATGTTAAGTTTCTTAGCTCTATTTACTGATAGCTACTGATTGATTGATTATCATTCTGTTAAACAATGTTAAATGTTGTTTTTCTGAGTCGTTTATAGCATAATTACACGAGCAGGGGCTCGTGTTTACAAGGACTAGATCCAGTCAAGATCCGGTTTTCAGTTTGTCCTAGATCAGTGCAAATGTCGTTCTCATACATGGGCTGCAAACGTCATATTAATGCGTTGCTTACCTGTCTAGTCGCTCATCTCAACTATGGAGATGCGACATGCTAATCCTGCAGTATTTCCGTTACTTAAATCCCAATTTAATGGCTTTATTTCAAGTGTTTACATGGCATTCTCTCGCGATTTGCGAGGGAATTTCCGGAAGTAGAATTCTGGGGATAGTTCGTTGCATACCCACCAGAGGGGCGAAAAGTGTCGCGATCAGCGCACTTACATGGGAAATAGTGCCAGTAACTTGTTTTTTCAAGTCTGCTAAGTCCCCAAATATTCATTCCCGGATCAAGCAACCCCTTGTTAAGATGTACCCCCACCCAAAATAATTTTTTTCAAGACTGCCCAAAACTAATTTAGTTATTTCACCAAAACTAAGCATTTATTTCAACACAACTCAGAGCCCTCCTCCCCTCCTTACATGCTGAAAAATGTAACTATGCCACCTATCAATGCCAATGCAATTTCATTTTATTTATAAAAGCCTACGTGAAATATGATACGCTTCCACTTCTATTCACACTTCATAACTATTTACACTACCTTACTGGTCCTTACAATAACTAAATCTATAGCCGCTGATGTTAGTTTTTCTTGGGATTATTCTACTTGGGTCCACAGCAGTGGCACCCCAGGTGCCCCCTCATATGCACTTTCCAACTCTGGCTAAAATATACAAGTAGTAGGCCTATAGTGGGTACCCCTCCCAGAGAATCGCGTGCCCCCCAGGTGCCCCCCCCCCCTCCAGACTCCCCAGTTAAGCCACTGGTCCGCACTTAAACCGTCACTGAATTATTCTACACCACGACTCACACAGGTGTACTCCACTTAAGTACTGATACTGTATGCGGCTAGCTGATGCACCCTATATCACATTCCAACCATCCCTGCCTACCACCTGCTCGTGTTGCATATGGAAATATGCGCCCATCTAGTTTTTAAAATCAATTACTTAAAAACTTTTTAAAAGTAATGGCCATGATAAAATGTTGCTTTATACTTTGAAACATCAACACTTCCATTTTGTGTAATTATACAAAATTAAGTAGGACTAAATAATAGTCCCAATTGTACAGTCCATCTCCTTGTTGAGATTTCGTCTTTGTTGGACTTTTAAAATGTTTAGTTGAAGTCTGTGTTAATCTGTGCGGAAAAATAACTAATGTGAAGGAATATTTGATATTACTGTAAAACTGGGTGAAGTTGGCAATCTGGGGTAAAGTTGGCACACTATTTTGACCCACTTAATGGCAGAAATGCCAACTTTTCCTCAATGACACATATGGCAACTTTGCCAAAGATACCTGCGTCAGTGAGGAAAGTTGGCATTTCTTCCATTAAGTGGGTCAAAATAGCGTGCCAACTTTATCCCAGATTGCAAACTTTACCCTGTTCTACGGTATATGAACAGTTAGAATTAGTGTTGTCTTTAATTTCGCAGCCGCTTGAAAATGTGATAGGTCTTGACTACTTATATTCAAAGACTTCAAACTTGAAGTTATCCAAAAATATTAGCAAATATGTATAAGAAACATCGCAATTCCTGTGATGGGCAATCCCCTTGGTCTATAACTGTTAAACATTAAATGGTCACTCTTTGGGGTGCAAATTCTTGTTGGGGTGATTTTGCGATATAAAAATATACAACTTTATAAGTAAGAGGGCGGTTGTTCGAAGGAGGGTGTTCCGTTCAAGGACCACTATGTTTGTGATGAAATGATTGATGACTATTTGTTCATGTAATGTACTGTTGAATATATTTTAATAAATAGCATCCTTGTTTATTAATCTTACTTATGTCTGTGTCGAAATTTTGCAAAATGGGGGTTCGGCACAAGCTGATATTTTAAGAATTCATCTTTGTGCCTTGATTTTTAACTGAATGAGCCATAGGCTCATTCAGTTATTCTGGTTACTCTTGGCTGGTTCTCACCAGTGGCAAATTATACGCAAAATCTCAAGATAGGCAAGGAGTTTGGGCTTCTTAGTTGCTAGTTTGATGTATGGAGTGAATGAGCAAAACAATTTGGAAGCAAAAATTAGATTGGAGTGCATTTGATGGTGTTTTTGATGATATTATCCTGATGCATTCCAGCCCTGACTTGCCTCTCCACTAGCCAGCCAAGAACTGGCAACCCTCCATATGTAAATATTGGGACTTTGCCAGTAATGCAACCCATGCTTCAGTGATCAGCCACCTGTTGGCAGAGTTGCAAACTAGCCACCAGGCCACCTGTAAGCAGAGAGGCAAAGTAGCTCATGCTTTGAGGCAATCCAATTGATGTCTGTTGAAGGAATTGCCAATAATTTTAGAACAAATAGCAAATATCTTTCATTGCCAAGCTTCAAAGCTGACAGAGGTTTGAAAAAGAGACAAAATTCCATCAAGTCTGTATTGATTACCATCACTTTTACCATATATTTCCAGTCTGGGCCTATACATATATATCAATTTCTTCCATCATGGATATTTTGAGAATATAAAAATGTTTTTAGGAGTGAAGGAAAACATTCATCTGATATTTTTTGTAAGCAAAATATAACATTTGAATAAATACTATCTAGTTGTACTCATGTGGAGTTATGTATACTGTTGTATCATTTATTAAAGCATTTTCTAAAAAGCATGGTTTGTGCATGTATGCCTGTAAATGTTAAAAAATACATAATTAAAAATGTAAAAGGTCAATCACAGCATAAACTGATAAATAAGATAAAATAAGTTTCATTGCTTGTTAAAAACTGTTCAGTCTGTATATTTGACTCAGCATTTCAGAGTCCTGAATTTGCTTAAAAACAGTCTTAAAATCATTGCAATTGAAATCTTTCTTATTATAATATACATTTTAAAGTCAATAAAATAAAGTCTTTAGGTGTCTCGGATCATTACAGTAGCCAGGTAGTTTACTATTCCATTGGTTCACTGGTAGTACCAACCTTGGATTATATATGGTGCCACTAGAACTATAGTTGCAATAACTGTTGCATGAACTAGACTAAGAGGAGGGGGCATGGGTTCGAGCATATGTATCTATTTGTTTACCATTTGACTATATAATTTATCCATTTGTGTGAATGACAGACATCCCGGTCAACAGTAAGTGTTGCTGAAAAATAAAGGCTTTTAAAAAAAAAGTTATATCTTCTGAAAATCTGAGCTATTTGTTATTTATGATAGATTAGTTGTACAATGTATAGTATACATACACACAAAATATGTGAGGAGGTATGCAGGGTAGCCTTAAAAATTTTAATAGGGTGTGTTCCTGACTCACGGCCTTATCATTTCATTTATCACAAGGCGATCAACCCTCAGCGAAATATCCAAGTGACAATGCTGAGTAATTATCCAGATCCAGATCCAGAAGTCTATTTATAAACTGATAAACAGCTGGTGGTACCAACTTTGGGTTATAGATGGAGCCACTAGGAATGTAGTTGCATGAACTTGACGTGGTAGTTTGACAGACATTTTTTTAATTTTGCAAACTTAATCTATGGGACCTGCCCATTTGGCTAAAATATTTCATGTAACACTTCAAAGTACCACTGCACAATTAATTTCAGTTTTAGCATGTATCAATTTTGGCAGTTACCAAACTTTAACTTAAGAGAACGAAGATGGATTCTGAGATATGTGCGTACATCATTTTTAGCTCGTCTGTTTTCTTTGAAAACGAAGAGCTATTGTCGTCACTCGATCGTCCGCGTCGGCGGCGTCGTCGTCGTATTCGTTGTCCCGGTTAAGGTTTTTGTAAGTGTCCATTTGTGACCTTAGTTTTCCACTTAGAGTTATGAAATTTGGTACAGGTATGGGACTATGGGTATGGATCGGGAGCATGTCAAGAAATCCAAGATGGCTGCCATTTTGTGGCGGCCATTTTGGCTGCCATCTTTCTTAATTCTTGAACTGCCCATTGTGACCTTAATATTTAACTTACAGTTATGAAATTTGGTACAGGTATGGGCCTCTGGGTATGGATCGGGAACATGTCGAGAAATCCAAGATGGTGGCCATTTTGTGGCGGCCATTTTGGCATCCATCTTTCTTCGTTCTTGAACTGCCCATTGTAACCTTAATATTTCACTTACAGTTATGAAATTTGGTCCAGGCATGGGCCTCTGGGTATGGATCGGGAACATGTCGAGAAATCCAAGATGGTGGCCCTTTTGTGGCAGCCATTTTGGCATCCATCTTTTTTCGTTCTTGAACTGCCCATTGTAACCTTAATATTTCACTTACAGTTATGAAATTTGGTCCAGGCATGGGCCTCTGGGTATGGATCGGGAACATGTCGAGAAATCCAAGATGGCGGCCATTTTGTGGCGGCCATTTTGGCATCCATCTTTCTTCATTCTTGAACTGCCCATTGTGACCTTAATATTTCACTTACAGTTATGAAATTTGGTACAGGTATGGGCCTGTGGGTATGGATCAGGAACATGTTGATAAATCCACGATGGCGGCCATTTTGGCAGCCATCTTTCTTTATTTCTTGAACTGCCCATAGTGACCTCAATATTTAACTTAAAGTTATGAAATTTGGTACAGGTATGGGCCTGTGGGTATGGATTGGGAACATGTTGGAAGTCGAAGATGGCGGCCATTTTGTGGTGGCCATGTTGGCATCCATCTTTCTTCATTTCTTGAACTGCCCATTGTGACCTCAATATTTCGCTTACAGTTATGAAATTTGGTACAGGTATAGGTCTCTGGGTATCTATCGGGCACATGTTGAGAAATCCAAGATGGTGGCCATTTTATGGCAATTTTGGCAGCCATCTTTCTTCTTGAACTGCCCGTTGTGACCTTAATATTTCACTTACAGTTATGAAATTTGGTACAGTTATTGGCCTATTGGTATGGATCGGGAAAACGTTGAGAAATCCAAGATTGTGGTCATTTTGGCAGCCATCTTTCTTCATTCTTAAACTGCCCACTGTAACCTTAAAATATCGCTTAGGGTTATGAAATTAGGTATTGGTTATGAAATTAGGTATTGGCCTGTGGGTGATAATTTGGCACACATTGATAGATTTCACATCAACAGACGAGCGTTGAAAACCGCTTGCGGTTCTGGTTAAACAGTTGTAGTTTCAAATAAAGAGCTCAAAATAAAATAATCTCACTGAATCATTGTTTTGCTACAGTCCCATGACTGTGCCTATGTCATTTAAAGAAGTATGTGTATAGGTTATTTTTGGTGCAGTTGACGGAAAACAACTTTGGAAATGTTATGATAATGCTGGGAAGCTGTAACTTTAAAGGAGTTGAGTATAGATGTTGCCATGTCCAACAAAAAAAGAGCTGCTTCTAGCTGCATTAGATCTTGTTTAAATACCAAATTACTGGCCATCATGCTATCAGAAGAAAAATTGAGAAAACCATAACGGTATTTCTCTGATAACAAAGGGACAAAGTCATGTTCAGAGTAAAGATGTGTCTCCAGATTCCTTTTTTGGAAAATAATAGATCTGTAACCTCGTTTGTACCTTTTTTCACATTCCAACAACATGTTTGCACAGATAGATTGGTCCTATGTTTGAAATTCAGAGGACCATGATTTTCTGAATATGTGGAAATGGCTGTCAAAACCTGAGTACACTTGGGTGGCTTGTGCTACCACATATCGGCATCATTCAGTTTTGCAACCCCTGGGTTCTTGTTTTGTTAATATCAATTTAGATTTTGATCTTGGGGCTCTGATATATTTCGGTTAGATCAAAAGTTTTATTTTTGCTCCTAATTAAAAGGTGTTGGTGTTGACTTAAAGCAAGAAAAGATTTTTTAATTTTCGCCAATATGTCAAGAAAAAAAAGAAAAGATAATTGCCTCGAAAACTTGTAGCAGCGATAGATGGTGGTAGAATAAGAATCTGAATGAATAAGTGTTAAGTTGCTTTCAATTAGTTGAAATTTTAGGAGTAAGTATCATTGATTTATATTACTTTGATTTGGACTGGGAACTTCAACTTGTGTGCTTTGACGGAAGACGGTTATGGAAAGTTTTCGGACAATTGAAGTTTCAATTTTACGGAGCGTTCGGAGGGACATCTATTTGATTGGTTGTAGGGTGGTTTTTGAGAATGGTGAAAGGATAAACAGGAAGGTGGTTTACCCTGCAGGGTGAAGGGTGCTTTGAAAAACCAGTGGACGATGGTTTTGTTTGTGGTCGAAGTCTGTCAGTTCATTTAATATGGTTATAAGACTATAAGTTTTTGTGCATTTGAAATGTTAGAAGTAATGTTAGGAGCCTCTTTTCTAAAAATGCTTCTTATGTATAATGTTATGTGAGTCATATAGCCTAGGGAAGTGTAATCTTTATGATACAGACAAAACGAGACTCTGTGAATAAAGTTATAGGCTCACCTTGCGAATGTTTCTATCGGAGGATTTATGGCCAGGGGAAGTTGACTGTTGAATCTGTATATTTTGCGAGTACGGATAAAAAAACAGAAATTACCTCTGATGCTGGTGACAGGTATATGTTACAATGACCGTTTGTATATCAAATTACTTTTAAGACATGGTAATCAAGGTAATCAAAAGTGTTTCACACAACAGTGAGTTTGTATTTGTGGAAGGTTTAATTCGTGACAATGCATGCCGGTCACTTGGTGTTATTGCGAGGTATTTTTGTTATGCTATTGAGGGAAACTTATTTATAAATGATTGTGATAATTTTTCAGATAGAATCTAAGATTTAGTGTTTGCGAGAGGAGTTTCAGGAAAAAATATGACAACTCCCCTGGTCGTGCTGTTTCACCTATGTCATTAAAACTTGGCATGCAGTCTGAATAGAATATTATCTTGCTTCCATCAACTTTTGGTAAACTTCTGTGACAATAAATTTTTTATTTTCTAAACTAAAAAGCTAGTTTTTCCCGCGAAATTTGAATGAGAGTGCTGCTGCACTAAAAGTGGCAGCAGCAGCAGCAGCTCAATGTCAGGCACAGTGAGTGTTCACAAATGTATGAAAACACTCAATATGAAAGGAAGGAAGGAAGGGATAGATGGAATAGATGGAATAGATGGAATAGATGGAATAGATGGAATAGATGGAATAGATGGAATAGAAGGATGGATAGGATAGATACATAGACAGATTGATTGGATTGATTGATACTTGTACTGATATATCTACAAGCAGCTGTTAAAGTGCTTGCACGTTATTTTTGAATATTTATATGCAGGCCTACTATTTAGAACCTGTTGCATGTTATTGATTGAAGTTGATTGTTGACATTTTTAATGCGGAACTTCATTTGTTGCATTTTGGGTTGATAGTATGCATGCTCCGCTTGCAAAATGTTACAAATATCTACAATTTCTCAGTTACATGTTTTGAAAAATATTATTTGGAAGCATTTTGTTCTATGCATGAATCTTGTTATGGAGGTGATTCGTTTAGTGTTGGTTCTGATATTTGCATTGAAGTTGATGTATTATAATGACATTTACTTGATATAATGTTCTGATATATATTAGGAGATATAGTTTTTAATTTTCTACATATATATATCACTTTTATAAAGTTCTCTAAGAATTCACGATCAATCTAAGTCATATTTTAAAATTACTGATATTGACTGACTAAAATTTTGTGAGGCTCGATATTTCGAGAATTTTTCATTTAATTCTAGAGTGTAAAATTACTAAGCATTTGACCTTAAAATAAACATAGACAAAACAACTTCTTGGTTAATTGGCATGGAAATAAAACTATTTGAATATTATAGTGACATAGTATGGTGGACCTTGTTTTATCAAAATTAATTTTCTTTTGCAGTTTGGTGATGGGCAGCAGGAACAAGTTGGGTGAGTTGATTATTTTGATTTATCTGGACGAAGAATGTGAAGACTGATATGATATTCTCTAAGATTACATTGACATTGCAGTAAAGTGAGAGAATATTATATCTCCATAAGAAATTCTTTGAAAAAATGAACTAATGACCAGCAAGAACTTGTTATTGGACTGCTCTGTGATGTCCTTTGCCTCTCTTACTACCTGCTGGTGCAGAAATACAGGATATCAACCCCTACACATCTGACTGATGCACTAAAAATATTTTTTATATTTTTAGCGGTGCCCGTAATGCCCTGGATTTCCAGGCACCCCAGCCAGATCTTAAGGATCACAATATGGACACATTCCGAAATGATAAAATAAGGAATCTTCCAGGGGTAAGTTCAACTATTTTCAAAATAATGTTCCTTTTATTTGCAAAAATGTAATTAAAAGCAGTGGGAGACAACACCCTACAAGTTTTGTGATGAGGCGTAAAACACAAACTCACTCACTCACACCCGACAAGTTTGAAAGAAATCAACTCATTTTGACTAAAGTTGAAAACAGTCTTTGTTTAAAAGTAATTTGTGATTAATTGAATGACTTAAATTTTCCTGGATTAAACGATTGGGATTGAAGTGTAATTACACGCCGATGAACATGATGTAATGAGAGGGCAGTTGTTCATATGTAATTGTCATTTGCAGATTATTGGAGGAGGAGGCATCAACCAACCAGATCCCGATTTGGATCGAATCAAAGCTCCAGCAGCCAACGATAACCAGCAAATTCCAGTGAGTAATGGCATTGGCATTACAATTAAGTTATCAGTGGCACTACAACCAATCACTGGCATTGCAACTTCTGATTGACATAACAACTAATCATAGGCATTACAACTTATTGGAACTAATCGTTGGTATTACAATTTGTTATTGGCATTACATGTACAACTTGTCTCTGGCATTACAACTTGTCTCTGGCATTACAACTTGTCTTTGGCATTACAACTTTCTTTGGCATTACAACTTTTCTTTGGCATTACAACTTTTCTTTGGCATTACAAGTACTTATTGCCACTAAAACTTATTGGCATTACAACTAATCATATGCTTTACGACTATCTTTGGCATTACTATTTGCCAATGATATCACAGCTAATCATTGACATTACAACTCGTCAATTGCATTCCAACTATACATACACTTTATCATATTAAATAAGTTAACTCTTTCTCTTTCTCACTCCAGCTTCCAGTGAATGACGCCCAAGGGCGGGATAACCCCGAGGATGATGACGAGGAAGATGATAAATACGAAGATGGAAACGACGAGGGTCGTCAGCAGGGTCAAGTGCTGCCACCTATTGTTGGGCGTAATGATGGGCAGCAACACGGCTTAGAAAATGCCGCTCAGGAAAATCAGGTAAGAGATAAGTAGAAAGAAGGAATATTTTGAAAAGGTTTAAAAGAAAATCTGATGAACAAATTGATGTCCATTACATATGTAATAATTGATTCAATATTACTTAAATGAATAATGATTGTGTATGGATACTTAAAGTATGATATATTATACAATGTACAATGTACTGAAGGTGTAAAAATGTGAATTTATCGAAGTAAATATAAATGATTTCTATCAATGAATATAGATCTGTTGGATCACAAATATACATCAGTCAGAGCAGAATTCTCGATTCTATTGCATACTGATGTAAAATATTTTCGCATATCTCATCAATGAATTACCTTTGACTTTGAACTTTTTGTGATATGTGCATCAAATTAAACCTACGATTGGTGCGTTATTCTGCTTGATTCATTGTCCTTGTATTCTTCACCTTGCAGGTTCCTGTACCACATAATAATAACAATGACAACAACAATGAGGGCCACAATTTATTAGCCCAGGGACAACCAGTGGCAGACCACAATGCTGACTATGATAAGGCACAGCCAGGTGAGATGATACATTTGAATTTCAAATCCTGATTTCTGTTAAATATCGTCCTGTAGTCCATGTGGGTTGGTCTAGTGGCTGCTTGCTAGGCTGCCAATCGCTGGGTCCAGGGTTCGGATCCAGCTCTTGCCGGGTCACCTTGGCCTATGTTGGATGGCTGTTTCAGTCATCCTTTGCTTCATTGTTGTGTCCTCTTCCTGTCCTAATTAGCCCACCTTTGTACATAAATAGTGGATGTAAAGCCCCCAATCATCCATCCATCCTTATGTAGGCCTGTATTCATACAGTGCTTGTTTCAGTAATATTCATTTCAAAGACTTGAAAAAAGTCCATTCATGGTAATTTTAGTCGTCTGGTCTCGGGCTGTATTTTATAGGTTGGAATATCCAGGTATATTATAGGTTGGAATATCCAGGTATATTGTGATCACATTAATAGACGACGAGTACAAATCAAGTCAGAATAAACCGCATGCATTTATTGACAATAATTGGGAACATGTACACAATAAACAACAGATCGGGCTATTAGTAAATAAACACTACAACGCCCCTAGTGGCGTGGTTTCTCTTTATCCCGTTTTTTCTTTTTGTTTTTTGTATTAAAGTGAAGAAACACATGCTTACAAAGGATAAGACATGGATACAACTATACTGTTTTTTGGTTAAAAGTGAAGAAACATATGATACATAGAATAAAAGTTTTAAACAACTTTAACATTTTTGTGAAAGTTAAGAAACCTGTGTTCACAAAAAATAGAACTTGAACATAACTATGACTAAATCATAACACCTTATGGAACATATAACAAGAAACCATACTATTAAAGCTAACTTTAATGATTCCTTTTGATGTCAGATAAAAATGGTCCCTAGAAGAGTTGTTATCTTAAAAAATGCTTCGTAAGTACTTGATAAGAGTGTTCATTTGTTTTGTTGCAGTTCCACAAGGGGGCGATGATAACGACGGCGATTATCAGGAAGATGAAGATGAGGACAATAGAGGGCGCTTGGCTGTCAATCGAGACTTCCAATAGTACGTCTGAATCGCACATTTTACGCAATTGTGACTGTGTCGGTCTTGAGACCAAATATTTTGTTTCTACTACAACCGATTATCAGGGCTGTCCATTAATTGATTGAAACTTCAAGTGTTGTTATTTAAAGAAAATAATGGTTTTGATATAGATGTGTCTAAGTTAATAAGGTTGTGATAGGAAACACATTGTTATATGAATATTAATTTTGTTCTTATCAAATTTGAAAAGTTAGCTGGTTTAAGGATGAAAATTCAAGGATATTCATGCCTCTTGTATAGAGGGAGTGAAAACTATCTGTTAAATATAAATAACTGTTTAATAAATTAAGGCTTTGAATATTAATGTACTTAGATTGAAATTTTAAAAGATGGAATTTGAACCATCTTTGGCATTTACTGGCATGTATCTCTATTTCTGGCATTTTTTCTTAATTTTCTGGCATTGTTTCTTTATTTTCTGGCATATCTGCAATACTTACGATGTTTTATTGCATCATGTTGTGAAATGGTTTTCAAATCTGCTTTTGAGGCAATCATGCAATTGATATGATTGGTTAAATGTGTACGTTAACAAGAGGTTAAACCTCAATGTTAATTATGACATAATTAAGGCAATGTCTGTTGAGTGTAAGTTTGTCTTCTGATGATGTGGGCACAACTTCATTTGCTTGAAGCCTGTAAAGTCTGAATGCATTGAGCGCTGATATAAAACGACATAATTTATTGGTACAGTTTGTTGCATCAGTTCTGCATTGAAGAAGGTTTGCTGTATCAGTTATAGTAAGCAGTGCCCTATAGGCATGGGTTACTGGTGTATGTTCTATAATACCTTAATCTGAATAAATGATCTCTATGTTGTAATACTAAATGAACTAGATAAAGGTTAATTATTAGATAGGGAAAAAGATTTTCACAAAAAAGAAACTTATGCCCCTTTGAAGACCAAGGTTGATGATAATCATAATAACTAGGGTTTTTTCTGGCCGTATCTTGTCTTAAAATTATAGCAGAATTGCTGTTAATATTCTTACATTGATAATTGTACCTATGCTACCTTGTCTGCCGAAATAGTTTGCCTGAATAATTTGCCATTTATGTAAATCCTTATAAATCTTAACATGGATTGTATAAATCTGTATTCTGTGATAAAGCCAAATATTATTGTCTACAGGACGATGTCATGTTGTCATAAATTGATAAAGATGCTATATTGTGTTGAATTAATTAGCTTGCATAGTAATATCTTTCTTTAAATGCTAAACTATCACTAAATGTATTTGATAATCTGAACTCTCTTGCATTATTGTTTTTGCCTAGAAGTGTGAAATGGTAAGAAATCCTGTCCTCGTTATTGGCAATGCTGCATAATATGTTATAATTGATAAGGTATGATGTTGGGCATTTAACTACGCCAAGTTTTGTAAAGTAAAATTTTGAAATTCAATGGTAAAATCTATTGTTTTAGTGTGTTGTGCTGTGTCTTTTATAAAAAAAAGAAATAGTAAATGCAGTTATTCAGTTTCTTCCGACGAGATTTTCCTGTGATTATTGAATTTGAATGCTCGTTAGAAGAATACGTTATTCACTCAAAAGTGAAAATTGCATTACTTTTCTTCTAACTTGCATGAATTTGAATTGGTTATTTAAAAAATATTTCTGTGTTGTTGCAGATATGTAAGTTATTCATAGCATTATTGTAGATAATGATAAACTATTGTTAAAACTGTGGTCATATTTTAATAGTATAACGGTTACTTTATAGTTTATGGGCGTCTATTTAGTTGCTGAATATATTACTGCAGTGCGCAATGATATCCGTTAAAGGTACCTCGCAGATATTGCTTTTTATGTGACGATCATTTCTAATACCAAATTCTGTGTTTTATTGAATTGACTGTATTTTAAGGTCAACAGATATTAAAATGGCTGTTTAAATGTTCATGGAAAATGGGTATGCTATCATTACAAGGGGGATTCAATAATAATAAATTAGGAAATGGTGTTGGTGAAAAAATAACACATAAAAATATTAAGATTATAAGAACGGCAATACACACACATCAGATTATTTAATTGCAATTTATGATATTAATCTGATGACAAGTCAGATGGCAATTAAAGGCTTGGTTGATTAAACTGATGTGTTACGTCAAGGAAAGCCTTACTTTAGAGAGTATACATATGTTATATATATGAATTATTGCATTGTTACGCTCTTCGGATAATTCAATTATCATGTGGTGTACTTGTACATAATGTCTCCTTGCTGTATATATTCATGAAAAGTCTGGTAGTGCTTTACTTGTCTGGTTTGCAGTTGTTACTATGATCTGTCCTCCTTGAAGGCTTCTCCTGTCCTTAACAGCCTACCAAGTGCATAAATACAGGATGTAAAGCCCCAGACATTCATCCATCTAGAAACGATCCAAGTTAGATGTCATTTGGGTGAGATTTCCTAAGTGTGATGGCATTTTCAGTCATCCTTTGCTTCATTGCCTGTCCAAATTAGCCTCCATTTATTATAGGGCATAAATACAGGACGTAAAATGGGATCATCTATCCATGAATCGGCTGTTCCTATTAAGGTCAAGCTGCAAACCAGACCTAGTAAAGCACTCGGGCCTCATACTGTATAAAATTGTCTATTGAGTAATTGAAAATGAACAAATTTGCTGTGTAAATGTTAGCAAAAATGTGTACAGTTCTGAATGACGAGTGAACGTCCTGTTAGGTCTTATTCGGAAATCTGAGTGCGTTTTGGAACATGTCTTGAAAAGTTTACCTGGCTACAAGTTCATGTATATGTAATGTTATTTAACATTGTTTAAAATAAGATTGTTTTCAAGCTAAATATTCTGTTATATGACTTTATTATATGTTCTTAATTACTTATTCACATGTGCATTTTTTCTGCTCATCTTCCAAACAAATAACAGAAATGTCTGATGTCATATTTACAAAATTACGGATCTTCAAATTTGTTTCAAGTTAATTATGTGATTATAAGATCATTTAGGCAAGGCTGAAATTTATGAATTGGTTAGAATTTTGGTCTTATCCATTTCAACACCTTCGTTCTAGTGATATCTTTTCATGTCTTGAGCTTATTTTTGTACAGTCTATATGGAATGGTCAGGTTTATCTGTTTTATTATTTGATTCACCCGTTTCTGACTGTTGAGAGAAGAACATAATACACATGAAATGTTTTCATACACCTGGCATGTTTTCTACTCTATATTTTTTTCTATCTTTTCAAATTTTTTATAGCTCTTTTTCTGTTATTTTGTTGACTGTTTCTTGTTATTTTTTCTCTTCCTGTTCATATATATATATACACAACACATTTTGAAAAACAGAAAATTATCAACAGGGGCGGATTTAGGCACTTGGATTTAGGGATCCCATCCTCTTTGTCAGTTAAATCTGATTTGTCCTTATTTTTATTTGACAAAAAGAATTTACCTCCAAATCCAACCCTGTTCATTTGCATATTTTTTTTACATTTCATATTGTGTTATACTCTTTTCAAATAATTTCACTGATATACAGATATATATTGACACTTGTCATTGATCATGGCATCTCAGCTACTTAATTTCTTGTTTTACGATGAATGACGCATTATTCATTTCATTTGACGTATGATATTTTTACACATTGTTAGCTTAAACAATGGTGAGAGGTTTAAATAAAACTTTGATATGATATTTCCTGTATTCTGTTTTTTTAATCAACAACTGATTATGTTAATGGCTGTGTTTTTCAATGGTGCCTAGAATAAACAGAAACATATAAATATATTATGATAGTTGAAGAACGATTTCGATACATGGCATGTTATGGTTTATAATATACCAGTGATGAGAAAAAGTCCAAGTTTTGAGTATTAATTAAATTGTAACGTCAATGGACTTGATATGGTTGATTGAAATATTGGCCTACTTGACAATGTATGTGGTTGTGTCTCGGTGCTACTGGCTCCGAAGCTATCTCGGCAGATCTGAGATACATTGGCTAGTGCAACCCCAAAGCACAGTTCTGTGTGCTGCAGGGTTGATTGATGAGATGAGAGAGAGGGCGGTCCTCGACATGTTGCGTATTTACCCCATGACCATGTGTGAGGTCTTTTGCTTGCCCAGCACAGACACAGGGTTGCCAAATTTACGTCTCTTCTGAAAGATAGCCATTCCACTGATTCCAGCTGGGATTTCTGCCAAAGGCAGGCGTAAATTGCTGCATAATGCACCCAGAGAATCTACACTAGACGAATCATGCCATCGCCGCATATTATCATAAGATTTGCGTCAGAGCGTCACAGCCAAACAGCGCCTAGGATTTCTCTTCACTTCGAAAGTTTACCGGCATTTTGCGAAGCAACTATTAACAGCACAGAGACATTTTAAAGGTCTCAGAGAGGTCCATCCATCCGTATGAGAAACACACATGTAACCCTTACGGAAGTTCCAAATCAGCAAAATCGAGCTCATTTGCATAACCTGTGTGAAGGCCTGCTCATTGGCCGTCTCTGGGGGTGTGTCTGATCTATTCACTGAAGGCTTTGCTGAAGTGGCGTAATGAGATAAGGCCGTGAGTCCACATCAAGGTTCTCCCTATCCCAAGGGTGAGATATTCTTACTTGCCGCCTCATAGAACACTTGCATACAAGGCACCCTTTTAAATATTCTAAGCCTAATGTCACATCATGTGATTGACAGAATTCAATTGAGTTCAGAAGCCAGTGGTCTTAATTAGCCTAGTCCATGGGAATCCAAAAAATAACTATCATTATAAAGGTTGAGGCAGGTCCGCTCAGTGAGTCTGCATGCTCCACATTTCACTCCAGCCCCCCGTATTTTACTTTACTGTGGGTAAAATATTTTTCGTAAACAAATGAGTCAGTGGGCGTTGCAACGCAGCTGTCAGATCTGCCAAAATGGCGACTCTCATGGACCCAGATCGTGTGCAATATTTGGCAACTTCTGGAGTGACTGCGCCTATTTACAGGCTTTATTTTTGTCGGCATTGCTTGAAGTTGAGATCCAGTGATTGTGTGTCCCACGAAAAGGACTCCCACTACTGCCCTAACTGCTTAGAGAACGTCCCTTCTGCGGAGGCAAAGTTGAAGAAAAATCGATGTTCATCCTGTCACAATTGCCCCAGTTGCAATCACACCCTGTCTACCAGAGCAACCAGCACCTCTGTGCCCAACCCTGATGACACAACCAAAGTCATACCGAAGAAGGTGTTCTACCTGAGCTGTGGATTCTGCAGGTATGCCTGCTTCCTGCTTTCATTTCCTGTTTATTAAATTATTTTGAGACTTTCTTTGATTTTTGGCTTATTTTGCACAATGTTTACTTGCACATCATCAGCTATCATCATCATCATCATCATCATCATGTCTTTTAATGATTAACCGAAAATCATCCTGACCCAGCAAAGTGGAAACAGCTGGATGCTGCGCGGTGCCCTCTAATAGGCTCTATGGTCCAGTCGAGGACCATTTTGACATGCGAAGCTTTCTAGACTTCTTGATCATTAGGGCTATATGGATTTGTAATTAGTTAGCCAATATTTAAATTGTATCTGTTTTATTTCAGGTGGTCATCCAGAGATGTGGGACTGAAGGACCAACTTGTTTCCAGCGGGGGATGGCCAGAGTTGGAAAACACAAATGCCAAGAGGATAGCCGAGCTGTTGGAATACTATCGACAGCTTGCCCAGAGAGAAAAGGCAGAAAAGGAGAAGAAGAAATATGCAAGAAGAAGAAGTTATCTACACTTGTCTGACAAGTACGGTCTTGGGATTGCCGCAAGAAGGAGGGCAGGAAACCTGAGCATGACAGGGTTGAGTCTCAAAGATGGAGATGATGGCAAAACGATTGAAGAGCCAATGGCCGAGACTTTGGATGACGTAGAAGCCCTGTCGGATGATTTCTTCACTCAACCTCTAGTCTTGACGAATGTGGCTACTCTCACGCAGCGTCACTTCAATCCTGAGTTCCAACCCGAGCTGACGAAAGATTTCTACCCGGGCCACAAGCACTTCCTAATGAAGAGGTCCCAGCGTTGCAGAGAATGTGAACACAACTTGAGCAAGCCAGAGTTTAACCCCAGTTCTATCAAATTCAAGATTCAGCTTGTCGCTGTTCACCACGTTCCAGAGGTCCGCATAATGCGTCAACCTGTCCTGCAACTGGGTAAAGAAACGGAAGTCATCTTAACGCTCTTTAACCCCCTTGACACGATGACACACGTCACGCTGCTACCGACGGATAAAGAGAACGATCCCTGGATCAACGCGAAGGTGGAGCTGCCTGCGTGCGAGTTCACCATGTCACCTCGGGATGATGCGTCGGAGTTTGACGACATGGGAGATTCATCTCAAGCGTTTCAGGATGATCCGAAAGTCGTAGTTTTCCGCAAAGCCAACAAAATAGGGTTCTTCATCAAGGTGATTCCCCAGTCAGAAAACGAAAATGTACAAATCAGTTTCCGAATGAAGTATGATTACAAGAACATGGCCATGGCCCTGCAGAGTGATAAGAAAGAACCAGAGACTGTTCTCCTCTCCCAATATGTCTATGTGGATCTGGGTCCCCTTGCTACCAGTGCTTGAATTATGAATTATATATAATTATCTATTTTTCATCTGTCGCTTGTGATAAATCTGTCATGATTCATGTATCACTGACCAGCTTCGTATATGGGCCTAGGTAATCGTGATAATTTTATGCAGTTGTAAGTTATAGCAAGTGATGAGCGAAAGCATGCTTCATTGTAACCTTCTCTGTAATGTTATTTATGACAAATTAATGTGTACACCAAGAAATTGGCAAGAATGGGTCTCATCCTTGCATGTATGTTGCTGCTGAAACTTACTGAAATGGCTTTGGTGAAATATAATTCTATGCTGAAATATTATTAATGACAGGCCTATATATTGGTCACATAAAATGTAATTATGGCTTAAATACAGTAAAATTTGTCTTCATGGGAAATTGCAAAATTGATAGGCATATTACTCACAATCTCATCTTTCCTAATTGTAAATAGCAAATATTTCTTTTCTTTTTAATTAATAATTCTGGTCTGCAAACGGTGAGAGGTCTGATTTTGTGTAATGTAAATGTTAATTTATTTATAAGGATAGGCCTACTGGTTGTTCTTCAGGTATTACTTTCAGAATGGTGTGAAAACATTATGATTGATTTTATAGTTCAAAATGAAATCTATTAAGTTAATGATTTATTCTATACAGAGGAAGTTGATCAATAACCCGCAAAATTCATGATTATAATTACTCTGTAGGTTGCATAAAATTTCACCAATCAAGTGAGCTTTCTGCCAAATATTTCAGTAATTGTAAGTTATTTATAACACAAAAATTCACTATATTAATTGTTGCAAGTGAGGAAGGGCTCCCTTTTACTGTGCACGTCATATTATACACTGTGTACTAAAAACCTTGCAAATATATTGTTACTGGTGTTGAACAAACTGGCTCTACTTCTTATTTTGGTGCTGAGTAGTGAAATAAAGCTTCAAAACTATTTGCTTTGTGTTTTGCGTTCTCTTCTTCTTTTTTGTGGGGATTGGGGCCAATGGTGTACATTTTTGGTTGTATTTCTAGCCCCATGAGACTTGCAAATTTTGTCAGCTTCACTGATGGAATTTTTTCCAACGAGTGACCAACTCGCGTGATAAAATTAACAAGCAGATTTATCATTTATGCTGATGGATCATCAAATCTTACAAAAGGGCCTGCCATAAAGAACTTCCAGAAGTTAAAACAGTTTCAGGATGATAAACGTTGGGTAATGCCAACACCGACTTGCGCAGGGCTGGACTTGCCAAGTCACTGCGGCAAAAATAATTGCTATTAAAAAATTGCAATATTTAAAATTTGTTAAAAACTGTCAATTGATCTTGCTAATACTAGCAATAAAACAAGCAACTATTATATTTTTGGTGTGATAAACAAGGACATTAGACCAAGGGTGGCAGCACTGAGAAAAAAAAACTGCACGGCGCCACCTGGTGTTATTTCCACTTTCAAAATGGCGGCCGCCGGAATGATGCAGCAGAACTTTTCTCAACAATTTGCCCCAATGTCGTCGATTCCGGATTGGCTTTCAGCTGAACATGACACAGGGGTAAAGAAATATCCTTGATTTAAGTTTTGTGAGGTTTTTGATTGCCTGGATGTCGTACTTTCTTGAAAAATGGCTATTAAAATGTGATGATTAATTTCACTCATTATCGCTCTCTGCATTGTCATTTGTCAAAATTCTGACAGTTGCAAATCTTCAATTTCCTTTTTGAAATAGTTGGTATTCAAAAACTTGATGTCTAATTGTTCATTACCAGAGTTGCAAGGTGTATTTTCTTGTACTACCGTATAATTCTAAATGTCAGCTCAAAATTACAAAACCTTCGCTATGGAACTTAAAAAGTGCTTGCAAAATCACTATAACATATTTGGGTGCGTTCGATTGCATCTACTCTTACTCTTAGCTACTAATCCCAACTACTCCGGAAGGAGAAATTTCTACCCGGAGAGTAAACTACTCCAAATAGCAATTCAATTGAAGATGCAGTCAAATGAATTGTCGCAATCCACATCCAAACATAGCAATCAGGCACTAAATCGAAGCTTCTGAAGTGTCAGCTATGTAATCAATCGTACATCATGGGATATCCTAATTTCTTCAGATCTACTCCAATCTATTAGAACTGATCTATTCCCGTAAATGCAAAGCGTGTGATCTGAAGTATACTACCCTTCTCCAAGAGTACTTTAGAGCAAATTGAACGTACTATTCAACTTTGAAGACGCCTAGGATTAATGGTATTGAATAGGCTGATAGAAGATATTTTAGCATAATCCTGAAATAAGTCATTCTGGCTGAATTGCCTCTGATATGGAATGAGCAGCTGTCTGTACTTTTCAATGGTCTCTCGCATTGCATAATCAGCGAGCTGAGGGCGTATTTCAGGACTATGTCGAGATAGGTGGTATGATATTGAATAGTGGCTGCAATGGTCATTCTAGCTTTGTTACAATTTGTGACCATCTGTACCCATTCCCTGAAACTGAAAGACAATAACTCTCATTTCTTTTCCAGACGACAATCATGGCCGTCGAATACGACGGTGGCGTTGTTATTGGAGCTGACTCCAGGACAACCACGGGGTGAGTTGAGATCGTCAGAAAGTTGCTTCAGCTTTGAAGAATTTGTTTAACAAGCAACTTGTTGTTGGACACTGTGGCTGCACTTTCCTGGTGCTTTGTGCCTGATACTTACACTTAGAGGGCAAAACTGATAAGAAGCTTCATCATAGTTATCTAGCAGGTGTCACTAAAATTATGTCCAATTGAAGATACAGTGCAGCCTCCTTATATCGCGACTCTCTATATCGCGAACCTCCCTTATTCGCGATGCCCCTATGTCCCCCAACAGCTCCAGAAACATCAAAGACCCTTTAATTGCGTCATCGCGTGGCTGTGTGCATGCGTCACGCTTGACTGCCTTTGCTAGTCTACCAGCATTCATGAGCTCACACAGATTTTTACTAGCATCTTGTTGTAATTATGCCATGAGACAGTTTAAATAGCAATTGAAATGTGTCACCAAAGACTTTGTCAACCCAACTAGTTCCAACTTTGCCAGAGGTGTGAAGTTCAATTAAGTTGAATGCTATTAACTTGCTGCTCAGAGCACATGCAGCACTTGCTCTAGGCATATATGCAGGTACCCACTGTTCAATACATAATTAAAATTACTTCAAACATTCTTTATTTATTGAGGTGCTTCAATTGTGATTGTGAAATAAACTCAAGAGAAACTGCAAAAAGTTTATAATCTGCCCGGGGGGGGTACTTCGCGGACTTTTGCATACGGATGCGCCACGGCAATTTTGAAAACCAGAACCATTTTAATCCGCAAACTGCGCCAAAATCACAAACCATTTTAATCCTTCACTAAAATTTTTTGCAAACCAATTTAATCTTCATGGTTTTTAAACCATTCTGACCCTCTTTTGAAGCCGGTTCTAACGGTACCAAACATGTTGGGGTTGCGAAAACCAGAACCAAATTAATCAGAATTGTCAAAAAACCAAAACCATTTTAATCCAAGAAGGCCAAAAAACCATTACCATCCAGCGGCGCCTCTATATACACCCTTATAGAGTGAGTACCCTGTCCCCCCCCCCCCGGGATAATCTGACACCATTCACAGATATCCTTGATTGCCATTAGCCTGAGTCACCAATGAATGGTGTGTCATCCCAAAGCCTAATTGCTATCAGCCTGCCACCATTAGAACTATTGTTGTAAAGACAACTATAAATAGCTTAGATCTCAATTGACCTTGCTATTTAAACTGTGTGTAGCATAACAGCAGTGAATCTATACAATATGTCTGCAAGACTAGCACTGTCAGTGTTATCTAATATACCAATGACGGCCGTCGCGGTTGAACGCACATCAACGAAAACGGCGCTAGGTGGCATGGCAGTCAACCGCGAAATAGAGAGGACCTCTGATATATCGCGGCAGTCATTTCATGTCCCCCAAGCACCGCGAAATAGAGAGGTTGCACTGTAGTGTTTACCAATCAAAAGAAAAGTTCATTCTCCGAAGAATAAAATGTAATGAAAATAATAGCTCTGTTCATCAATATACATTCTGTGTGTCAGTCACTTTTACATTGGTATTTGAATTTGACAATTTGTGTAATTTAATTGAAATCGTATTTTATGTGCCAATAAATAATTATAATTCTTTTGTCAATAAAATCAATAAAATGGTAGGAATATATTTTTTATTCTAAATGTAAAGTTCTCCTCTCTTCCAGAGCCTACATTGCAAACAGAGTGACGGACAAACTGACAAAGGTGACAGATTTCATCTACTGCTGTCGGTCTGGGTCGGCTGCGGACACTCAGGCCATCGCAGACATTGTCAACTACCACCTCAATTTCCACAAGTGAGTGACGATTAATTGTCATTTTGTGGCATTATTTGATTTCGGAATGTATTCCAGTAATTCAGTTGCGAGAAACTTCACAACTATTTATTCAAAACTTTGTTCATTTTTCTCGAAAGATTAGTATTGTTCTGTTTAATTAAATAAAAGACAAGAACCTATTGGTTAGGAATTGCATGTAAGATCTTTGCCATTCAATGAAAAATTGGTTATTTTGTACCTGATTTAAGTTTAAATCTACAGACTATGAGCCTTTAATCGCAAAATTTCCCTCAATGTCTCCTCTAATGATTTGCCTCTTTAGTATTAAATTATTTTTGACACCCTCACAGAATGGAAATGGACGAGGAGCCTAAAGTGAAGACAGCAGCGGCCGTATTCCAAGACCTCTGCTACAACTACAGAGACCAACTGTCGGCTGGCATCATCGTGGCAGGCTACGACGAGAAGAAGGGAGGACAGGTATGCTGCATTTATTGTTATTTTATGTATATTACTCAGTTTATTTACTCACCTTCATTTGTGATACAGGCAGAGTATTTGACATGATTCTGGCTGAGTAGAAGACATTGTGTTCTGCGGAGTAATAGTGCCTAACATTTATAAATCTATTATATCTACTGATAACCAAACTTTTTGTTTTCCCTTGCAGGTGTACTCAGTTCCCATTGGAGGCATGTGTGTGCGCCAGCCTGTGTCGATCGGTGGCTCAGGAAGCACTTACATTTACGGTTATGTTGACGCTACATTCAAGGAAAAGATGACAAAGGAACAATGCATGGAATTCTGCACTAATGGTAAGTGTTGAGCATGGTGGTTATAATTTACAATAATATTGTCCTGTGCTGATTGATTTTAGTGAAAATAATTTATGCTCTACGTAAGTACGTTAAGTCAGGGCTCAAAGTTAATGGGAATCCGTTGGTCAGTATATATATGCATGTCTACATTTGCATAGTTCTTGTGTGTTAAATTTAATTTTCTCCATTTTTCCCACACAAAAATCAATCTTGCGCTTTGCTTGCCTTGAGTTAACCTAGTTCGAGTTGCTAAAGCTCAGGATTAAAGCTCAGTGGAATAATTTAAATTGAGTAACAATTTCCTTATTAATGACTCTTCAGATAGCTTTATTGTCTACATCGCAAGCACAAAACGACATACTTATCATCTCCCCTTCACCTCATTGCCGTGTCCTCCTCCTGTCCTAATTAGCCTACCAAGTGCATAAATACAGGACGTAAATCCCTAATCATCCATCATCATACTTATCATCTTTTTTGCAGCAATTGCCCTGGCGATGGCTCGTGATGGCTCCAGTGGAGGAATCGCTCGTTTGGCTGTGATTAGCAAAGACGGAGTAGAAAGGAAGACCATTCTGCACCCTGACTTGCCAAGATTCTATGAAGGCTAATTCAGATTATTGTATATTTAGCAGTATAATTCCATGTATCTGATTGTATTTGTATTTACCTGAACCAAATTATAATGTGAAAGTACTTCATAAAACAAAATATGGGTTTGCTCTTTTTAAGTTCTTTAATGAGCTTTACAAGTTTGGAGGTTGACTTCTGTTAGGTCCATTCCACTTTACCAGGGTAGTTATTTTCGTTTGCTCTGTGCTTGGATATAAGTAGTCATATAACCTGCCAGTTAGTATACATCCCTGCTCTTTTGTGGACTCCCAGTGATGTGAAATGCTGACAGTGAACAACTACCAAAAATTGGGCACAATTTTGTTGAACTCCTTCATCTGTACCAAAAGAACAATATTCTAGAAGATTAATCTTAGTTATACCAACATAAATGAACATATTGCTTTATTAAAAAGTCGTTGAGGCTTGTGAATTCATCAAACTTACCTGAAAATGCTGGTTTGTTAATGATTTCATATGGCTCTTTTATAAAAGCTTGGATAATATGAGTGGTTTGAGGTGTCTTCAGTATCTACTACCAAAAAGCGAGCTGATTTTAGTTCGTGTTACTTGGCTTGATTGGTGTTTTCCCATTCTATTTTTGTTGTCTCGGTTCTCATCTGTAAGTTGAAGTTCATGGCTGAGTTGGTTGTCACGTTCATAATGACATTGGATTAATGTACTGGCTTGCTCCACTGATAGGTTTCCGTCCCCTTTGCCCTTTCTACTATCCATACTGAAAAATAAGTGAAACTGTATGTGCATGGCGAAAATGGAATATGAAACTCTGGCAGTTCCATCTCAAGAAAAAATTTTCCTGAGGACCACAGTCTGGTGAAAATGAGAACTGCATGCTGCTGCCATCTTGCACAAAAGTTAGTTTAGGAACACCCTTCAGATGTTTTGAGAAAACGGTTGTACTTTTTTTTTTTGAAGTATAAAGTTGAGCCACTCAGCCTGTGTCCTCTCTCTCCTGAGGTCACTTAAGGACCCCAGGAACACTCCTCAATGACCAAGGAAGCCCAACGAAATGTTCCCAAGATCCGCTTCATGCTCAGGAGAGGACACCACAACTCGTCATCGTGGGTCACGGGACGGGTCAGTTTTACCTGACGTCCTGGCGATACATACTATAGAAATGATCCCTAAAAGTATGGTCTTGCTGTGAACTGGCTGACATGGCAGGGTCTTGTGGCACTCAAGTTGTAGATTGAGGGTTAAGAGTGACAGGGTGCTGTATTTCAAAGAACTGGAATATTGACAGGCTCATATCAGAAATGTCAGAATTACCTGCAGTGTCCCAACGGTATGTTTAACTGTTATTCAGTCCACAATGAGACACTTGGAACATTGAATTGAACTGGTAATTTCAGTTCATAGTCGCTGGTATGGGGAGCTTGTGTATAGATGGCGCTAGCGGTACTGAGTTTGAGTCAGTCTTGAATCTGTTCTGAAGGAGGGAGTTTTTGGGGCGGGCTGAGTTATATCCCTTGAAAAGTTGGTTGTTCAGTTTACCCGTTAATTGTATCAGAGCTTTTTAGATTCCTAAAATAAGTTGTTGTATATATTGCTGTTATTACTGTAAATGTTGGGCTTTAAAAAAGTTATAAAGTCCTGTTTAAATGGTCAAATCTGCATGTGAAGTTTGAGATACTCTATTCAACATTGAAATACCTTATAGACATTTGAAATACCTTATGCAGACTGCAATACTTTTCTGGAACTCTGGAATAGCTTTTGCATCTTAAAGTTTATGCATCACGCATGAATGAGGTACCTTATGGAATACCCATACATGTCAGTGTACTATTATGGAATACCCCATCCGTGTCAGACTACCCTACAAAAAGTTTGGAACACCCTTCGGATGTGTTGAGGGAACGGTTGTACATTTTTTTCTTGAATTATAAAGTTGAACCACTCAGCCTGTGTCCTCTCCCTCCTGAGGTCACTTAAGGACCCCAGGAACACTCCTCAATGACCAAGGAAGCCCAACGAAATGTTCCCAAGATCCGCTTCATGCTCAGGAGAGGACACCACAACTCGTCATCGTGGGTCACAGGACGGGTCAGTTTTACCTGACGTCCTGGCGATACATACTATAGAAATGATCCCTAAAAGTATGATCTTGCTGTGAACTGGCGGACATGGCAGTGTCTTGTGGCGCTCAAATTGTAGATTGAGGGTTAGGAGTGACAGGGTGCTGTATTTCAAAGAACTGAAATATTGACAGGCTCATATCAGAAATGTCAGAATTACCTGCAGTGTCCCAACGGTATGTTTTACTGTTATTCAGTCCACAATGAGACACTTGGAACGTTGAATTGAACTGGTAATTTCAGTTCATAGTCGCTGGTATGGGGAGCTTATGTATAGATGGCGCTAGCTGTACTGAGTTTGAGTCAGTCTTGAATCTGTTCTGAAGGAGGGAGTTTTTGGGGCGGGCTGAGTTATATCCCTTGATTAGTTGGTTGTTCAGTTTACCCGTTAATTGTATCAGAGCTTTTTAGATTCCTAAAATAAGTTGTTGTATATATTGCTGTTATTACTGTAAATGTTGGGCTTTAAAAAAGTTATAAAATCCTGTTTAAATTATCAAATCTGCATGTGAAGTTAAGATACTCTATTCAACATTGAAATACCTTATAGACATTTGAAATACTTTATGCAGACTGCAATACTTTTCGGGAACTCTGGAATAGCTTTTGCATCTTAAAGTATATGCATCACGCATGAATGAGGTACCTTATGGAATACCCATACATGTCAGAGTACTATTATGGAATACCCCATCCATGTCAGACTACCCTACAAAAAGTTTGGAACACCCTTCGGATGTGTTGAGGGAACGGTTGTACATTTTTTTCTTGAATTATAAAGTTGAACCACTCAGCCTGTGTCCTCTCCCTCCTGAGGTCACTTAAGGACCCCAGGAACACTCCTCAATGACCAAGGAAGCCCAACGAAGGGTTCCCAAGATCCGCTTCATGCTCAGGAGAGGACACCACAACTCGTCATCGTGGGTCACAGGACGGGTCAGTTTTACCTGACGTCCTGGCGATACATACTATAGAAATGATCCCTAAAAGTATGATCTTGCTGTGAACTGGCTGACATGGCATGGTCTTGTGGCGCTCAAATTGTAGATTGAGGGTTAGGAGTGACAGGGTGCTGTATTTCAAAGAACTGGAATATTGACAGGCTCATATCAGAAATGTCAGAATTACCTGCAGTGTCCCAACGGTATGTTTTACTGTTATTCAGTCCACAATGAGACACTTGGAACATTGAATTGAACTGGTAATTTCAGTTCATAGTCGCTGGTATGGGGAGCTTGTGTATAGATGGCGCTAGCGGTACTGAGTTTGAGTCAGTCTTGAATCTGTTCTGAAGGAGGGAGTTTTTGGGGTGGGCTGAGTTATATCCCTTGATTAGTTGGTTGTTCAGTTTACCCGTTAATTGTATCAGAGCTTTTTAGATTCCTAAAATAAGTTGTATTATATATTGCTGTTAATACTATAAATGTTGGGCTTTAAAAAAGTTATAAAATCCTGTTTAAATGATCAAATCTGCATGTGAAGTTTGAGATAATCTATTCAACATTGAAATACCTTATAGACATTTGAAATACCTTATGCAGACTGCAATACTTTTCTGGAACTCTGGAATAGCTTTTGCATCTTAAAGTTTATGCATCACGCATGAATGAGGTACCTTATGGAATACCCATACATGTCAGTGTACTATTATGGAATACCCCATCCGTGTCAGACTACCCTACAAAAAGTTTGGAACACCCTTCGGATGTGTTGAGGGAACGGTTGTACATTTTTTTCTTGAATTATAAAGTTGAACCACTCAGCCTGTGTCCTCTCCCTCCTGAGATCACTTAAGGACCCCAGGAACACTCCTCAATGACCAAGGAAGCCCAACGAAATGTTCCCAAGATCCGCTTCATGCTCAGGAGAGGACACCACAACTCGTCACAGGACGGGTCAGTTTTACCTGACGTCCTGGCGATACATACTATAGAAATGATCCCTAAAAGTATGATCTTGCTGTGAACTGGCGGACATGGCAGTGTCTTGTGGCGCTCAAATTGTAGATTGAGGGTTAGGAGTGACAGGGTGCTGTATTTCAAAGAACTGAAATATTGACAGGCTCATATCAGAAATGTCAGAATTACCTGCAGTGTCCCAACGGTATGTTTTACTGTTATTCAGTCCACAATGAGACACTTGGAACGTTGAATTGAACTGGTAATTTCAGTTCATAGTCGCTGGTATGGGGAGCTTATGTATAGATGGCGCTAGCTGTACTGAGTTTGAGTCAGTCTTGAATCTGTTCTGAAGGAGGGAGTTTTTGGGGCGGGCTGAGTTATATCCCTTGATTAGTTGGTTGTTCAGTTTACCCGTTAATTGTATCAGAGCTTTTTAGATTCCTAAAATAAGTTGTTGTATATATTGCTGTTATTACTGTAAATGTTGGGCTTTAAAAAAGTTATAAAATCCTGTTTAAATTATCAAATCTGCATGTGAAGTTAAGATACTCTATTCAACATTGAAATACCTTATAGACATTTGAAATACCTTATGCAGACTGCAATACTTTTCGGGAACTCTGGAATAGCTTTTGCATCTTAAAGTATATGCATCACGCATGAATGAGGTACCTTATGGAATACCCATACATGTCAGAGTACTGTTATGGAATACCCCATCCATGTCAGACTACCCTACAAAAAGTTTGGAACACCCTTCGGATGTGTTGAGGGAACGGTTGTACATTTTTTTTCTTGAATTATAAAGTTGAACCACTCAGCCTGTGTCCTCTCCCTCCTGAGGTCACTTAAGGACCCCAGGAACACTCCTCAATGACCAAGGAAGCCCAACGAAGGGTTCCCAAGATCCGCTTCATGCTCAGGAGAGGACACCACAACTCGTCATCGTGGGTCACGGGACGGGTCAGTTTTACCTGACGTCCTGGCGATACATACTATAGAAATGATCCCTAAAAGTATGATCTTGCTGTGAACTGGCTGACATGGCAGGGTCTTGTGGCGCTCAAATTGTAGATTGAGGGTTAGGAGTGACAGGGTGCTGTATTTCAAAGAACTGGAATATTGACAGGCTCATATCAGAAATGTCAGAATTACCTGCAGTGTCCCAACGGTATGTTTAACTGTTATTCAGTCCACAATGAGACACTTGGAACATTGAATTGAACTGGTAATTTCAGTTCATAGTCGCTGGTATGGGGAGCTTATGTATAGATGGTGCTAGCTGTACTGAGTTTGAGTCAGTCTTGAATCTGTTCTGAAGGAGGGAGTTTTTGGGGCGGGCTGAGTTATATCCCTTGAAAAGTTGGTTGTTCAGTTTACCCGTTAATTGTATCAGAGCTTTTTAGATTCCTAAAATAAGTTGTTGTATATATTGCTGTTATTACTGTAAATGTTGGGCTTTAAAAAAGTTATAAAATCCTGTTTAAATGATCAAATCTGCATGTGAGGTTTAAGATACTCTATTCAACATTGAAATACCTTATAGACATTTGAAATACCTTATGCAGACTGCAATACTTTTCTGGAACTCTGGAATAGCTTTTGCATCTTAAAGTATATGCATCACGCATGAAAGAGGTACCTTATGGAATACCCATACATGTCAGTGTACTATTATGGAATACCCCATCCATGTCAGACTACCCTACAAAAAGTTTGGAACACCCTTCGGATGTTTTGAGGGAACGGTTGTACATTTTTTTCTTGAATTATAAAGTTGAACCACTCAGCCTGTGTCCTCTCCCTCCTGAGATCACTTAAGGACCCCAGGAACACTCCTCAATGACCAAGGAAGCCCAACGAAGGGTTCCCAAGGTCCGCTTCATGCTCAGGAGAGGACACCACAACTCGTCATCGTGGGTCACGGGACGGGTCAGTTTTACCTGACGTCCTGGCGATACATACTATAGAAATGATCCCTAAAAGTATGATCTTGCTGTGAACTGGCGGACATGGCAGTGTCTTGTGGCGCTCAAATTGTAGATTGAGGGTTAGGAGTGACAGGGTGCTGTATTTCAAAGAACTGGAATATTGACAGGCTCATATCAGAAATGTCAGAATTACCTGCAGTGTCCCAACGGGTATGTTTTACTGTTATTCAGTCCACAATGAGACACTTGGAACGTTGAATTGAACTGGTAATTTCAGTTCATAGTCGCTGGTATGGGGAGCTTATGTATAGATGGCGCTAGCTGTACTGAGTTTGAGTCAGTCTTGAATCTGTTCTGAAGGAGGGAGTTTTTGGGGCGGGCTGAGTTATATCCCTTGATTAGTTGGTTGTTCAGTTTACCCGTTAATTGTATCAGAGCTTTTTAGATTCCTAAAATAAGTTGTATTATATATTGCTGTTAATACTACAAATGTTTGGCTTTAAAAAAGTTATAAAATCCTGTTTAAATGATCAAATCTGCATGTGAAGTTTGAGATACTCTATTCAACATTGAAATACCTTATAGACATTTGAAATACCTTATGCAGACTGCAATACTTTTCTGGAAGTCTGGAATAGCTTTTGCATCTTAAAGTATATGCATCACGCCTGAATGAGGTACCTTATGGAATGCCCATAGATGTCAGAGTACTATTATGGAATACCCCATCCATGTCAGACCACCCTACAAAAAGTTTGGAACACCCTTCGGATGTGTTGAGGGAACGGTTGTACATTTTTTTCTTGAATTATAAAGTTGAACCACTCAGCCTGTGTCCTCTCCCTCCTGAGGTCACTTAAGGACCCCAGGAACACTCCTCAATGACCAAGGAAGCCCAACGAAGGGTTCCCAAGATCCGCTTCATGCTCAGGAGAGGACACCACAACTCGTCATCGTGGGTCACGGGACGGGTCAGTTTTACCTGACGTCCTGGCGATACATACTATAGAAATGATCCCTAAAAGTATGATCTTGCTGTGAACTGGCTGACATGGCAGGGTCTTGTGGCGCTCAAATTGTAGATTGAGGGTTAGGAGTGACAGGGTGCTGTATTTCAAAGAACTGGAATATTGACAGGCTCATATCAGAAATGTCAGAATTACCTGCAGTGTCCCAACGGTATGTTTAACTGTTATTCAGTCCACAATGAGACACTTGGAACATTGAATTGAACTGGTAATTTCAGTTCATAGTCGCTGGTATGGGGAGCTTATGTATAGATGGCGCTAGCTGTACTGAGTTTGAGTCAGTCTTGAATCTGTTCTGAAGGAGGGAGTTTTTGGGGCGGGCTGAGTTATATCCCTTGATTAGTTGGTTGTTCAGTTTACCCGTTAATTGTATCAGAGCTTTTTAGATTCCTAAAATAAGTTGTTGTATATATTGCTGTTATTACTGTAAATGTTGGGCTTTAAAAAAGTTATAAAATCCTGTTTAAATGATCAAATCTGCATGTGAAGTTAAGATACTCTATTCAACATTGAAATACCTTATAGACATTTGAAATACTTTATGCAGACTGCAATACTTTTCGGGAACTCTGGAATAGCTTTTGCATCTTAAAGTATATGCATCACGCATGAATGAGGTACCTTATGGAATACCCATACATGTCAGAGTACTATTATGGAATACCCCATCCATGTCAGACTACCCTACAAAAAGTTTGGAACACCCTTCGGATGTGTTGAGGGAACGGTTGTACATTTTTTTCTTGAATTATAAAGTTGAACCACTCAGCCTGTGTCCTCTCCCTCCTGAGGTCACTTAAGGACCCCAGGAACACTCCTCAATGACCAAGGAAGCCCAACGAAGGGTTCCCAAGATCCGCTTCATGCTCAGGAGAGGACACCACAACTCGTCATCGTGGGTCACGGGACGGGTCAGTTTTACCTGACGTCCTGGCGATACATACTATAGAAATGATCCCTAAAAGTATGATCTTGCTGTGAACTGGCTGACATGGCAGGGTCTTGTGGCGCTCAAATTGTAGATTGAGGGTTAGGAGTGACAGGGTGCTGTATTTCAAAGAACTGGAATATTGACAGGCTCATATCAGAAATGTCAGAATTACCTGCAGTGTCCCAACGGTATGTTTAACTGTTATTCAGTCCACAATGAGACACTTGGAACATTGAATTGAACTGGTAATTTCAGTTCATAGTCGCTGGTATGGGGAGCTTATGTATAGATGGTGCTAGCTGTACTGAGTTTGAGTCAGTCTTGAATCTGTTCTGAAGGAGGGAGTTTTTGGGGCGGGCTGAGTTATATCCCTTGAAAAGTTGGTTGTTCAGTTTACCCGTTAATTGTATCAGAGCTTTCTAGATTCCTAAAATAAGTTGTTGTATATATTGCTGTTATTACTGTAAATGTTGGGCTTTAAAAAAGTTATAAAATCCTGTTTAAATGATCAAATCTGCATGTGAAGTTTAAGATACTCTATTCAACATTGAAATACCTTATAGACATTTGAAATACCTTATGCAGACTGCAATACTTTTCTGGAACTCTGGAAGAGCTTTTGCATCTTAAAGTATATGCATCACGCATGAATGAGGTACCTTATGGAATGCCCATAGATGTCAGAGTACTATTATGGAATACCCTATCCATGTCAGACCACCCTACAAAAAGTTTGGAACACCCTTCGGATGTGTTGAGGGAACGGTTGTACATTTTTTTCTTGAATTATAAAGTTGAACCACTCAGCCTGTGTCCTCTCCCTCCTGAGGTCACTTAAGGACCCCAGGAACACTCCTCAATGACCAAGGAAGCCCAACGAAGGGTTCCCAAGATCCGCTTCATGCTCAGGAGAGGACACCACAACTCGTCATCGTGGGTCACGGGACGGGTCAGTTTTACCTGACGTCCTGGCGATACATACTATAGAAATGATCCCTAAAAGTATGATCTTGCTGTGAACTGGCTGACATGGCAGGGTCTTGTGGCACTCAAATTGTAGATTGAGGGTTAGGAGTGACAGGGTGCTGTATTTCAAAGAACTGGAATATTGACAGGCTCATATCAGAAATGTCAGAATTACCTGCAGTGTCCCAACGGTATGTTTAACTGTTATTCAGTCCACAATGAGACACTTGGAACATTGAATTGAACTGGTAATTGTTTTAAGTTCATAGTCGCTGGTATGGGGAGCTTATGTATAGATGGCGCTAGCTGTACTGAGTTTGAGTCAGTCTTGAATCTGTTCTGAAGGAGGGAGTTTTTGGGGCGGGCTGAGTTATATCCCTTGATTAGTTGGTTGTTCAGTTTACCCGTTAATTGTATCAGAGCTTTTTAGATTCCTAAAATAAGTTGTTGTATATATTGCTGTTATTACTGTAAATGTTGGGCTTTAAAAAAGTTATAAAATCCTGTTTAAATTAGAATCGCAAGCGATGATAATATGACCGCCGGCGCTGCTGGACGCCTTTTGCTGATCAAGTGCAATCAAGTGTGACTGTGTCGATCCATAAAAGATGAATAACAATTTGTGTTTTGAGTGCAGCTTGTTTGGACCTGGCTTAAAAAAGCTCAGTCGTATAATGATAATAATAAATAGATATATATTCGTTGTTGTCCATGGCGCAGTGGGGCCTCTATTTGACGGGGGGTTTATTCGAGGGGAGGGTATGTGTACATCCATTGTGCATGCCTGTGTACGGCCATCGTCAAGTGTACGCCCATCTGTAGCTCGTCTGGCATGCCCATCTGTGTGTTCACGCCAATTTGTGTGTACACACCCATCTGTGTACGCACCCATTTGCGTGGGCATGTCAACCTGAATGCCTATCTGTGTGGGCACGCCCACCTGTACACCCATCTATGTGTACGCCCACCTGTAGGCCTATGCCCATCTCTCGAGTGTATGCCCATCTGTGTTGGTACCCTCATCTGTGAGTGCATGCCTTCTTAGTGTGCACGCCCCCCTTTACACCTAGCTGGGAGTACGACCGTCTGTGTGAGTATGCCAATTTGTGTGTGCACAGCCACCTTCGTGTGCACGCCCATTGATATGGCCATCTGTGTGCGCATGCCCATATGTACAGCCATCTGCATGTATACGCCCATATCAGCACGCCCGTCAGTGTGTGTAAGCCCATCTGTGCGTGCACGCCCATCTGTGTGTGCATGCCCATTTGTATGTGCATGGCCATCTGTATGCCATCCCAGTGTGGATGCCCATGTGTGTGTGGACGCCCATGTGTGTCTGCAGGGCCACCTGTGTGTACACACACATCTGTCAGTGCAGGCCCACCTGTACGCCTAGCTGTGTGGGTATGCCCACCTGTACACTCATCTGTGTGTACGCCCATGTGTATGCCCATCTGTGTGTGTATGCCCATCGGTCAGTGTATGCCCATGGGTGTGTGTACGCCCATGGGTGTGTGTAAACCCATGGGTGTGTGTACTCCCATGGGTGAGTGTATGCCCATGGGTGTGTGTGGACCCAGGGGTGTGTAAAACCATTGGTACAGTATATATACACCTTTTGATATATATATATATGAACACCCTTTGGTATAAACTCGCCCATGTCAGTAAACTGTCATGAAAAGTAAGCCAACCGACCTGCCGCCTGACCTGTAATGTAATGTAGTGCTTTAATGCAGTGCTGTAACGTAGCGCTGTAATGCAGTGCTGTAATGCAGTGCTGTAATATAGTGCTGTAATACAGTGCTGTAATATAGTGCTGTAATACAGTGCTGTAATGCAGTGTTGTAGTGCAGTGCTTTAATGCAGAATACAGAAAGAAGTCCAATAACACGTTGCTGTAATGCAGCACAATGATTCATTGTTGTAATTATGTTGTAAAGTAATGCAGTGAGGCAGTGATGTAATGCAGTACAATAATGCAGTGTAATGCAGTGCTGTAATGCATTGCTGTAATGCAGTGCTGTAATAGAGTGATGCAAAGCATGCAGTAATGCAGTGCAGTTATGCAGTGCAGTTATGCAGTGCAGTTATGCAGTGTTGTAAGCAGTGCTGTGATGTGGTCTGTAATGCAGTGCAGTTATGCAGTGCAAAAAAGCACTGTTGAAATACAGTGCAGTAATGAAGTGTTGTGCTGCAGTGCTGTAATGCATTGCAGTAATGAGGTTCTGTGATGCAGTGCAGTAACACAGAGCTGCAATGCAGACTGCAGTGTTGTAATGCAAGGCAGTGATGCAGTGCAGTTATGTGTCCACGGGGGCATGGCCCCGTGTCCGCGGGGGCATGTCCCCGTGTCCGCGGGGGCATGTCCCCATGTCCGCGGGGGCATGTTCCCGGGGGCATGTCCCCATGTCCCCCGGGCATGTCCCAAGGGGTATGTCCCCATGTCCCTGGGGGCATGTCCCCGCGGGCATGTCCCCATGTCCCCGGGGGTATGTCCCAATGGCCCCGGAGGTATGTCCCCGGGGGTATGCCCCCATGTCACTGGGGGTATGTCCCCATGGCCCCGGGGGTATGCCCCCATGTCCCCATGTCCCCGGGGGTATGTCCCAATGTCCCTAGGGTATGTCCCGGGGGTATGTCCCCATGTCCCCGGGGGTATGTCCCCATGTATGTCCGCGGGGGCATGCCCCCATGTCCCCGGGGGCATGTCCCCATGTCCCCGGGGGGCATGACCCCATGTCCCCTGGGGCATGTCCCCATGTCCCGGGGGTATGTCCCCATGGCCCCGGGGGCATGTCCCCATGTCCGCGGGGGCATGTCCCCATGTCCGCGGGGGCATGTCCCCATGTCCGCGGGGGCATGTCCCCATGTCCGCGGGGGCATGTCCCCATGTCCGCGGGGGCATGTCCCCATGTCCGCGGGGGCATGTCCCCATGTCCGCGGGGGCATGTCCCCATGTCCGCGGGGGCATGTCCCCATGTCCGCGGGGGCATGTCCCCATGTCCGCGGGGGCATGTCCCCATGTCCGCGGGGGCATGTCCCCATGTCCGCGGGGGCATGTCCCCATTTCCGCGGGGGCATGTCCCCATGTCCGCGGGGGCATGTCCCCATGTCCGCGGGGGCATGTCCCCATGTCCCCGGGGGCCATGTCCCCATGTCCCCGGGGGCATGTCCCCATGTCCCAGGGGCATGTCCCAGGGGGCATGTCCCCATGTCCCCGGGGGCATGTCCCCATGTCCCAGGGGGCATGTCCCCATGTCCCCGGGGGCATGTCCCCATGTCCCCGGGGGCATGTCCCCATGTCCCCGGGGGCATGTCCCCATGTCCCCGGGGGCATGTCCCCATGTCCCCGGGGGCATGTCTCCATGTCCCCGGGGGCATGTCCCCATGTCCCCGGGGCATGTCCCCATGTCCCCATGTCTGGGGGGGCATGTCCCCATGTCCGCGGGGGTATGTCCCCATGTCCGCAGGGGGTTTAGTAGATATTAAATGGTTGCCCCCTTATTCTTAGTAATAATGGTTGCCCACTCTTTAGTATATATTAAATGGTCGCCCCCTTATCCTATCTATCTATCCATCTATCTATCTATCTATCTATGTATATCTATCAGCATTGCTTAGTAGATATTAAATGGTTGCCCCCTTGGTACATACATTCTTAGTAGTCTAGGCGAGATTCCAGAAATTGTGACTTTAATAGGCATTTCTTGTTAAAAGTCGGTAACAAGTGGTTTTAACCTAATTTGAGGGTGCTGATTCTGAATCAACTTGTTACCGAGCTGGATTTTTAATTTTAAGGGGTTAAAATGGCAAATCAAAATGGCCGCCAAAACGACAAAAGTTGTCTGAAATATTACAATATCAACCACACATTCAGCTTTTTGTTGCAAATAGCTCCTAATGACCAACCAAATTCATTAATTCTAGTATGAACAGAGGCTGTTGGAACTATTTCAGTAACATTTAGTGCCCTAGTTGTAGTTTTAGGGGTTCAACAGCCTGAAAAACAAAATGGCCGACAAATAATCAAAAATGTTGGTTTTGGTACTACAAAAACCAACTAATTTTGTGTTATAAATCATCCCTAAATTATTCTTGTCACCACTCCAGTATTATTGTAGGTTGCTGTATATATTTGATTTAAATTTTTTCAGTTAAGGGGTCAAAATGGAGCCTAAATCAATGTTAGGGTGCAAATCGCAGAAATTCTGATTTTTCCAAATTTCCAATTTCAATGCAGTTTTTTTTACTCAATTGCCTTGTTGTTAATTATATTCAAAGAAACACATGATAACAAAGTTATTATGTATTTATTGCATTACAACTGTCCATTTTAAAACATATTATTCAGTTTTAAATGGTTTTTAAATGGTTGGAAACTGGAAAGGCTGAGTCAGATCCTCGCCAAAAGGTTACATATTTGCATAAATCTAGCTCCGTGATGAACATGATACGTCGTGTAATTACAAGTAAATCTATTTTCTCAACTAAATATGCATTTTATGAATGAATATAATAATGTTGTTAACAAACACACAATTAGTAAACATAAACTTCAGTTTTAAAGCCCCAGTAGGTCCAACATGGCAACAGCATAACGTCGAAAATCACCGAAATTCTGCAGCTTTGAGCCTCAATTGTCAATTTCTGTGCAAATTTTTTGTTTACTCATTCCAGTTTAGCTAATTTATTAAGCATGTTAAGTCTGACAGTATCTGTTTGCTTGACATTTATGTCTGTTTGTGAATTTATGCTATGGACACTTATCAGAGGTTGATATATGGAGGAACAATACAAAAACGAAAGTTACAAATGGTAAAATCTTGCTAAATTGGATTCTTTCAACGTTGGAAAATGACAACTTTTGTTATTCCTCATTATAATTGGTAAAAAATAGCTCCTTATACTCTACCAAATTCATTGATTCTGGTATAAACAGAGGGTGTTGTAACAATTTTAATGACATTTGGAGCTGTTCTTCTAGTTTTAAGGTTCGGCAGCCAGGAATCCAGAATGGCTGACAAATTAGAAGAGTGCTGGGTTTATTACCACAAAACAAACTCATCTGTGTTTAAAATCATCCCTAACCTACTTGTTTTAAATTTTAAAATAATTTAGGGTGTATTCTTGAATGTGAAGTGCTCACTGAATTGAACATTTTTGATTTAAGTGTCTAATATTTGGCGATAACCAATGTCACGGACAACCACAATAATGCAAATTTATTTTCTGATTTCTATGCAGTTTTCTCACTTAATCTCGATTTTTGTTAATTCTATTTTAAGAGATCCATAATCACCAATTTAGTGTATATTTGTTGAACTTAGAGTGTCCATTTCAATGCCTATTTTCCAGTTCCAAAGGATTTAAGTGATTGGCAATGAATTTAAAATGTGTACGCAGTCATGTTGCTGGTAAATCTTTTTCTCAGCTGACAAACTTACTGTACCTTTGGTAGTGAATGAAATATAGATAATAATTATTTTTATGGTACAACTTGTTTAATTTGGATGCTTTGAACCTTTGATCTTTGGCAAAAGTAGGATTATCACAAATCTGTCACTTGACGACAATTCCTGTCAAGTTTGTAAATTTTTACACTGTGCAAACTATGTATATGAACCATTAAAGTTTGACAGTAATCTCTGTCCAATATAAAGCTTTTGCAGCATAATTTTGGCCAATTTCCCTACTGATATGTGCCAGAGGGGCTGAATGGATGGATGAGCTTGGTTTTACATCCTGTATTTATGCACTTGGTAGGCTAATTAGGACAGGAGGTGAACATGTCAATTAGGAGAAGGTTGATTGAAACAGTCATTCAACATAGCGCCAGGTGACCCAGCAATAGCTTGATTTGAACACTGATCCCGTGGATTGGTAGCCCAGCATGCTATCACAGAGCTGAAAACCTGCAAAGAGGCTGAACTTAATTTAATGTCTTATGTCTATAAAATGTAAGGATACGTATTTTCCTGATAATATCATTAATGTTCATCTTATACTGTTTGCCCCTAAGTCTATATGAACCAAGGAGGGAGAGTTGAGACTAGAAAGGGCAGGGAAGGAGGAGACTTGCAAGAGGAGGGTCAGAGAAGACTAGGAAAGAGAAAAGATTGAGGAGACTAGACAAATGATATGGATAAAGGAGGGATGAGACAATGAAGAGTGAGTAATTTATGCCCCATCAACAGCAGTGCAGGCTATTTAGAAGCATGAGATGAGGAAGTTATGGGGAGAGGCTAGACCAGGAAAGAGGAGAGATGGAGGTGACAAGGAACAAGGAGTCTAGGAAAGGGGAGAAATTGAAAGTACAAGAATGGAGAGACGAAGGAGACCAAGTTGACCAACAATTTGGTGGGAGGGATGAGACTAGTATGAAGGAGCAAGAGACAAGGCTTGGAAGGAGGGACAATGGAGATAACTAGAAATGAGGAGGAATGGGGAGGACTGGGAAAGAGGAGTACTGTTGGAGGATACTTCGTAAAATGCAGTAATGGTGGAGACCAGGAAGGAGGAGACATGGAGGAGACCAGGAAAGAAGATTGATGGAAACTGAAAGAATTGGGGGAATAGAAGAACCTGACAAGGAGGAAGAATAGATGAGACTAGGATAGTGGAAATACTAAAAGAGGACCGAGGTAGAGGAATAAGGACTAAGATGGGTCTGGAGTAAAGCAGCTGTAAAGCAGGTGAGCTCCCTTCGGTCGAAAAATCAATCAGGCTGCTGTAGCCTGGCAAGAGCAAAGAGTGGAAAAGGAAGGACCAAAGTCAGAGACTACAAGAGAAGGTGGGAGGGAAGATATTAGAAATAACTTAGGAAGGAGAACAGCACAGAGAAGCACATCCAGCAAACCTATCAGAGGAGCCTTATAAAGATGATAACAGAAGAATATCAAGGAAGGTTGAGGGAAGCTGGAGACTGGGAATGTGGTGCAGGGGGTCTTGGGAGGAGACCAACAAAGAGAAGACTAGAATGGAAAAGAGTAGGATGGAGGAAAGAGACATGATCATGTTTCCCACCACCAATCCTATAAAACTTGTACATAGAATATCAAAGAGAAGTAGTGTAGACCAGCAATGAGGAGGCTTTGGGGAGACCAAGTTGTAGAAGGGATGGAAGAAAATAGGAAAGAGGAGTGATGGAGACCAGCAAGTAAAAGGGATAAAGATGACCAGCTATGGAGAGGGATTAATGAGACTGGCAGGTAGAAGGGATGGAGGAGACTAGGAAAGAGGAGGAAGGGCAGAGATTGGGAAGGAGGAGATTAGGAAAGAGGAGGAAGGGCAGAGATTGGGAAGGAGGAGATTACAAAGGAATATGAAACTTGGAGACTAGGGAATAGAAGTGGAAGAAGGGATAAATAGCATGGAGGACGCTGTTAGCTTGGTTGCTCATTGCAGGTACAATTTAAAGATGGTTGGTTGTCAGAGTGCATAGATTTTATTGACAGCATTGAATTGTCATCAATTAAAAAATTAGGAATGATTTTTGCTCCTTCAGCTGGTACATCATAATATAAAATGCACAAATAAAAATCCATTCTAATGTATGAATGTACAAAGCATAAAGATACTAGGCTATAGAATCAAAATAAGTTTTGTGAAGCAAATGAAAACAATAATAAACCTGTAATGTTGCTTGTAATTGCATGTTTTTAGAACCTTCATCCCCACTAACATTTGAGTTAAAACTCAGGTCACATGACCACCCCAGTTGCCAGCTATAAACGCCTGTCACACACATGTCACTCACCCAAGCTATCCACCTATCCTACTTTTTTGCACTCATATTTCAGATGGGAGCCCACAACTATCTAACTCCTCTCTTATTTCCCTTTGCCAACTCCACCACCAATCTCCCACCAGGAGTGCATGAAACAGCATATTCTCATATTTTACTCCTCCCCAGAGGGAGCCATTTCTCATAACCATTTTCCCACAGATGGCAGCACTTATGTTCATCTGTTTTTGTCTGGAGCCAGCCCGAACCTTACGCAACAGGCAGGCCTCCAGCTAATATCTGCTTGTCATCTACACAAACATGTCAACAATTAGCCACTTTCTAAACGCCTGCACATCACTCTAAACACCATGTCTTCCTAAAATATTCCCTTATTTTAACATGACCACGTAGCCATGCAGCGTCACTTCACAATAATGCATTGTCAAACTTTCCACTAATGGGCATTTTCTAGTTTAATACAAGGCTGTATAACCTGTGCAGATCAGTGTACAGACTCTCAGAAATAAGAAAATACTGTGATGATATATAGTGATTATGTAGATTTGGCTAATTATAATGAGAAACAACAAAGAGTTGTCATTTTCCAACGTTTATAGCGAGATTTTACCATTCCTAGGTTTCGTTTTTGTATTGTTCCGCCACATATCAACCTTCTGATAAATGTCCATAGACTAAATTCACAGATATAAATGTCCTACAAACAGATACTGTCAGACTTAATAAATTAGCTAAACTGGAATGAGTAAACAAAATTGCACAGAAATTGACAATTGAGGCTCAAAGCTGCAGAATTTCGGACCATTTTTCGGTGATTATCGACGTTTTGCTGATGCCATGTTTGACCTACTGGGGCTTTAAAACTGAAGTTTATGTTTACTAATTGTGTGTTTGTTAATAACATTATTATATTCATTCATAAAATGCATATTTAGTTGAGAAAATAGATTTACTTGTAATTACACAACTTATCATGTTCATCACGGAGCTAGATTTATGCAAATATGCAACCTTTTGGCGAGGATCTGACTCAGCCTTTCCAGTTTCCAACCATTTAAAAACCATTTAAAACTGAATAATATGTTTTAAAATGGACAGTTGTAATGCAATAAATATATAATAACTTTGTTATCATGTGTTTCTTTGAATATAATTAACAACAAGGCAATTGAGTAAAAAAACTGCATTGAAATTGGAAATTTGGAAAATCAGAATTTCTGCGATTTGCACCCTAACATTGATTTAGGCTCCATTTTGACCCCTTAACTGAAAAAATTTAAATCAAATATATACAGCAACCTACAATGATACTGGAGTGGTGACAAGAATAATTTAGAGATGATTTATATCACAAAATTAGTTGGTTTTATAGTACCAAAACCAACATTTTTGATTATTTGTCGGCCATTTTGTTTTCCAGGCTGTTTAACCCCTAAAACTACAACTAGGGCACTAAATGTTACTGAAATAGTACCAACAGCCTCTGTTCATACTAGAATTAATGAATTTGGTTGGTCATTAGGAGCTATTTGCAACAAAAAGCTGAATGTGTGGTTGATATTGTCATATTTCAGACAATACTTGTCATTTTGGAGGCCATTTTGATTTGCCATTTTGACCCCTTAAAATTAAAAATCCAGCTCGGTAACAAGCGGATGCAGAATCAGCACCCTCAAATTAGGTTAAAACCACTTGTTACCGACTTTTAACAAGAAATGCCTATTAAACTTTTTACAGAGGCTTTTTTGGGAATCTCTCCTAGACTATAGTAATAATGGTCGCCCCCTCCTTAGTAGATATTAAATGGTCGCCCCTTATCCTATCTATCTATCTATGTATCTATCTATCTATATCTATCATCATTGCTTAGTAGATATTAAATGGTTGCCCCCTTGGTTCATTCATGCATGTACTTTTGTTATCTTAGCACCTTAGTAGATATTAAATGGTTGCCCCCTTATTCTTAGGAGATATTAAATGGTCGCCCCCTTATCCTTAGTAGATACCTTATCTATCTATCTATCTATCTATCTATCTATCTTCATCATTGATTGCCATCATTGATTGCCATCATTGATTGCCATCATTGATTGCCATCATTGATTGCCATCATTGATTGCCATCATTGATTGCCATCATTGATTGCCATCATTGACTGCCATCATTGACTGCCATCATTGACTGCCATCATTGATTACCTTTGTCTATGACTCCGCCACATAAATCCTCCGACACCCTCCGACACATGAAATCCCGCCATGTGACCGCATAAAAACAGAGATCAGCCTAAAGGCGATCAATAAGAGTTTGGCTGCTTTTGAGACATCCCCCAGCAGTCAAGCGGTCCAAGCAGGTCTAATCTGGCACAGTGCCAAAAATCACGAAAACAACATTCAGATAGCCAAAATAACAATAAGCTGGGATGTTTCACTGAAAAATCATGAATCTCAGAAAGGTATGAAAGACCCCTTGGATCATTCTGGTTTTCAGGGGTTGAGTAAAGAATGTAAAGTTATGTTTATATAGCAACTTTCATGATTGTACATTGAGTGTAACTTGTTCTATCCATCCCCAAAAATGTGAGTTAAATGGTACAATACGGGGGTAAAAGCAAAATGACCGCGCCAGCGCTGGCGGCGGTCATAATTATCAAATCTGCATGTGAAGTTAAGATACTCTATTCAACATTGAAATACCTTATAGACATTTGAAATACCTTATGCAGACTGCAATACTTTTCTGGAACTCTGGAATAGCTTTTGCATCTTAAAGTATATGCATCACGCATGAATGAGGTACCTTATGGAATACCCATACATGTCAGAGTACTATTATGGAATACCCCATCCATGTCAGACTACCCTACAAAAAGTTTGGAACACCCTTCGGATGTGTTGAGGGAACGGTTGTACATTTTTTTCTTGAATTATAAAGTTGAACCACTCAGCCTGTGTCCTCTCCCTCCTGAGGTCACTTAAGGACCCCAGGAACACTCCTCAATGACCAAGGAAGCCCAACGAAGGGTTCCCAAGATCCGCTTCATGCTCAGGAGAGGACACCACAACTCGTCATCGTGGGTCACGGGACGGGTCAGTTTTACCTGACGTCCTGGCGATACATACTATAGAAATGATCCCTAAAAGTATGATCTTGCTGTGAACTGGCTGACATGGCAGGGTCTTGTGGCACTCAAATTGTAGATTGAGGGTTAGGAGTGACAGGGTGCTGTATTTCAAAGAACTGGAATATTGACAGGCTCATATCAGAATTGTCAGAATTACCTGCAGTGTCCCAACGGTATGTTTAACTGTTATTCAGTCCACAATGAGACCTTGGAACATTAAATTGAACTGGTAATTTCAGTTCATAGTCGCTGGTATGGGGAGCTTATGTATAGATGGCGCTAGCTGTACTGAGTTTGAGTCAGTCTTGAATCTGTTCTGAAGGAGGGAGTTTTTGGGGCGGGCTGAGTTATATCCCTTGAAAAGTTGGTTGTTCAGTTTACCCGTTAATTGTATCAGAGCTTTTTAGATTCCTAAAATAAGTTGTTGTATATATTGCTGTTATTACTGTAAATGTTGGGCTTTAAAAAAGTTATAAAATCCTGTTTAAATGATCAAATCTGCATGTGAAGTTTAAGATACTCTATTCAACATTGAAATACCTTATAGACATTTGAAATACCTTATGCAGACTGCAATACTTTTCTGGAAGTCTGGAATAGCTTTTGCATCTTAAAGTATATGCATCACGCATGAATGAGGTACCTTATGGAATGCCCATAGATGTCAGAGTACTACTATGGAATACCCCATCCATGTCAGACCTCCCTACAAAAAGTTTGGAACACCCTTCGGATGTGTTGAGGGAACGGTTGTACATTTTTTTCTTGAATTATAAAGTTGAACCACTCAGCCTGTGTCCTCTCCCTCCTGAGGTCACTTAAGGACCCCAGGAACACTCCTCAATGACCAAGGAAGCCCAACGAAGGGTTCCCAAGATCCGCTTAATGCTCAGGAGAGGACACCACAACTCGTCATCGTGGGTCACGGGACGGGTCAGTTTTACCTGACGTCCTGGCGATACATACTATAGAAATGATCCCTAAAAGTATGATCTTGCTGTGAACTGGCTGACATGGCAGGGTCTTGTGGCGCTCAAATTGTAGATTGAGGGTTAGGAGTGACAGGGTGCTGTATTTCAAAGAACTGGAATATTGACAGGCTCATATCAGAAATGTCAGAATTACCTGCAGTGTCCCAACGGTATGTTTTACTGTTATTCAGTCCACAATGAGACACTTGGAACATTGAATTGAACTGGTAATTGTTTTAAGTTCATAGTCGCTGGTATGGGGAGCTTATGTATAGATGGCGCTAGCTGTACTGAGTTTGAGTCAGTCTTGAATCTGTTCTGAAGGAGGGAGTTTTTGGGGCGGGCTGAGTTATATCCCTTGATTAGTTGGTTGTTCAGTTTACCCGTTAATTGTATCAGAGCTTTTTAGATTCCTAAAATAAGTTGTTGTATATATTGCTGTTATTACTGTAAATGTTGGGCTTTAAAAAAGTTATAAAATCCTGTTTAAACTAGAATCGCAAGCGATGATAATATGACCGCCGGCGCTGCTGGACGCCTTTTGCTGATCAAGTGCAATCAAGTGTGACTGTGTCGATCCATAAAAGATGAATAACAATTTGTGTTTTGAGTGCAGCTTGTTTGGACCTGGCTTAAAAAAGCTCAGTCGTATAATAATAATAATAAATAGATATATATTCGTTGTTGTCCATGGCGCAGTGGGGCCTCTATTTGACGGGGGTTTATTCGAGGGGCGTATATGTGTACATCCATTGTGCATGCCTGTGTACGGCCATCGTCAAGTGTACGCCCATCTGTAGCTCGTCTGGCATGCCCATCTGTGTGTTCACGCCAATTTGTGTGTACACACCCATCTGTGTACGCACCCATTTGCGTGGGCATGTCCACCTGTACACCCATCTATGTGTACGCCCACCTGTAGGCCTATGCCCATCTCTCGAGTGTATGCCCATCTGTGTTGGTACCCTCATCTGTGAGTGCATGCCTTCTTAGTGTGCACGCCCCCCTTTACACCTAGCTGGGAGTACGACCGTCTGTGTGAGTATGCCAATTTGTGTGTGCACAGCCACCTTCGTGTGCACGCCCATTGATATGGCCATCTGTGTGCGCATGCCCATATGTACAGCCATCTGCATGTATACGCCCATATCAGCACGCCCGTCAGTGTGTGTAAGCCCATCTGTGCGTGCACGCCCATCTGTGTGTGCATGCCCATTTGTATGTGCATGGCCATCTGTATGCCATCCCAGTGTGGATGCCCATGTGTGTGTGGACGCCCATGTGTGTCTGCAGGGCCACCTGTGTGTACACACACATCTGTCAGTGCAGGCCCACCTGTACGCCTAGCTGTGTGGGTATGCCCACCTGTACACTCATCTGTGTGTACGCCCATGTGTATGCCCATCTGTGTGTGTATGCCCATCGGTCAGTGTATGCCCATGGGTGTGTGTACGCCCATGGGTGTGTGTACGCCCATGGGTGTGTGTAAACCCATGGGTGTGTGTACTCCCATGGGTGAGTGTACGCCCATGGGTGTGTGTGGACCCAGGGGTGTGTAAAACCATTGGTACAGTATATATACACCTTTTGATATATATATATATGAACACCCTTTGGTATAAACTCGCCCATGTCAGTAAACTGTCATGAAAAGTAAGCCAACCGACCTGCCGCCTGACCTGTAATGTAATGTAGTGCTTTAATGCAGTGCTGTAACGTAGCGCTGTAATGCAGTGCTGTAATGCAGTGCTGTAATATAGTGCTGTAATACAGTGCTGTAATATAGTGCTGTAATACAGTGCTGTAATGCAGTGTTGTAGTGCAGTGCTTTAATGCAGAATACAGAAAGAAGTCCAATAACACGTTGCTGTAATGCAGCACAATGATTCATTGTTGTAATTATGTTGTAAAGTAATGCAGTGAGGCAGTGATGTAATGCAGTACAATAATGCAGTGTAATGCAGTGCTGTAATGCATTGCTGTAATGCAGTGCTGTAATAGAGTGACGCAAAGCATGCAGTAATGCAGTGCAGTTATGCAGTGCAGTTATGCAGTGCAGTTATGCAGTGTTGTAAGCAGTGCTGTGATGTGGTCTGTAATGCAGTGCAGTTATGCAGTGCAAAAAAGCACTGTTGAAATACAGTGCAGTAATGAAGTGTTGTGCTGCAGTGCTGTAATGCATTGCAGTAATGAGGTTCTGTGATGCAGTGCAGTAACACAGAGCTGCAATGCAGACTGCAGTGTTGTAATGCAAGGCAGTGATGCAGTGCAGTTATGTGTCCACGGGGGCATGGCCCCGTGTCCGCGGGGGCATGTCCCCGTGTCCGCGGGGGCATGTCCCCATGTCCGCGGGGGCATGTTCCCGGGGGCATGTCCCCATGTCCCCCGGGCATGTCCCCAGGGGTATGTCCCCATGTCCCTGGGGGCATGTCCCCGCGGGCATGTCCCCATGTCCCCGGGGGTATGTCCCAATGGCCCCGGAGGTATGTCCCCGGGGGTATGCCCCCATGTCACTGGGGGTATGTCCCCATGGCCCCGGGGGTATGCCCCCATGTCCCCATGTCCCGGGGGTATGTCCCAATGTCCCTAGGGGTATGTCCCCGGGGGTATGTCCCCATGTCCCCGGGGGTATGTCCCCATGTATGTCCGCGGGGGCATGCCCCCATGTCCCCGGGGGCATGTCCCCATGTCCCCGGGGGGCATGACCCCATGTCCCCTGGGGCATGTCCCCATGTCCCGGGGGTATGTCCCCATGGCCCCGGGGGCATGTCCCCATGTCCGCGGGGGCATGTCCCCATGTCTGCGGGGGCATGTCCCCATGTCCGCGGGGGCATGTCCCCATGTCCGCGGGGGCATGTCCCCATGTCCGCGGGGGCATGTCCCCATGTCCGCGGGGGCATGTCCCCATGTCCGCGGGGGCATGTCCCCATGTCCGCGGGGGCATGTCCCCATGTCCGCGGGGGCATGTCCCCATGTCCGCGGGGGCATGTCCCCATGTCCGCGGGGCATGTCCCCATTTCCGCGGGTGCATGTCCCCATGTCCGCGGGGGCATGTCCCCATGTCCGCGGGGGCATGTCCCCATGTCCCCGGGGGCATGTCCCCATGTCCCCGGGGGCATGTCCCCATGTCCCCGGGGGCCATGTCCCCATGTCCCCGGGGGCATGTCCCCATGTCCCAGGGGCATGTCCCAGGGGGCATGTCCCCATGTCCCCGGGGGCATGTCCCCATGTCCCCGGGGGCATGTCCCCATGTCCCCGGGGGCATGTCCCCATGTCCCCGGGGGCATGTCCCCATGTCCCCGGGGGCATGTCTCCATGTCCCCGGGGGCATGTCCCCATGTCCCCGGGGGCATGTCCCCATGTCCCCATGTCCGGGGGGGCATGTCCCCATGTCCGCGGGGGTATGTCCCCATGTCCGCTGGGGGTTTAGTAGATATTAAATGGTTGCCCCCTTATTCTTAGTAATAATGGTCGCCCACTCTTTAGTATATATTAAATGGTCGCCCCCTTATCCTATCTATCTATCTATCTATCTATCTATCTATCTATGTATATCTATCAGCATTGCTTAGTAGATATTAAATGGTTGCCCCCTTGGTTCATACATTCTTAGTAATAATGGTCGCCCCCTCCTTAGTAGATATTAAATGGTCGCCCCTTATCCTATCTATCTATCTATGTATCTATCTATCTATATCTATCATCATTGCTTAGTAGATATTAAATGGTTGCCCCCTTGGTTCATTCATGCATGTACTTTTGTTATCTTAGCACCTTAGTAGATATTAAATGGTTGCCCCCTTATTCTTAGGAGATATTAAATGGTCACCCCCTTATCCTTAGTAGATACCTTATCTATCTATCTATCTATCTATCTATCTATCTTCATCATTGATTGCCATCATTGATTGCCATCATTGATTGCCATCATTGATTGCCATCATTGATTGCCATCATTGATTGCCATCATTGATTGCCATCATTGACTGCCATCATTGACTGCCATCATTGACTGCCATCATTGATTACCTTTGTCTACGACTCCGCCACATAAATCCTCCGACACCCTCCGACACATGAAATCCCGCCATGTGACCGCATAAAAACAGAGATCAGCCTAAAGGCGATCAATAAGAGTTTGGCTGCTTTTGAGACATCCCCCAGCAGTCAAGCGGTCCAAGCAGGTCTAATCTGGCACAGTGCCATAAATCACGAAAACAACATTCAGATAGCCAAAATAACAATAAGCTGGGGTGTTTCACTGAAAAATCATGAATCTCAGAAAGGTATGAAAGACCCCTTGGATCATTCTGGTTTTCAGGGGTTGAGTAAAGAATGTAAAGTTATGTTTATATAGCAACTTTCATGATTGTACATTGAGTGCAACTTGTTCTATCCATCCCCAAAAATGTGAGTTAAATGGTACAATACGGGGGTAAAAGCAAAATGACCGCGCCAGCGCTGGCGGCGGTCATAATTATCAAATCTGCATGTGAAGTTAAGATACTCTATTCAACATTGAAATACCTTATAGACATTTGAAATACCTTATGCAGACTGCAATACTTTTCTGGAACTCTGGAATAGCTTTTGCATCTTAAAGTATATGCATCACGCATGAATGAGGTACCTTATGGAATACCCATACATGTCAGAGTACTATTATGGAATACCCCATCCATGTCAGACTACCCTACAAAAAGTTTGGAACACCCTTCGGATGTGTTGAGGGAACGGTTGTACATTTTTTTCTTGAATTATAAAGTTGAACCACTCAGCCTGTGTCATCTCCCTCCTGAGGTCACTTAAGGACCCCAGGAACACTCCTCAATGACCAAGGAAGCCCAACGAAGGGTTCCCAAGATCCGCTTCATGCTCAGGAGAGGACACCACAACTCGTCATCGTGGGTCACGGGACGGGTCAGTTTTACCTGACGTCCTGGCGATACATACTATAGAAATGATCCCTAAAAGTATGATCTTGCTGTGAACTGGCTGACATGGCAGGGTCTTGTGGCGCTCAAATTGTAGATTGAGGGTTAGGAGTGACAGGGTGCTGTATTTCAAAGAACTGGAATATTGACAGGCTCATATCAGAAATGTCAGAATTACCTGCAGTGTCCCAACGGTATGTTTTACTGTTATTCAGTCCACAATGAGACACTTGGAACATTGAATTGAACTGGTAATTTCAGTTCATAGTCGCTGGTATGGGGAGCTTGTGTATAGATGGCGCTAGCGGTACTGAGTTTGAGTCAGTCTTGAATCTGTTCTGAAGGAGGGAGTTTTTGGGGCGGGCTGAGTTATATCCCTTGATTAGTTGGTTGTTCAGTTTACCCGTTAATTGTATCAGAGCTTTTTAGATTCCTAAAATAAGTTGTATTATATATTGCTGTTAATACTATAAATGTTGGGCTTTAAAAAAGTTATAAAATCCTGTTTAAATGATCAAATCTGCATGTGAAGTTTGAGATACTCTATTCAACATTGAAATACCTTATAGACATTTGAAATACCTTATGCAGACTGCAATACTTTTCTGGAACTCTGGAATAGCTTTTGCATCTTAAAGTTTATGCATCACGCATGAATGAGGTACCTTATGGAATACCCATACATGTCAGAGTACTATTATGGAATACCCCATCCATGTCAGACTACCCTACAAAAAGTTTGGAACACCCTTCGGATGTTTTGAGGGAACGGTTGTACATTTTTTTCTTGAATTATAAAGTTGAACCACTCAGCCTGTGTCCTCTCCCTCCTGAGGTCACTTAAGGACCCCAGGAACACTCCTCAATGACCAAGGAAGCCCAACGAAGGGTTCCCAAGATCCGCTTCATGCTCAGGAGAGGACACCACAACTCGTCATCGTGGGTCACGGGACGGGTCAGTTTTACCTGACGTCCTGGCGATACATACTATAGAAATGATCCCTAAAAGTATGATCTTGCTGTGAACTGGCTGACATGGCAGGGTCTTGTGGCACTCAAATTGTAGATTGAGGGTTAGGAGTGACAGGGTGCTGTATTTCAAAGAACTGGAATATTGACAGGCTCATATCAGAATTGTCAGAATTACCTGCAGTGTCCCAACGGTATGTTTAACTGTTATTCAGTCCACAATGAGACCTTGGAACATTAAATTGAACTGGTAATTTCAGTTCATAGTCGCTGGTATGGGGAGCTTATGTATAGATGGCGCTAGCTGTACTGAGTTTGAGTCAGTCTTGAATCTGTTCTGAAGGAGGGAGTTTTTGGGGCGGGCTGAGTTATATCCCTTGAAAAGTTGGTTGTTCAGTTTACCCGTTAATTGTATCAGAGCTTTTTAGATTCCTAAAATAAGTTGTTGTATATATTGCTGTTATTACTGTAAATGTTGGGCTTTAAAAAAGTTATAAAATCCTGTTTAAATGATCAAATCTGCATGTGAAGTTTAAGATACTCTATTCAACATTGAAATACCTTATAGACATTTGAAATACCTTATGCAGACTGCAATACTTTTCTGGAAGTCTGGAATAGCTTTTGCATCTTAAAGTATATGCATCACGCATGAATGAGGTACCTTATGGAATGCCCATAGATGTCAGAGTACTACTATGGAATACCCCATCCATGTCAGACCTCCCTACAAAAAGTTTGGAACACCCTTCGGATGTGTTGAGGGAACGGTTGTACATTTTTTTCTTGAATTATAAAGTTGAACCACTCAGCCTGTGTCCTCTCCCTCCTGAGGTCACTTAAGGACCCCAGGAACACTCCTCAATGACCAAGGAAGCCCAACGAAGGGTTCCCAAGATCCGCTTAATGCTCAGGAGAGGACACCACAACTCGTCATCGTGGGTCACGGGACGGGTCAGTTTTACCTGACGTCCTGGCGATACATACTATAGAAATGATCCCTAAAAGTATGATCTTGCTGTGAACTGGCTGACATGGCAGGGTCTTGTGGCGCTCAAATTGTAGATTGAGGGTTAGGAGTGACAGGGTGCTGTATTTCAAAGAACTGGAATATTGACAGGCTCATATCAGAAATGTCAGAATTACCTGCAGTGTCCCAACGGTATGTTTTACTGTTATTCAGTCCACAATGAGACACTTGGAACATTGAATTGAACTGGTAATTGTTTTAAGTTCATAGTCGCTGGTATGGGGAGCTTATGTATAGATGGCGCTAGCTGTACTGAGTTTGAGTCAGTCTTGAATCTGTTCTGAAGGAGGGAGTTTTTGGGGCGGGCTGAGTTATATCCCTTGATTAGTTGGTTGTTCAGTTTACCCGTTAATTGTATCAGAGCTTTTTAGATTCCTAAAATAAGTTGTTGTATATATTGCTGTTATTACTGTAAATGTTGGGCTTTAAAAAAGTTATAAAAGCCTGTTTAAATGATCAAATCTGCATGTGAAGTTTCAGATACTCTATTCAACATTGAAATACCTTATAGACATTTGAAATACCTTATGCAGACTGCAATACTTTTCTGGAAGTCTGGAATAGCTTTTGCATCTTAAAGTATATGCATCACGCATGAATGAGGTACCTTATGGAATGCCCATAGATGTCAGAGTACTACTATGGAATACCCCATCCATGTCAGACCTCCCTACAAAAAGTTTGGAACACCCTTCGGATGTGTTGAGGGAACGGTTGTACATTTTTTTCTTGAATTATAAAGTTGAACCACAGGCAGAAACAACGTGATTCATATATGCTTTGACTTGGCCTGGTCAATCCACTCACTATCTATTATAACAAGGTATGACAGCTCCAAAAGCCTAGCAGACGATGTTGGACTGAGTCAGTTGTATAACACCTTTAAATTACACTTTTCACAAAGAAGACACCCATGTGTCGGCTTAATTACTGTCTTTGGCATATTTTCTTCATATCAAACATACCTAATAGTGTTGACAGTTGTTTTAAACAGCAGAATTAAGCATAAAATTTATTCAAAATCAAGGTTCCACACTGAACTGGCACGGAAGTGAAGACCTGTAACAGCCACACCAACAATAATAAAAGCATGTCAAGTCTTAAATATGCATCTTAAATACTAATTTTGTCACAAAATATGCAGAACAAATAGTTTATTGTGGTGTGCAATTTTCAGCTTGAATTTATGAATGTAGAAGTGAAAAGAAGATATTTTAGAATCGAAGTGAGGGCATTCATGCATGTCAAAAATGAATAAGAACTTCAAAGATATCAATAAAATCCAGTTCAGACGGACCAAAGAACAGCTGATAAATAACCAAGTTGATTCTGTAAATGACTGTGATAAATTAAAAATTTAATTAATATCAATCTAGCTGTGAACTGCATGACAACAATGGAATTAAGTTTTGTTATTTATAAATGAAAATTGAAAAAGTTGAATGAGGCTTTGTATAAACTGATAACCGTTAATCAGTTTGTTGTTCATAATTCAATACTTCTGTGTGTATGTCAATTGTTTTAAAATGATCAGGGTTGGACTGTTACATTTAGCTGTCAATCAAACTCAGTCAAGCAATTCATATATGATCTGATTGGTTGGTCCCAAACACACTTTGATGAACAGTGATTGACTTTGACCACATTTCACAAATTCAGATCGCAACAGGCCTGTTTGTTAAGTGTTATTGTAATCAATGTATATTTCTACCTTTCCATAAATGCACATTTAACCCTCAAAATAGCACAGTGACGTTAAATTCCTTTACTTGCTATCATATTTTAGATAGTTGAAGAAATAAATTCTGTTAAACACATCGAAAACATACATATGTATAGGCAAACAGATAGATACACATAGATTTATAAAAGATCAATAGATGGATTGATAGATAAATAGATAGGGGCCTATATAAATGGATAGATGGAAAGATGGATGGATAGATAAATAGATAGATAGATCCGTTGCATGGTTGTAAAGCGGGTAAAACAATATTGGAAAATATTGAAATAGTTCAACCAAGTGATCCACTATCAATCATTTAATCAGCTTGACTGATCAGCAGATTCTTAAATTGGTAGGTATAGTAGCTATCTGTTGGCATTTGGATAGAGGTATTTTTTAAAAACTCAGATATATGGCTTTGTGGACGCAAATAATGCTCTGTCGCTGGAGAAATAGATAGTAAGATGGATAGATGAATTGCTTTGTATTTTTCTGGTCCGCTGCCACAGACTTTAGGCCAAGTTTTTACAGTTACCTCTGTCGTCTGCTACAATGACAACGTACCAGTTCAGTCTGGAATCTTGGAGCATTGCCAAGCAAGCTGTCATACCTTTTCTAATAGTAATATAGGCATCAGAGAGCCGGCAGGTCAGTGGAGTGGAATGCAGATTGTTTTTGCCTGTGGTTGAACCACTCAGCCTGTGTCCTCTCCCTCCTGAGGTCACTTAAGGACCCCAGGAACACTCCTCAATGACCAAGGAAGCCCAACGAAGGGTTCCCAAGATCCGCTTCATGCTCAGGAGAGGACACCACAACTCGTCATCGTGGGTCACGGGACGGGTCAGTTTTACCTGACGTCCTGGCGATACATACTATAGAAATGATCCCTAAAAGTATGATCTTGCTGTGAACTGGCTGACATGGCAGGGTCTTGTGGCACTCAAATTGTAGATTGAGGGTTAGGAGTGACAGGGTGCTGTATTTCAAAGAACTGGAATATTGACAGGCTCATATCAGAAATGTCAGAATTACCTGCAGTGTCCCAACGGTATGTTTAACTGTTATTCAGTCCACAATGAGACACTTGGAACATTGAATTGAACTGGTAATTGTTTTAAGTTCATAGTCGCTGGTATGGGGAGCTTATGTATAGATGGCGCTAGCTGTACTGAGTTTGAGTCAGTCTTGAATCTGTTCTGAAGGAGGGAGTTTTTGGGGCGGGCTGAGTTATATCCCTTGATTAGTTGGTTGTTCAGTTTACCCGTTAATTGTATCAGAGCTTTTTAGATTCCTAAAATAAGTTGTTGTATATATTGCTGTTATTACTGTAAATGTTGGGCTTTAAAAAAGTTATAAAATCCTGTTTAAACTAGAATCGCAAGCGATGATAATATGACCGCCGGCGCTGCTGGACGCCTTTTGCTGATCAAGTGCAATCAAGTGTGACTGTGTCGATCCATAAAAGATGAATAACAATTTGTGTTTTGAGTGCAGCTTGTTTGGACCTGGCTTAAAAAAGCTCAGTCGTATAATAATAATAATAAATAGATATATATTCGTTGTTGTCCATGGCGCAGTGGGGCCTCTATTTGACGGGGGGTTTATTCGAGGGGCGTATATGTGTACATCCATTGTGCATGCCTGTGTACGGCCATCGTCAAGTGTACGCCCATCTGTAGCTCGTCTGGCATGCCCATCTGTGTGTTCACGCCAATTTGTGTGTACACACCCATCTGTGTACGCACCCATTTGCGTGGGCATGTCCACCTGTACACCCATCTATGTGTACGCCCACCTGTAGGCCTATGCCCATCTCTCGAGTGTATGCCCATCTGTGTTGGTACCCTCATCTGTGAGTGCATGCCTTCTTAGTGTGCACGCCCCCCTTTACACCTAGCTGGGAGTACGACCGTCTGTGTGAGTATGCCAATTTGTGTGTGCACAGCCACCTTCGTGTGCACGCCCATTGATATGGCCATCTGTGTGCGCATGCCCATATGTACAGCCATCTGCATGTATACGCCCATATCAGCACGCCCGTCAGTGTGTGTAAGCCCATCTGTGCGTGCACGCCCATCTGTGTGTGCATGCCCATTTGTATGTGCATGGCCATCTGTATGCCATCCCAGTGTGGATGCCCATGTGTGTGTGGACGCCCATGTGTGTCTGCAGGGCCACCTGTGTGTACACACACATCTGTCAGTGCAGGCCCACCTGTACGCCTAGCTGTGTGGGTATGCCCACCTGTACACTCATCTGTGTGTACGCCCATGTGTATGCCCATCTGTGTGTGTATGCCCATCGGTCAGTGTATGCCCATGGGTGTGTGTACGCCCATGGGTGTGTGTACGCCCATGGGTGTGTGTAAACCCATGGGTGTGTGTACTCCCATGGGTGAGTGTACGCCCATGGGTGTGTGTGGACCCAGGGGTGTGTAAAACCATTGGTACAGTATATATACACCTTTTGATATATATATATATGAACACCCTTTGGTATAAACTCGCCCATGTCAGTAAACTGTCATGAAAAGTAAGCCAACCGACCTGCCGCCTGACCTGTAATGTAATGTAGTGCTTTAATGCAGTGCTGTAACGTAGCGCTGTAATGCAGTGCTGTAATGCAGTGCTGTAATATAGTGCTGTAATACAGTGCTGTAATATAGTGCTGTAATACAGTGCTGTAATGCAGTGTTGTAGTGCAGTGCTTTAATGCAGAATACAGAAAGAAGTCCAATAACACGTTGCTGTAATGCAGCACAATGATTCATTGTTGTAATTATGTTGTAAAGTAATGCAGTGAGGCAGTGATGTAATGCAGTACAATAATGCAGTGTAATGCAGTGCTGTAATGCATTGCTGTAATGCAGTGCTGTAATAGAGTGATGCAAAGCATGCAGTAATGCAGTGCAGTTATGCAGTGCAGTTATGCAGTGCAGTTATGCAGTGTTGTAAGCAGTGCTGTGATGTGGTCTGTAATGCAGTGCAGTTATGCAGTGCAAAAAAGCACTGTTGAAATACAGTGCAGTAATGAAGTGTTGTGCTGCAGTGCTGTAATGCATTGCAGTAATGAGGTTCTGTGATGCAGTGCAGTAACACAGAGCTGCAATGCAGACTGCAGTGTTGTAATGCAAGGCAGTGATGCAGTGCAGTTATGTGTCCACGGGGGCATGGCCCCGTGTCCGCGGGGGCATGTCCCCGTGTCCGCGGGGGCATGTCCCCATGTCCGCGGGGGCATGTTCCCGGGGGCATGTCCCCATGTCCCCCGGGCATGTCCCCAGGGGTATGTCCCCATGTCCCTGGGGGCATGTCCCCGCGGGCATGTCCCCATGTCCCGGGGGTATGTCCCAATGGCCCCGGAGGTATGTCCCGGGGGTATGCCCCCATGTCACTGGGGGTATGTCCCCATGGCCCCGGGGTATGCCCCCATGTCCCCATGTCCCCGGGGGTATGTCCCAATGTCCCTGGGGGTATGTCCCCGGGGGTATGTCCCCATGTCCCCGGGGGTATGTCCCCATGTATGTCCGCGGGGGCATGCCCCATGTCCCCGGGGGCATGTCCCCATGTCCCCGGGGGGCATGACCCCATGTCCCCTGGGGCATGTCCCCATGTCCCGGGGGTATGTCCCCATGGCCCCGGGGGCATGTCCCCATGTCCGCGGGGGCATGTCCCCATGTCTGCGGGGGCATGTCCCCATGTCCGCGGGGGCATGTCCCCATGTCCGCGGGGGCATGTCCCCATGTCCGCGGGGGCATGTCCCCATGTCCGCGGGGGCATGTCCCCATGTCCGCGGGGGCATGTCCCCATGTCCGCGGGGGCATGTCCCCATGTCCGCGGGGGCATGTCCCCATGTCCGCGGGGGCATGTCCCCATGTCCGCGGGGGCATGTCCCCATTTCCGCGGGGGCATGTCCCCATGTCCGCGGGGGCATGTCCCCATGTCCGCGGGGGCATGTCCCCATGTCCCCGGGGGCATGTCCCCATGTCCCCGGGGGCATGTCCCCATGTCCCCGGGGGCCATGTCCCCATGTCCCCGGGGGCATGTCCCCATGTCCCAGGGGCATGTCCCAGGGGGCATGTCCCCATGTCCCCGGGGGCATGTCCCCATGTCCCCGGGGGCATGTCCCCATGTCCCCGGGGGCATGTCCCCATGTCCCCGGGGGCATGTCCCCATGTCCCCGGGGGCATGTCTCCATGTCCCCGGGGGCATGTCTCCATGTCCCCGGGGGCATGTCCCCATGTCCCCATGTCCGGGGGGGCATGTCCCCATGTCCGCGGGGGTATGTCCCCATGTCCGCAGGGGGTTTAGTAGATATTAAATGGTTGCCCCCTTATTCTTAGTAATAATGGTCGCCCACTCTTTAGTATATATTAAATGGTCGCCCCCTTATCCTATCTATCTATCTATCTATCTATCTATCTATCTATGTATATCTATCAGCATTGCTTAGTAGATATTAAATGGTTGCCCCCTTGGTTCATACATTCTTAGTAATAATGGTCGCCCCCTCCTTAGTAGATATTAAATGGTCGCCCCTTATCCTATCTATCTATCTATGTATCTATCTATCTATATCTATCATCATTGCTTAGTAGATATTAAATGGTTGCCCCCTTGGTTCATTCATGCATGTACTTTTGTTATCTTAGCACCTTAGTAGATATTAAATGGTTGCCCCCTTATTCTTAGGAGATATTAAATGGTCACCCCTTATCCTTAGTAGATACCTTATCTATCTATCTATCTATCTATCTATCTATCTATCTTCATCATTGATTGCCATCATTGATTGCCATCATTGATTGCCATCATTGATTGCCATCATTGATTGCCATCATTGATTGCCATCATTGATTGCCATCATTGACTGCCATCATTGACTGCCATCATTGACTGCCATCATTGATTACCTTTGTCTACGACTCCGCCACATAAATCCTCCGACACCCTCCGACACATGAAATCCCGCCATGTGACCGCATAAAAACAGAGATCAGCCTAAAGGCGATCAATAAGAGTTTGGCTGCTTTTGAGACATCCCCCAGCAGTCAAGCGGTCCAAGCAGGTCTAATCTGGCACAGTGCCATAAATCACGAAAACAACATTCAGATAGCCAAAATAACAATAAGCTGGGGTGTTTCACTGAAAAATCATGAATCTCAGAAAGGTATGAAAGACCCCTTGGATCATTCTGGTTTTCAGGGGTTGAGTAAAGAATGTAAAGTTATGTTTATATAGCAACTTTCATGATTGTACATTGAGTGCAACTTGTTCTATCCATCCCCAAAAATGTGAGTTAAATGGTACAATACGGGGGTAAAAGCAAAATGACCGCGCCAGCGCTGGCGGCGGTCATAATTATCAAATCTGCATGTGAAGTTAAGATACTCTATTCAACATTGAAATACCTTATAGACATTTGAAATACCTTATGCAGACTGCAATACTTTTCTGGAACTCTGGAATAGCTTTTGCATCTTAAAGTATATGCATCACGCATGAATGAGGTACCTTATGGAATACCCATACATGTCAGAGTACTATTATGGAATACCCCATCCATGTCAGACTACCCTACAAAAAGTTTGGAACACCCTTCGGATGTGTTGAGGGAACGGTTGTACATTTTTTTCTTGAATTATAAAGTTGAACCACTCAGCCTGTGTCATCTCCTCCTGAGGTCACTTAAGGACCCCAGGAACACTCCTCAATGACCAAGGAAGCCCAACGAAGGGTTCCCAAGATCCGCTTCATGCTCAGGAGAGGACACCACAACTCGTCATCGTGGGTCACGGGACGGGTCAGTTTTACCTGACGTCCTGGCGATACATACTATAGAAATGATCCCTAAAAGTATGATCTTGCTGTGAACTGGCTGACATGGCAGGGTCTTGTGGCGCTCAAATTGTAGATTGAGGGTTAGGAGTGACAGGGTGCTGTATTTCAAAGAACTGGAATATTGACAGGCTCATATCAGAAATGTCAGAATTACCTGCAGTGTCCCAACGGTATGTTTTACTGTTATTCAGTCCACAATGAGACACTTGGAACATTGAATTGAACTGGTAATTTCAGTTCATAGTCGCTGGTATGGGGAGCTTGTGTATAGATGGTGCTAGCGGTACTGAGTTTGAGTCAGTCTTGAATCTGTTCTGAAGGAGGGAGTTTTTGGGGCGGGCTGAGTTATATCCCTTGATTAGTTGGTTGTTCAGTTTACCCGTTAATTGTATCAGAGCTTTTTAGATTCCTAAAATAAGTTGTATTATATATTGCTGTTAATACTATAAATGTTGGGCTTTAAAAAAGTTATAAAATCCTGTTTAAATGATCAAATCTGCATGTGAAGTTTGAGATACTCTATTCAACATTGAAATACCTTATAGACATTTGAAATACCTTATGCAGACTGCAATACTTTTCTGGAACTCTGGAATAGCTTTTGCATCTTAAAGTTTATGCATCACGCATGAATGAGGTACCTTATGGAATACCCATACATGTCAGAGTACTATTATGGAATACCCCATCCATGTCAGACTACCCTACAAAAAGTTTGGAACACCCTTCGGATGTTTTGAGGGAACGGTTGTACATTTTTTTCTTGAATTATAAAGTTGAACCACTCAGCCTGTGTCCTCTCCCTCCTGAGGTCACTTAAGGACCCCAGGAACACTCCTCAATGACCAAGGAAGCCCAACGAAGGGTTCCCAAGATCCGCTTCATGCTCAGGAGAGGACACCACAACTCGTCATCGTGGGTCACGGGACGGGTCAGTTTTACCTGACGTCCTGGCGATACATACTATAGAAATGATCCCTAAAAGTATGATCTTGCTGTGAACTGGCTGACATGGCAGGGTCTTGTGGCACTCAAATTGTAGATTGAGGGTTAGGAGTGACAGGGTGCTGTATTTCAAAGAACTGGAATATTGACAGGCTCATATCAGAATTGTCAGAATTACCTGCAGTGTCCCAACGGTATGTTTAACTGTTATTCAGTCCACAATGAGACCTTGGAACATTAAATTGAACTGGTAATTTCAGTTCATAGTCGCTGGTATGGGGAGCTTATGTATAGATGGCGCTAGCTGTACTGAGTTTGAGTCAGTCTTGAATCTGTTCTGAAGGAGGGAGTTTTTGGGCGGGCTGAGTTATATCCCTTGAAAAGTTGGTTGTTCAGTTTACCCGTTAATTGTATCAGAGCTTTTTAGATTCCTAAAATAAGTTGTTGTATATATTGCTGTTATTACTGTAAATGTTGGGCTTTAAAAAAGTTATAAAATCCTGTTTAAATGATCAAATCTGCATGTGAAGTTTAAGATACTCTATTCAACATTGAAATACCTTATAGACATTTGAAATACCTTATGCAGACTGCAATACTTTTCTGGAAGTCTGGAATAGCTTTTGCATCTTAAAGTATATGCATCACGCATGAATGAGGTACCTTATGGAATGCCCATAGATGTCAGAGTACTACTATGGAATACCCCATCCATGTCAGACCTCCCTACAAAAAGTTTGGAACACCCTTCGGATGTGTTGAGGGAACGGTTGTACATTTTTTTCTTGAATTATAAAGTTGAACCACTCAGCCTGTGTCCTCTCCCTCCTGAGGTCACTTAAGGACCCCAGGAACACTCCTCAATGACCAAGGAAGCCCAACGAAGGGTTCCCAAGATCCGCTTAATGCTCAGGAGAGGACACCACAACTCGTCATCGTGGGTCACGGGACGGGTCAGTTTTACCTGACGTCCTGGCGATACATACTATAGAAATGATCCCTAAAAGTATGATCTTGCTGTGAACTGGCTGACATGGCAGGGTCTTGTGGCGCTCAAATTGTAGATTGAGGGTTAGGAGTGACAGGGTGCTGTATTTCAAAGAACTGGAATATTGACAGGCTCATATCAGAAATGTCAGAATTACCTGCAGTGTCCCAACGGTATGTTTTACTGTTATTCAGTCCACAATGAGACACTTGGAACATTGAATTGAACTGGTAATTGTTTTAAGTTCATAGTCGCTGGTATGGGGAGCTTATGTATAGATGGCGCTAGCTGTACTGAGTTTGAGTCAGTCTTGAATCTGTTCTGAAGGAGGGAGTTTTTGGGGCGGGCTGAGTTATATCCCTTGATTAGTTGGTTGTTCAGTTTACCCGTTAATTGTATCAGAGCTTTTTAGATTCCTAAAATAAGTTGTTGTATATATTGCTGTTATTACTGTAAATGTTGGGCTTTAAAAAAGTTATAAAAGCCTGTTTAAATGATCAAATCTGCATGTGAAGTTTCAGATACTCTATTCAACATTGAAATACCTTATAGACATTTGAAATACCTTATGCAGACTGCAATACTTTTCTGGAAGTCTGGAATAGCTTTTGCATCTTAAAGTATATGCATCACGCATGAATGAGGTACCTTATGGAATGCCCATAGATGTCAGAGTACTACTATGGAATACCCCATCCATGTCAGACCTCCCTACAAAAAGTTTGGAACACCCTTCGGATGTGTTGAGGGAACGGTTGTACATTTTTTTCTTGAATTATAAAGTTGAACCACAGGCAGAAACAACGTGATTCATATATGCTTTGACTTGGCCTGGTCAATCCACTCACTATCTATTATAACAAGGTATGACAGCTCCAAAAGCCTAGCAGACGATGTTGGACTGAGTCAGTTGTATAACACCTTTAAATTACACTTTTCACAAAGAAGACACCCATGTGTCGGCTTAATTACTGTCTTTGGCATATTTTCTTCATATCAAACATACCTAATAGTGTTGACAGTTGTTTTAAACAGCAGAATTAAGCATAAAATTTATTCAAAATCAAGGTTCCACACTGAACTGGCACGGAAGTGAAGACCTGTAACAGCCACACCAACAATAATAAAAGCATGTCAAGTCTTAAATATGCATCTTAAATACTAATTTTGTCACAAAATATGCAGAACAAATAGTTTATTGTGGTGTGCAATTTTCAGCTTGAATTTATGAATGTAGAAGTGAAAAGAAGATATTTTAGAATCGAAGTGAGGGCATTCATGCATGTCAAAAATGAATAAGAACTTCAAAGATATCAATAAAATCCAGTTCAGACGGACCAAAGAACAGCTGATAAATAACCAAGTTGATTCTGTAAATGACTGTGATAAATTAAAAATTTAATTAATATCAATCTAGCTGTGAACTGCATGACAACAATGGAATTAAGTTTTGTTATTTATAAATGAAAATTGAAAAAGTTGAATGAGGCTTTGTATAAACTGATAACCGTTAATCAGTTTGTAGTTCATAATTCAATACTTCTGTGTATACGTCAATTGTTTTAAAATGAACAGGGTTGGACTGTTACATTTAGCTGTCAATCAAACTCAGTCAAGCAATTCATATATGATCTGATTGGTTGGTCCCAAACACACTTTGATGAACAGTGATTGACTTTGACCACATTTCACAAATTCAGATCGCAACAGGCCTGTTTGTTAAGTGTTATTGTAATCAATGTATATTTCTACCTTTCCATAAATGCACATTTAACCCTCAAAATAGCACAGTGACGTTAAATTCCTTTACTTGCTATCATATTTTAGATAGTTGAAGAAATAAATTCTGTTAAACACATCGAAAACATACATATGTATAGGCAAACAGATAGATACACATAGATTTATAAAAGATCAATAGATGGATTGATAGATAAATAGATAGGGGCCTATATAAATGGATAGATGGAAAGATGGATGGATAGATAAATAGATAGATAGATCCGTTGCATGGTTGTAAAGCGGGTAAAACAATATTGGAAAATATTGAAATAGTTCAACCAAGTGATCCACTATCAATCATTTAATCAGCTTGACTGATCAGCAGATTCTTAAATTGGTAGGTATAGTAGCTATCTGTTGGCATTTGGATAGAGGTATTTTTTAAAAACTCAGATATATGGCTTTGTGGACGCAAATAATGCTCTGTCGCTGGAGAAATAGATAGTAAGATGGATAGATGAATTGCTTTGTATTTTTCTGGTCCGCTGCCACAGACTTTAGGCCAAGTTTTTACAGTTACCTCTGTCGTCTGCTACAATGACAACGTACCAGTTCAGTCTGGAATCTTGGAGCATTGCCAAGCAAGCTGTCATACCTTTTCTAATAGTAATATAGGCATCAGAGAGCCGGCAGGTCAGTGGAGTGGAATGCAGATTGTTTTTGCCTGTGGTTGAACCACTCAGCCTGTGTCCTCTCCCTCCTGAGGTCACTTAAGGACCCCAGGAACACTCCTCAATGACCAAGGAAGCCCAACGAAGGGTTCCCAAGATCCGCTTCATGCTCAGGAGAGGACACCACAACTCGTCATCGTGGGTCACGGGACGGGTCAGTTTTACCTGACGTCCTGGCGATACATACTATAGAAATGATCCCTAAAAGTATGATCTTGCTGTGAACTGGCTGACATGGCAGGGTCTTGTGGCACTCAAATTGTAGATTGAGGGTTAGGAGTGACAGGGTGCTGTATTTCAAAGAACTGGAATATTGACAGGCTCATATCAGAAATGTCAGAATTACCTGCAGTGTCCCAACGGTATGTTTAACTGTTATTCAGTCCACAATGAGACACTTGGAACGTTGAATTGAACTGGTAATTTCAGTTCATAGTCGCTGGTATGGGGAGCTTATGTATAGATGGTGCTAGCTGTACTGAGTTTGAGTCAGTCTTGAATCTGTTCTGAAGGAGGGAGTTTTTGGGGCGGGCTGAGTTATATCCCTTGAAAAGTTGGTTGTTCAGTTTACCCGTTAATTGTATCAGAGCTTTTTAGATTCCTAAAATAAGTTGTTGTATATATTGCTGTTATTACTGTAAATGTTGGGTTTTAAAAAGTTATAAAATCCTGTTTAAATGATCAAATCTGCATGTGAAGTTTAAGATACTCTATTCAACATTGAAATACCTTATAGACATTTGAAATACCTTATGCAGACTGCAATACTTTTCTGGAACTCTGGAATAGCTTTTGCATCTTAAAGTATATGCATCACGCATGAATGAGGTACCTTATGGAATGCCCATAGATGTCAGAGTACTATTATGGAATACCCTATCCATGTCAGACCACCCTACAAAAAGTTTGGAACACCCTTCGGATGTGTTGAGGGAACGGTTGTACATTTTTTTCTTGAATTATAAAGTTGAACCACTCAGCCTGTGTCCTCTCCCTCCTGAGGTCACTTAAGGACCCCAGGAACACTCCTCAATGACCAAGGAAGCCCAACGAAGGGTTCCCAAGATCCGCTTCATGCTCAGGAGAGGACACCACAACTCGTCATCGTGGGTCACGGGACGGGTCAGTTTTACCTGACGTCCTGGCGATACATACTATAGAAATGATCCCTAAAAGTATGATCTTGCTGTGAACTGGCTGACATGGCAGGGTCTTGTGGCGCTCAAATTGTAGATTGAGGGCTAGGAGTGACAGGGTGCTGTATTTCAAAGAACTGGAATATTGACAGGCTCATATCAGAAATGTCAGAATTACCTGCAGTGTCCCAACGGTATGTTTAACTGTTATTCAGTCCACAATGAGACACTTGGAACGTTGAATTGAACTGGTAATTTCAGTTCATAGTCGCTGGTATGGGGAGCTTATGTATAGATGGCGCTAGCTGTACTGAGTTTGAGTCAGTCTTGAATCTGTTCTGAAGGAGGGAGTTTTTGGGGCGGGCTGAGTTATATCCCTTGATTAGTTGGTTGTTCAGTTTACCCGTTAATTGTATCAGAGCTTTTTAGATTCCTAAAATAAGTTGTTGTATATATTGCTGTTATTACTGTAAATGTTGGGCTTTAAAAAAGTTATAAAATCCTGTTTAAATTATCAAATCTGCATGTGAAGTTAAGATACTCTATTCAACATTGAAATACCTTATAGACATTTGAAATACCTTATGCAGACTGCAATACTTTTCGGGAACTCTGGAATAGCTTTTGCATCTTAAAGTATGTGCATCACGCATGAATGAGGTACCTTATGGAATACCCATACATGTCAGAGTACTATTATGGAATACCCCATCCATGTCAGACTACCCTACAAAAAGTTTGGAACACCCTTCGGATGTGTTGAGGGAACGGTTGTACATTTTTTTCTTGAATTATAAAGTTGAACCACTCAGCCTGTGTCCTCTCCCTCCTGAGGTCACTTAAGGACCCCAGGAACACTCCTCAATGACCAAGGAAGCCCAACGAAGGGTTCCCAAGATCCGCTTCATGCTCAGGAGAGGACACCACAACTCGTCATCGTGGGTCACGGGACGGGTCAGTTTTACCTGAAGCTCCATCTGTCTCTGTGCCGTAGCTCTTACCTTCTCAAAAGTTTTTGGTTTTCTAGGAGCTTGATTTCCCCTACCTTTCTCCGAAGTTGTGCTTGATAGAGCAGGAAACTCATTTGCATCCAAGCTCCTTCCTGTCTTTTGGGGGCACTCGAATTGTTTATGTCCCTGCTCCTGACACAGAAAGCATGTTGTGCTATTTGGGCAGTCTTGTGCTGTATGGGTCTCATATTGTCCACATTTGAAGCAGAACATTTTCTTAACTCTTTGTCCCGGTTCTCTAATTGTAATTTTACCCCTTTTCCCAAATTGATTTGATCTGGTAATTTCTTTCGCTGATCGACAAAAATTAGTATTATCTTTCCATCGAATACATTTGGAAAATTTCGGTGGGTAGTGCGTGTCAAACTAAGTACCTCCCCATATTGCCAGAAAATTTCTCTGATTTCATTGCTCGTTAGCTCGTATGGTGTATCAAAGAGGAAGTAGGTCTTCATGCTAGATGCATACGTTGGAATAACCATGTCGGAGTTTCTAGTCTTAAGGGGCTCTCTATTAAGAATTTTCAAAGCCTCCATGGCAGCATCCTGGGTCTCAAGTGACCACCTAAACCTCTTGCTCCCGAACTGCTGTACGCATTTAGTCTTACTTAGTAGGTTTCGATCTGATAGCGCATTCAAAACTTCAGATATTTCCACTTTCTCATTTCTCACAACATCCAAGTTTATTGTTTGTATTCTATCTACTTCTCTAGCAGGCATGTTAACTTCTAGGTTATTAGTTATCATAGCTTCTGCCATTTTGCAAAGTTTCCTAGTATGTTAGTCTGTTTCTATAAGTCTAATCTATAACTTCCTGCTGTTACTGTCACCTTATTTTGACACATTTCTTCCGGTTTGGCACCCTATTATAGTTTTTCTAGCTGTGAATCCCAAATCCCTAACCGTGAAAACCAACTATTTACTGTGAATACTTACTCCCATTTTCCTAAATAAATACCCCTAGTAAAATTTTATCACCATATAATAATTACATTCTTTCCTAGATACACTTCTTACGTTCTATGTCTTTCTTCTTCGGAGATGCAGGAGACTTCCAAGTTCCAACTTCTCAATTAGTAAAAGCCCGGTTGAACCTCATTGGTTACGGTACTGCCACTGTGCGATACATACTATAGAAATGATCCCTAAAAGTATGATCTTGCTGTGAACTGGCTGACATGGCAGGGTCTTGTGGCGCTCAGATTGTAGATTGAGGGTTAGGAGTGACAGGGTGCTGTATTTCAAAGAACTGGAATATTGACAGGCTCATATCAGAAATGTCAGAATTACCTGCAGTGTCCCAACGGTATGTTTAACTGTTATTCAGTCCACAATGAGACACTTGGAACATTGAATTGAACTGGTAATTTCAGTTCATAGTCGCTGGTATGGGGAGCTTATGTATAGATGGTGCTAGCTGTACTGAGTTTGAGTCAGTCTTGAATCTGTTCTGAAGGAGGGAGTTTTTGGGGCGGGCTGAGTTATATCCCTTGAAAAGTTGGTTGTTCAGTTTACCCGTTAATTGTATCAGAGCTTTTTAGATTCCTAAAATAAGTTGTTGTATATATTGCTGTTATTACTGTAAATGTTGGGCTTTAAAAAAGTTATAAAATCCTGTTTAAATGATCAAATCTGCATGTGAAGTTTAAGATACTCTATTCAACATTGAAATACCTTATAGACATTTGAAATACCTTATGCAGACTGCAATACTTTTCTGGAACTCTGGAATAGCTTTTGCATCTTAAAGTATATGCATCACGCATGAATGAGGTACCATATGGAATGCCCATAGATGTCAGAGTACTATTATGGAATACCCTATCCATGTCAGACCACCCTACAAAAAGTTTGGAACACCCTTCGGATGTGTTGAGGGAACGGTTGTACATTTTTTTCTTGAATTATAAAGTTGAACCACTCAGCCTGTGTCCTCTCCCTCCTGAGGTCACTTAAGGACCCCAGGAACACTCCTCAATGACCAAGGATGCCCAACGAAGGGTTCCCAAGATCCGCTTCATGCTCAGGAGAGGACACCACAACTCGTCATCGTGGGTCACGGGACGGGTCAGTTTTACCTGACGTCCTGGCGATACATACTTTTTTTTTTTTTTTTTTTTTTTTTTAACTCAGAGTTTAGGTTCCCATTGGGTATGTTGGTTTCTACTACGGGGGTGGTCTTGTAGACCTCCCCCTATGTATACTTCCTTACTCCTCTGGTACTACCAAACAACTCATCATCGTTAGGACCCCGGTACAAATTTTACTATTCTATAGCTAGGTATATGTGAAGATCGTATGAAATCAGTACTCATGATTATTGCAGAATGAAGCGGTGATGATTCAATGAGATTGATGCTATCTAAAACATCTGGCCAGAATGGCCAGCATGGAATCAGTTGATATAAGTAGAGAACATTTAGGGTATGAAATTCACATTCAACATGGTTGAATCCTCAGATTCTTGTTGATGGGAGTCAATATTGGTCTTGGCAATATTCTTAAGATTCTGATTGAAAATTGAATCATTGGATTCTTGTTTGAAAGTCACAATGAGGTGTGTATAAGATTAAATCAGATACAACCTCCTCATATTTCCAAGTCTCCAGATGATATCTATGACTTTCACTTTTTGTTGACTCCTTGCGTGACAGGACATACATGTCCTAGAGTTGGTTACTGTTACTAGATATTTATTAGATAGACAGTTTTGGCCCATGATTATTTTTTTCTTTCTCCATAATAACAAGTATGATATATTTTCATTAACCACTATGGATTCTTGGGCCTTCTAAGAAAATCTAATTTTATATCACTGATTTGATGTTGTAAAAAGGAGAAAGTTATGATCATATTTCAAGCTTCAGGGTCATTGACCCCTCTCTGTCATCAGCTGATTCCATGTTTGCCAAACATTTTGACCAAGTGGTATAAAAACAGCTTAGCATATAAGTTCATATAACAAGGTCTGGTGATCACTAACCTTAATGGTTAAGGTTGAAGAACTGTTTAATGTTGGATGAATGAATGATGTATGGATTTTACTTACAAAATATTACAATATATGAAGTAAGTGCTCTACTTTAATACTAGTACCGGGGCCCCTTTTATAATTTTTGCTTCTTAACGTATTTACATATATACATATTTCCAATTTCGTCGTCCGTGGGCAGTTTGCAAGGGTCATTTATCTTTCCCAATTCTTTTTTAGAATGTAAATATTGAATATTCAGTTGGGACCATATGTGAGTGATAACCATCCATTCAAGGTTTAGTTGCCTACAAGGTAACCATTTTTGTAAGACAGGCTTTAAAACCAATGCCATACTGGATCCATTATGCAACAAACTACCTCTCATAGATATTATACAGTAATGCGGTCAAGTTGGGGGGAGTATCTCTACACAATGTATATACACAAGAAGGTATCTATTTTTCTCTGAACAGGCTTTAAAACCAATGCCCTGCTCTGATCTATTGTGTTCCAAGGATGTCTTATACATATTATACAGTAATTAAGTCTGGTTTAGGATATCACCACATCGTAATTTACATGAACAAAAGGTTGGGATCCTTTGGTAAGACAGGCTTTAAAACCAATGCCTTAAAATGGATCGAAATATTATATTATTGTAATTTTGCAATTGTTTTCGTTAGAGTGCCAATTTTTTCTGCTGGTCCCGGGGTCCCCCATTTCTCCACATATTGTTTTGTTAGTTGTTGGATGGTCCAGACATAGCTCAAAATTACTCCGTACTTTTCTCCACTATATTTCTCATAAAACAATTTGTTTGCATCTATAACAACATTATACTTCTTCATTTGTTCTTTTAGCACCTTTAAACCTTTGCATTTGATGAAGCTGTGGTCTCTGCTTTGGACCACGGGGAGGTCACACATTGTGCAGTTTCCCGATCTATTTTCATATTTAGTGGCATTAAAATTTTCAGATATAGTCAAATGCATTGCAAGTTTGATTTTATTGCTATATTGTCTGTTTCCCCACCGTTTCCATATTTCCCCCCAATTCACTGCCTTTAGTATTTTCTCTACTTTGTATTGGTCATATTCTTTTCTTACTAGATTTCTATATATTTCTCTGTATGTTATTCCTTCCCATGGTATTTCTTTTGTGAAAGGGTTTCTAAGCAAGGATTCATAATAGGATTCTTTTGATGCTCTAGGTGGGATTTTTGTATTTAGTGGAATAGCTCGAAATTTATTCAATAAGTAACCTGCCATTTGTTTGTACTATATTTTCCAAGGGTGGTCATTTTTTCCATCTACCAACAGTTTTATCCATATATACTTCTGCGCATCACATTTTGTTTTAATGTGAGGCAAACCAAAACCCCCTTCTTCTATTGGTCTTATCATTTGTTGGTTGCTATAATGTATAGGCCTTTCGTGATATATAAAGTTGTTCACTAATGCTTCAATGTTACTTAAATAGTCTCTGCCTATTGGCATTATTCTGTTGAGATACAATATCTGTGATACCACTGCTGAATTAATAATTGTCACTTTCCCCAACATTGTCATCCACCTTTTCTCCCATTTTTTTAAATTCCCTTTTATTCTTTCTACTACTCTTACCCAGTTTATTTTCCTTCTAATTTCAATATTATGGTGGAATATTATCCCTAAAATCTCAATAGCATTTTGCTCTTGTATTTCTTTCTCTTCCCTTAGTTTCCCAAAATATAATTTACCTGTTTTTTCCTCATTACATTTTGCTCCCGATGCCTTACAATACCTATCTAGCTCATTATTGAATTCCCTTTCATCTTTTTCACTCGATGCAAACAAGGTCGTATCATCTGCATAGGCACAGACTTTTACATACGTTTCATTGTTTATTTTAACACCTTGATTTTGTCATTTCTATCAATTTTTCTTATTAGAGGCTCTGCAGCAATTACGAAGAGTGCCATGCTTAGAGGACACCCTGGCGCACTGATCTTGTTACTTTAATTTCATCGGTAAGGCCATATTCAGTCTGCACCCTTGTGTTAATGTCAGTATACAGTGTTTTTATGAATTTTACAATATTTGTTCCAATGTTCATTTCACTTAATATTTTCATAATGTATTTGTGCTCTATCCTATCAAAGGCCTTCTCCAGATCTATAGTTATCAATTTTCCTCTCATATACCTCCATTTGTCATTTTCATCCCTATCAATTATATCCTCTATTAACCTTAGGTTTTCATAAATGTACCTATCTTTAACTGCACATCCCTGTGTATTTGAAATGTTTTCTCGTAGAACTGTCACAAGTCTATTAGAAAGCGATGCACTTATCAGTTTATAATCGACATTTAGCAGACTCACCGGTCTCCAGTTTTTAATTAGGGCCTTATCTCCTTTCTTATATAACAGTTTAATTATTGCACTCTTTTGTGAGGTGGTCATTTCACCCGTCACCAGTATTGTGTTTACTACCTCTGTTAGTTCATTTCCTAGTAAGTGCCAATATTTTTCATAAAACTCTTTTGGAAGTCCATCATTTCCAGGGACCTTTCCTGACTTCATGTTTCTCAGGGCCTTATCTAGCTCTTCCTGTTTAACATACCCATTTAATATTCTTTTCTCTTCCTCTTTTATTTTAATGTCTTTCATTTCATTGCTATAATTATCTATTTGTTCCTCATCTGCTCCCTCAGATGTGTATAATTTACGATAAAAGTCATATATTGCATCCTTTACTTCTTTTTCTTTATCCAGTCTCTTACCCCCTTCCTTGACTATATCTAATCTATGTTGGCAATAATTCTTAGTTTCTAGGTTGAAAAAGTTTTTTGATCCTCTTTCCTCATTTGGCAGAAGCAGCTGCCTGCTTCTAATTTTGGCTCCTTCAATTTTATATTCCAATAACTTGTCTAGTTCAGCTCTAAGATTGTTTATGTCTTTGAGATCTATTTGATTTCCCTCCAATTTTCTTTCTATTTCTTCCTTTATTCTTTTCTCTTCATCCACTCTTACTTTCTGTTCTTCTATTCCAATTTTTACAAATTCCTGTTTAATTTTCTTTTTACCCTTTTCCCACCATTCTAGTATATCCTCAAAATCCCATTTTCTTAATTTCCATTCCTCTATAGTTCTCTCTATCCTTTCATAATTTCTTTCTTTTTCCATCAAACTTACATTTAGTTTCCAATATCCCTTTTTATTCTTATTTGTTTCTTTCTTTTGTTGCTCAAAAAGATCTATTTCAATAGCAGTATGGTCACTGAAAGGACATATATCTGTTCTATATTCCTTTACCGTATCTATTTCTGACACAATGAATCTGTCCAGAATAGAGATATTTTTATGCCCAATATAAGTTGGTCTATTATTTCCGAATTCATTATTTACAACATATAGATAATTTTCTTTTATCAGGTCCTTAAATTTCGTATCTATTCTAACATTTTCCCTTTTTCCATTTCTATCTCCCTTTTCCAGTATGCAATTGAAATCTCCACCTATTACCAGGTGATTGTCGATACGCTTTACAATTTTGTCTAATTCTTCTAGATCCGTAATTTTCTCTGGGCCCTTTGTATGAATATATACATTAATCACATTTAATACTTCATTACCTAATTTAATTTGAATGTTTATCATTCTTTGCTTATTTTCGTACTTTACGTCACTTATATCTGCTGCCTTTCTTATTTTTATCAGAGTTGCTACTCCAACCCCTGCTTTTCTATCTGTTCCTTCATCTTGGTATACAAGAACGTCCAAACTCTCCTCTAGAATTTTCTTATTTTTCTCATTTATTTTCGATGTCTCTTGCAAGAGTGCTACTTCCCATTCCTTTTTCTTTAAGTATTCTATTAGTTTTTCCAGCTTCATTCTCCTGTTAATCCCTCCTCTGCAGTTTAAACTTATTATAGTTTCTGTCATCTGTCTTTAGTTTGTTTTAAGTCAGCAGTTGCTTTCTGTATGTAGGTCATTCTTATCGTTCATAATTCTTTAGTCACCTTGTTCAACCCGTTATGCAGCCTAATTTGAGTCATTTGTTCCTGACTGGTTTTAAAACCAAAGCCAGTTCTGTCCATTTTAAAATTGAAATTGATTTTATTTTGCCTCAAAAGAGATTACAGTATAAAAACATGTAAAAACATACAGTAAAAACAGGATATCACAGACTGAAGGTTAAAACGAAGAGAGTAACAGTGTTAAAAGATATCTATTATAATCATTAAAATTCTGCAGGAGCATTTTACAGCTGTCTGAGACCCCGTCTGGGACAGTTGATTTAATGGTTTTACAGGCTCTCTTATAACATGAATCCTCCAGTAGAGTATTAACAAAAGATAGCTGACTAGTATGACATATTTTCTGATATCGATGGACAATAGTGTTGTTACATAATTTATGTGGATGTTTAATTATATAAAAATACAGACTTTTTGCCCTGGCAGAGTTATTCATGATCGAATGAAATAGTTGTACAGTTTGACAATCTATGATCTGATTAGCTTTCGGAATTGAGAGAGCTGTCAACAATGGAGTGGAGCGAAGAAATTTACTAAGGCCTAAAGATGCCTTTACAAATTTTGATTGTATTTTGTTGATTTCATTTATATTTGTTTGAGTAAAATTAGAGCATTCATTTGCATAAAAAAGAATTGGTTGTAGGGCTGTTTTCCAAAGATAAGAGACAACCCTTGGCTCCACTCCATTCTTACACATCCCAGCTCCTTGCAGTGCATAAAACGCCTGTCTGCACTTCTGAATTCTTTTTGATACATGACAGTTGGATTTATTACCCAATGTAGCACCTAAATAGTCCATTTCATCTGATACATTTATCACCTGGTTATTCAGAGTCCACCTTGGCGACATTAAATAACATTTCCCAAAAATTATACAGGACGTTTTACTAGCATTAAAAGATAATCCACATTTAGCTATTTGAGAGTTAGTAAAGTCTATTAAGGTCTGAAGACCGGTTACAGTTGTACTAGTGAGTAGGATATCATCTGCATAGCAAAAAACATTGTATGAGGTCTCACCAATTTTAATACCTCCTCTAGCATTTGAGAGATCATTAATAAGGTCTTCATAAATGAGATTAAATAAAAAAGGAGATGTCAGTCCACCTTGTCTAGTACCTTTTTGGAGTGCAAATTTTTCTGACAACCTGTCATTCCATCTGACAGTTGCATATGAATTATTGTACCAAATATATAATAAGCGCCACCAGTGATCATCAATGACATCTTTTGCTTTATACAGCAGAACACTATGTGGAATGGCATCAAAAGCCTTTTCGGCATCCAACGTACATGCATATACAGGCGAGCCTCTAGAGTTACAATAATTAATGACATCATTTGTGCTAGCGATGGCCATATTTGTGCCTCTACCCTGAACAAAGCCATATTGGCAGTCGCTAAACTCATGCGCAGTGCGGTCCAATATTGCGTACTCAAGGAGCTTCGAAATTACAGACGACAACATAATTGGGCGGTAGTTACTCGCCACAGATGGATTAAGAGTTGGTTTTTTTATTATAGGGAGTAAGATACTGGTCTTAAAGGAATTTGGAATAACTCCATATCTAACGCAAGTATTGAGCAGTTTACACATGAGCATAGTGATTTTTGTGCCTGTTGCATATTTAAGGTGCTCAGGCGTAATACCGTCAAGACTAGGAGCCCGGCCTGACTTCAATTTCTTAACGTATTTTTGAAGACTATCGACAGTGAATGGCATAACATCAAATTCATCAATGTTTATACAGTTGTACTTATCTTCAACGACATGATGAGCATTGTCTATTGCTTCATTGGCACACTCATTTTTGGTGAATTTATCTTTAAAGTAGTCATGAAGGCACTTAATATCAATGTCACTTGAGTTAGCATCTTTTGACATCTTGAAGTTGCGAACTTTATTCCAGAATTTTTTACTGTTACCATGCTTAAATATATGAGATAGCACATTAAAGTTATTCACATGAAAAGAATGCAGGGCATTCCTGCGAGTGTCTCTGTACAGCTTCTTGGTGTGCTTGTAGACTTGGTACACATGGCTTTCTCTGTTTCTGTCGCTCTTCAACCATAACCATCGCCAGAACCGTGTTTTATCCCGTGCCAGGGAGCAATCCGTGGACCACCATGGGCGACGTCATTTGCCTTTTCTTGTATTACCACTTGGAACACTGATGTCGGCACATGCTTTATGCATTGAGCTTACCAGCGAATCGTACTGCTGGTCAACTGACGACTGAGCTTCATCGAACTGTATGCTAGTTACAGGGCATGGACTAACACTCTGGGTACGAAAGATTTGCTCAATGTTTTGCGTGTATGCTTCTTTCACACCTGGTTTATCCCAGTTAACACGAGGGAAGTGGATAAATTCTCGAGTCGGCAAGGCTTGGGATATTGCAGGTTTGTTGGGCACAAGGGGGACACAGAATTCAGTGCGAATGGGGAGATGATCGCTTGACCAATCAATGTCGTCAAGACCAATACGACACTTGGTTATCTCTGACATTCCATGCGCTGATATTAGCACATGGTCAATGTATGACTTATTATTCCCACTTTCGAAGGTATGATCAGCTGGTTGGTCAAACATGAAGTTTGCCACACAGAGGCCATTGTCTATTACAAAGTCATAAAGCAGCTGGCTGTGGTGAGTGAACGGGCGCTTCCGATACCATAAACGTGAGAGGCTTCTCTGCATTGGAAGTGACGCATTCATATCACCGACAATCATAATTGGACCATCAGAGTTCTCGTCAATAATTGTCTGGAGGTGGTCGAGGCATTCAGAGTATGCGGCAATTTGGTCTGGATTACCATTGTAGAATGGAAGATATACACCTATGAGGTTTAAGACTGTTTTTCCTGAGGTGCTTTGGGATATCTTAAGCATTGAAAGTCTATCATTGTCAATGTCAATATTAGAGTATGTGAGACCATCGATCTTCTTACAGATGAAGCCAGTCCCACCATGGGGTCTACCAATCAGGGTCTCTTCAGGGCTTATGCTTGATTTTAGATAGCTTGTGTAGCCTTCATCTTTTAGTAGCCGCTTTGTAGCTGTTAGCTCACTTGGGTAGAGCCAATGCTCACACATAAAAATAATGTCACTCTCTTGATGTAGTTCATGAATAATATCATTAAGGCAACTATTAAGACCGTGACAGTTAAAAGCAAATATTTTGAGAGGAACACAGGTATCCATAATGTTTCACACAAGAGAGTCTCTATGACACTGGGATCCAGGCTGCAAATCTGGCATCTCCCAAGGGACTGAATCTGTTCGCCATCGGTTGCTGGGCATAAAAAGGGCATGGTGGGGATTGCACTTGATGCGAAGTTGGGAGATGCACAGTGGACGAGGTATTAGGAAACGGCACAGGGGACGGGGCAAATGAGTACACATGCGGGGTTTGGATGGGCATGGCCAAATTTGGTGCATGAAGTGGGCGTTGCTGGACATTCATCTGAGTATCAATGGCAGTGGTTTGGTACTGCCCGGCATCATTCTGCTTCCATCGATTTGGGCCTTGCGGCTTCGGGCGAGAATGATCAGATTTGTTTGTTGGGAGGTGTCTTTTCTGTCCGCCATTGTAGTTCTGGGTTCGACGTCCATTTGAACGATTAGAGTTTGGGGGGTTATCTTTGCGAGTTTTCTCTCCAAACGGCCTAATCTTCGCACCAAGAGGCCATTTGGAGGCATCATACAGCGCCTCCTCTGCTCTGTCACTATCAGCAACGATGCAGAAGGAGGATTGACCTGCAACACGGCATTTGAGGTCAATGACATCAGTGATGTCAGTTACGCCCACCTCCCTCAGGTGTTGCCGTAACGAGTCACATGTAACATTCTCAGCCAGTCTTCCAACATACACAGACTTTGGAGTCACATTGGAAACTCCTTGTATTGTCAGCTGGGCTGTTGCCGAGCCAGACACTGGCTGTCGGGTGTTGCTGGCAAAGGAGCGTCCTTGTAGGGCTCTTTGCCTCTGGTGACGTTGAAGGGCAAATGGGGTGTTGGGCTCCTGCGTCTGCATGGCTGAGTCTGTGCGACCATTATCGGTGGTCGCAGCTACCCTGGTTGCCTCAGTTGCTTCGCTGTTCCTTGCATTGGCACCATCTATCTCAGTGGGATGCGTCCCACCATCCTGGGATGCATTCTGCGATATTTCTGCGGCCTGTACAAGGGGATTCGGGATTTCAGGAGTCTGGTTTTCTGTTCCAGTGTCTGTTTCCGGTCTAGGGCCATGTCTCTGCTTGACTTGACTTTCAAGTTTGGTTTTTAAGGTGTTCACCTCGTTGCGGAGCAGTGTCACAGTTGTTGACAGTTCATCGACGGCTGACTTGAGTTGGAGGCAGGTTTCCAGTAATTCACCATTTGTGTCCCCGATAAACGATTCATCTCCATGCTGGACAGGGGCCCCTGCGTGTCTCACTGTCTTTTGATTTTCTTGAGTCGTTTATCCTCCAGATTATTAACAAGGGAATGGCCAATTATATAAATGTCATATGCGAGATTCTCTTGTTTTCTCCTTTTGAAGAGCTCAGATCCTTCATATGCTGGAAATTTTGTGCCCAGCTGCTCAAACAGGACCACAACTATGGACTGAAGGGTCAGCAACCTGGCATTTTCATTCTCAGCTGGGATGCTCACTATAGAAAGTCCTGGATTTCAGTACTGTCATACTCATAGATGGTTATGAGGTTTTCTTTGAATGTCTCTGGTAACTGCTCAGCAGTCTGTGTGGCAAGTTGCTCAAAAACAGTCATTGTTTTGCAGTTGGCAGTGGGTGATATTGAGGTTTGTTGACAGTCACTTCACGCTTCAGTGATCATCACCTCTCCCTGTATTGAGATCGTTTCTGAGTATCTGTCTGCACATAAGACTTGTCAGGAGCTATTTCACTCTGTCCAGGAACTCTTTACCGACTGTTCTGACAGTTTTGGGTTGCTTGGGTTAGGTATAAACTTGTTTTTACCAGACTTTTACAGGAGACTTCTCTATCAGCAGTGTTGACACCATGCGACACCTGGTTATTCACCTGGAAGCCAGTTATTTTAGCATTATATATTTCAAGTTAGGATACAGACCACTTTTCATTTTCCTATATCCTAGATCTAAATGAGGAGATCATCTGGCAGAAGCAGAAGTCTTTCATTAGGAGACTTGCATGCATCAAGGATTTCGGTAGTTTTTACTTTCATAGTCAATTTCCTATCTGTGTATTGTCATTTCTTCTTAATCCTATCCTCCCCTCTTTCTGCAGTGATGCCTTCATTGCTACCTATTTCTTTCCCTAGCTCTTCCATCACTATTTTCCCTAAGCTCAGCAGATGCTCCTTTGAGCACTTTTCTAGCATTGGGCTTTTCGTTTCAGGTGGGTCAAAGTATCCTGCTAAAGTCTGCACCTTTTTGCTATCTGGCGAGCCTGTGGAGCTCCCGGACGTATCAAAGGATTGGGAGAGGTCCCCCCATCCCCTCTTTCCTGCTTGTTCTCTTTCTGCATCTCTAGGTGTTGATGTTACTTCCGGTTCATTTATTGTGGGCAGATTCCTGTAGCTTTCATCTATTACCATCATGCATTCTTCAACTGAATCACTTGCTTTCGCCTCTGCCCCTTGTGGTTGTGCCTGGGTAAAATGTTCCATAATTTCCTTTCCTAATGCTAAAGTTTGCTTTTCTGCTTCCTCATCTTTTTCCTTCTCTTCCTCCCCTCCTTCAGCCTTTTCTCTCTCTTTTTCCCCCTCTTCCTCGCTTTCATTTTCCCCTTCTTCTTCCCCATCATCTTCTACTTCTTCCTCTCCACCTTTTTCTACTTCTACCTCATCATCTTCTTCCCTTACTTCCACCTCATCCTCTTTCTTTTCTCCTTCCCCTTCCCCTTCCTCTCTAGTTTGTCTATCCTCATTTGAATTGCTGTTTTCTTCTGCCTCCTTACTACTATCCTTTTCTTCCTCTCGAACCAATACTGCCCCATTTCTTTCTTTATCCCCCTCTTTTTCCTCATTATTTTTACTTGGTTTGTCCCTCATGTAGCTCGGCATCAGGTTCTGATGAGCTTGAAGCTCCACCTGTCTCTGTGCCGTAGCTCTTACTTTCTCAAAAGTTTTGGTTTTCTAGGAGCTTGATTTCCCCTACCTTTCTCCGAAGCTGTGCTTGATAGAGCTGGATACTCATTTGCATCCAAGCTCCTTCCTGTCTTTTGGGGGCACTCGAATTGTTTATGTCCCTGCTCCTGACACAGAAAGCATGTTGTGCTATTTGGGCAGTCTGCTGCTGTATGGGTCTCATATTGTCCACATTTGAAGCAGAACATTTTCTTAACTCTTTGCCCCGGTTCTCTAATTGTAATTTTACCCCCTTTTCCTAAATTGATTTGATCTGGTAATTTCTTTCGCTGCTCGACAAAAATTAGTATTATCTTTCCATCGAATACATTTGGAAAATTTCGGTGGGTTGTGCGTGTCGAACTAAGTACCTCCCCATATTGCCAGAAAATTTCTCTGATTTCTTTGCTCGTAAGCTCGTAAGGTGTATCAAAGAGGAAGTAGGTCTTCATGCTAGATGCATACGTTGGAATAATCATGTCGGAGTTTCTAGTTTTAAGGGGATCTCTATTAAGAATTTTCAAAGCTTCCATGGCAGCATCCTGGGTCTCAAGTGACCACCTAAACCTCTTGCTTCCGAACAGCTGTACGCATTTAGTCTTACTTAGTAGGTTTCGATCTGATAGCGCATTCAAAACTTCAGATATTTCCACTTTCTCATTTCTCACAACATCCAAGTTTATTGTTTGTATTCTATCTACTTCTCTAGCAGGCATGTTAACTTCTAGGTTATTAGTTATCATAGCTTCTGCCATTTTGCAAAGTTTCCTAGTATGTTAGTCTGTTTCTATAAGTCTAATCTATAACTTCCTGCTGTTCCTGTGACCTCATTTTGACACATTTCTTCTGGTTTGGCACCTTATTATAACTTTTCTAGCTGTGAAACCCAAATCTCTAACCATGAAAACTAACTATTTACTGTGAATATTTACTCCCAAATTTCCAAATAAACATCCCTAGTAAAATTTTAACACCATATAACATTTACATTCTTTCCCAGATACACTTCTTACGTTCTGTCTTTCTTCTTCGGAGATGCAGGAGAGTTCCAACTTCTCAATTAGTAAAAGCCCGGTTGAACCTCATTGGTTACGGTACTGCCACTGTGCCGTTGACATTGATAAATGCTTTCTGGTCTTTCCAGGCGATACATACTATAGAAATGATCCCTAAAAGTATGATCTTGCTGTGAACTGGCTGACATGGCAGAGTCTTGTGGCGCTCAAATTGTAGATTGAGGGTTAGGAGTGACAGGGTGCTGTATTTCAAAGAAGTGGAATATTGACAGGCTCATATCAGAAATGTCAGAATTACCTGCAGTGTCCCAACTGTATGTTTAACTGTTAGTCAGTCCACAATGAGACACTTGGAACATTGAATTGAACGAGTAATTGAAGTTCATAGTCGCTGGTATGGGGAGCTTATGTATAGGTGGCGCTAGCTGTACTGAGTTTTAGTAAGTCTTGAATCTGTTCTGAAGGAGGGAGTTTTTTGTGGCGGGCTGAGTTATATCCCTTGATTAGTTGGTTGTTCAGTTTACCCGTTGATTGTATCAGAGCTTTTTAGATTCCTAAAATAAGTTGTTGCATACATTGCTGTTATTACTATAAATGTTGGGCTTTAAAAAAGTTATAAAATCCTGTTTAAATGATCAAATCTGCATCTGAAGTTTGAGATACTCTATTCAACATTGAAATACCTTATACACATTTGAAAGACCTTATGCAGACTGCAATACTTTTCTGGTGTGTGGAATACCCCATGGAACTCTGGAATAGCTTTTGCATCTTAAAGTATATGCATCACGCATGAATGAGGTACCTTATGGAATACCCATGCATGTCAGAGTACTATTATGGAATACCCCATCCATGTCAGATTAGCCTACGAAAATTTTGGAACACCCTTCGGATGTTTTGAGGGAACGGTTGTACATTTTCTTCTTGAAGTATAAAGTTGAACCACTCAGCCTATGTCCTCTCCCTCCTGAGGTCACTTAAGGACCCCAGGAACACTCCTCAATGACCAAGGAAGCCCAACGCAGGGTTCCCAAGATCCGCTTCATGCTCAGGAGAGGACACCACAACTCGTCATCGTGGGTCACGGGACGGGTCAGTTTTACCTGACGTCCTGGCGATACATACTATAGAAATGATCCCTAAAAGTATGATCTTGCCGTGAACTGGCTGACATGGCAGTATCTTGTGACGCTAAAATTGTAGATTGAGGGTTAGGAGTGACAGGGTGCTGTATTTCAAAGAAGTGGAATATTGAAAGGCTCATATCAGAAATGTCAGAATTACCTGCAGTGTCCCAACGGTATGTTTTACTGTTAGTCAGTCCACAATAAGACACTTGGAACATTGAATTGAATGGGTAATTGAAGTTCATAGTCGCTGGTATGGGGAGCTTATGTATAGATGGCGCTAGCTGTACTGAGTTTGAGTCAGTCTTGCATCTGTTCTGAAGGAGGGAGTTTTTTGGGCGGCTGAGTTATATCCCTTGATTAGTTGGTTCTTCAGTTTACCCGTTGATTATATCAGAGCTTTTTAGATTCCTAAAATAAGTTGTTGCATACATTGCTGTTATTACTATAAATGTTGGGCTTTAAAAAAGTTATAAAATCCTGTTTAAATGATCAAATCTGCATCTGAAGTTTGAGATACTCTATTCAACATTGAAATACCTTATACACATTTGAAAGACCTTATGCAGACTGCAATACTTTTCTGGTGTGTGGAATACCCCATGGAACTCTGGAATAGCTTTTGCATCTTAAAGTATATGCATCACGCATGAATGAGGTACCTTATGGAATACCCATGCATGTCAGAGTACTATTATGGAATACCCCATCCATGTCAGATTAGCCTACGAAAATTTTGGAACACCCTTCGGATGTTTTGAGGGAACGGTTGTACATTTTCTTCTTGAAGTGTGAAGTTGAACCACTCAGCCTGTGTCCTCTCCCTCCTGAGGTCACTTAAGGACCCCAGGAACACTCCTCAATGACCAAGGAAGCCCAACGAAGGGTTCCCAAGATCCGCTTCATGCTCAGGAGAGGACACCACAACTCGTCATCGTGGGTCACGGGACGGGTCAGTTTTACCTGACGTCCTGGCGATACATACTATAGAAATGATCCCTAAAAGTATGATCTTGCTGTGAACTGGCTGACATGGCAGGGTCTTGTGGCGCTCAAATTGTAGATTGAGGGTTAGGAGTGACAAGGTGCTGTATTTCAAAGAAGTGGAATATTGACAGGCTCATATCAGAAATGTCAGAATTACCTGCAGTGTCCCAACTGTATGTTTAACTGTTAGTCAGTCCACAATGAGACACTTGGAACATTGAATTGAACGGGTAATTGAAGTTCATAGTCGCTGGTATGGGGAGCTTATGTATAGATGGCGCTAGCTGTACTGAGTTTTAGTAAGTCTTGAATCTGTTCTGAAGGAGGGAGTTTTTGGGGCGGGCTGAGTTATATCCCTTGATTAGTTGGTTCTTCAGTTTACCCGTTGATTGTATCAGAGCTTTTTAGATTCCTAAAATAAGTTGTTGTATACATTGCTGTTATTACTATAAATGTTGGGCTTTAAAAAAGTTATAAAATCCTGTTTAAATGATCAAATCTGCATCTGAAGTTTGAGATACTCTATTCAACATTGAAATACCTTATACACATTTGAAAGACCTTATGCAGACTGCAATACTTTTCTGGTGTGTGGAATACCCCATGGAACTCTGGAATAGCTTTTGCATCTTAAAGTATATGCATCATGCATGAATGAGGTACCTTATGGAATACCCATGCATGTCAGAGTACTATTATGGAATACCCCATCCATGTCAGATTAGCCTACGAAAATTTTGGAACACCCTTCGGATGTTTTGAGGGAACGGTTGTACATTTTTTTCTTGAAGTATAAAGTTGAACCACTCAGCCTGTGTCCTCTCCCTCCTGAGGTCACTTAAGGACCCCAGGAACACTCCTCAATGACCAAGGAAGCCCAACGAAGGGTTCCCAAGATCCGCCTCATGCTCAGGAGAGGACACCACAACTCGTCATCGTGGGTCACGGGACGGGTCAGTTTTACTTGACGTCCTGGCGATACATACTATTTTTTTTTTATTTTTTTATTTTTTTTTAATTTCTCCTTTTTTTTTAACTCAGAGTTTAGGTTCCCATTGGGTTTGTTGGTTTCTACTACGGGGGCGGTCTTGTAGACCTCCCCCTATGTATACTTCCTTACTCCTCTGGTACTACCAAACAACTCATCATCGTTAGGACCCCGGTACAAATTTTACTATTCTATAGCTAGGTATATGTGAAGATTGCATGAAATCAGTAGTCATGATTATTGCAGAATGAATCGATGATGATGCAATGAGATTGATGCTATCTAAAACATCTGGCCAAAATGAATCAGTTGATATAAGTAGAGAAACATTCAATGGTTGAAATTCGCATTCAACATGGTTGAATCCTCAGCTTCTTGTTGATGGGAGTCAATATTTGTCTCGTCAATATTCTTAAGATTCTGATTGACACATGAATCATCGGATTCTTGTTTGAAAGTCACAATGAGGTGTGTATAAGATTAAATCAGATACAACCTCCTCATATTTCCAAGTCTCCAGATGATATCTATGACTTTTACTTTTTGTTGACTCCTCGCGTGACTGGACATATGTGTCCTAGAGTTGGTTACTGTTACTAGATATTTATTAGATAGACAGTTTTGGCCCATGATTTTTTTTTTCTTTCTCCATAATAAAAAGTATCATATATTTCCATTAACCACTATGGATTCTTGGCCTTCTAAGAAAGTCTAATTTTATATCACTGATTTGATGTTGTAAAGAGGAGAAAGTTATGATCATATTTCAAGCTTCAGGGTCATTGACCCCTCTCTGTCATCAGCTGATTCCATGTTTGCCAAACATTTCGGCTAAATAGTATAACAGCAGCTTAGCGTATAAGCTCATATAACAAGGTCTGGTGATCACTAACCTTAATGGTTAAGGTTGAAGAACTGTTTAATGTTGGATGAATGAATGATGTATGGATTTTACTTACAAAATATTACAATATATGAAGTAAGTGCTCTACTTTAATACTAGTACCGGGGCCCCTTTTATAATTTTTGCTTCTTAACGTATTTACATATATACATATTTCCAATTTCGTTGTCCGTGGGCAGTTTTCAAGGGTCATTTATCTTTCCCAATTCTTTTTTAGAATGTAAATATTGAATACTCAGTTGGGACCATATGTGAGTGATGACCATCCATTCAAGGTTTAGTTACCTACAAGGTAACCATTTTTGTAAGACAGGCTTTAAAACCAATGCCATACTGGATCCATTATGCAACAAACTACCTCTCATAGATATTATACAGTAATGCGGTCAAGTTGGGGGAGTATCTCTACACAATGTATATACACAAGAAGGTATCTATTTTTCTCCGGACAGGCTTTAAAACCAATGCCCTGCTCTGATCTATTGTGTTCCAAGGATATCTTATACATATTATACAGTAATTAAGTCGGGTTTAGGGTATCACCCTCTCGTAATTTACACGAACAAAGGGTTGGGATCCTTTGGTAAGACAGGCTTTAAAACCAATGCCTTAAAATGGATCCAAATATTATATTATTGTAATTTTGCAATTGTTTTCGTTAGAGTGCCAATTTTTTCTGCTGGTCCCGGGGTCCCCCATTTCCCCACATATTGTTTTGTTAGTTGTTGGATGGTCCAGACATAGCTCAAAATTACTCCGTACTTTTCTCCACTATATTTCTCATAAAACAATTTGTTTGCATCTATAACAACATTATACTTCTTCATTTGTTCTTTTAGCACCTTTAAACCTTTGCATTTGATGAAGCTGTGGTCTCTGCTTTGGACCACGGGGAGGTCACACATTGTGCAGTTTCCCGATCTATTTTCATATTTAGTGGCATTAAAATTTTCAGATATAGTCAAATGCATTGCAAGTTTGATTTTATTGCTATATTGTCTGTTTCCCCACCGTTTCCATATTTCCCCCCAATTCACTGCCTTTAGTATTTTCTCTACTTTGTATTGGTCATATTCTTTTCTTACTAGATTTCTATATATTTCTCTGTATGTTATTCCTTCCCATGGTATTTCTTTTGTGAAAGGGTTTCTAAGCAAGGATTCATAATAGGATTCTTTTGATGCTCTAGGTGGGATTTTTGTATTTAGTGGAATAGCTCGAAATTTATTCAATAAGTAACCCGCCATTTGTCTGTACAGTATTTTCCACGGGACGGGTCAGTTTTACCTGACGTCCTGGCGATACATACTATAGAAATGATCCCTAAAAGTATGATCTCCCTGTGAACTGGCTGACATGGCAGGGTCTTGCGGCTCTCAAATTGTAGATTGAGGGTTAGGAGTTAAGGGTGCTGTATTTCAAAGAACTGGAATATTGACAGGCTCATATCAGAAATGTCAGAATTACCTGCAGTGTCCCAACGGTATGTTTTACTGTTATTCAGTCCACAATGAGACACTTGGAACATTGAATTGAACTGGTAATTTCAGTTCATAGTCGCTGGTATGGGGAGCTTATGTATAGATGGCGCTAGCTGTGCTGAGTTTGAGTCAGTCTTGAATCTGTTCTGAAGGAGGGAGTTTTTTGGCGGGCTGAGTTATATCCCTTGATTAGTTGGTTGTTCAGTTTACCCGTTAATTGTATCAGAGTTTTTTAGATTCCTAAAATAAGTTGTTGTATATATTGCTGTTATTACTATAAATGTTGGGCTTTAAAAAAGTTATAAAATCCTGCTTAAATGATCAGATCTGCATGTGAAGTTTGAGATACTCTATTCAACATTGAAATACCATATAGACATTTGAAATATCTTATGCAGACTGCAATACTTTTCTGGTGTGTGGAATACCCCATGGAACTCGGGAATAGCTTTTGCATCTTAAAGTACGTGCATCACGCATGAATGAAGTACCTTATGGAATACCCATGAATGTCAGAGTACTACAGTAGTCAACTTTTGAAGTGGATCAAGATTTTCCATATAATTTATATTAACACAAAAAAATATGCGTAAATGATCTTAGTGCAGTATGTTGGTGTGATGTCTTGGCAATGTTTTGGCCGACAAAACTTCATGCTTCACTAATTTTTTACCCTTCAAAACGATGATTGTTTGTCACAAGGTGCAGAATGGTCTGTAACACTATTAAATAAGCAATGGTGACCTTAATTGAAAACAGGTTATCATTTCTTTTGTAACTGTGCAATAAACCAGGCATTGTTTTGTTAACTCAGTTGAGCTAAACTTTTGATTTGACGTTCCACATTCACTGTTTTCAAAAATCTGTGGCTTTTCCAGTGGATATGAACAATTTCACCAAGCGGGGGAGCCACCGGCTGGGGCATACTTCATCAAGTGACTGGAGAAAATTTGTTTTTCAATCATATTTAGTAGACAATTGAGGACTTCTTTTTTTAACATTTTCACAGTTTAGGTTCCTTCGGTCCAGTTCGACATTGTTTGACTGACCAAGGCTCTGAAATCACCACTCTATTTTGGTGGTGCTACAGTGTATTCATTAGTGTGTGACAAGTCATTTTGCACCTTGCTTCAAAGTGACCTTCAAAGTCACTGAAGCCTAACAATCTCGTTCAAGCACATTACCAAGATATCAAAGTTAACATTTCACGCAAAATTATGCAGCAACAACAACTGATGTCAGAATTGCTACGATGTAAATTCTTGATCCACTTCGAAAGTTGACTACTGTATTTCCATGTCAGCCAACCCTACGAAAATTTTGGAACACCCTTCGGATGTTTTGAGGGAACGGTTGTACATTTTTTTCTTGAAGTATAAATTTGAACCACTCAGCCTGTGTCCTCTCCCTCCTGAGGTCACTTAAGGACCCCAGGAACACTCCTGAATGACCAAGGAAGCCCAACAAAGGGTTCCCAAGATCCGCTTCATGCTCAGGAGAGGACACCACAACTCGTCATCGTGGGTCACGGGACGGGTCAGTTTTACCTGACGTCCTGGCGATACATACTATAAAAATGATCCCTAAAAGTATGATCTTGCTGTGAACTGGCTGACATGGCAGGGTCTTGTGGCGCTCAAATTGTAGATTGAGGGTTAGGAGTGACAGGGTGCTGTATTTCAAAGAAGTGGAATATTGACAGGCTCATATCAGAAATGTCAGAATTACCTGCAGTGTCCCAACGGTATGTTTTACTGTTAGTCAGTCCACAATGAGACACTTGGAACATTGAATTGAACGGGTAATTGAAGTTCATAGTCGCTGGTATGGGGAGCTTATGTATAGATGGCGCTAGCTGTACTGAGTTTTAGTAAGTCTTGAATCTGTTCTGAAGGAGGGAGTTTTTGGGGCGGCTGAGTTATATCCCTTGATTAGTTGGTTCTTCAGTTTACCCGTTGATTATATCAGAGCTTTTTAGATTCCTAAAATAAGTTGTTGCATACATTGCTGTTATTACTATAAATGTTGGGCTTTAAAAAAGTTATAAAATCCTGTTTAAATGATCAAATCTGCATCTGAAGTTTGAGATACTCTATTCAACATTGAAATACCTTATACACATTTGAAGGACCTTATGCAGACTGCAATACTTTTCTGGTGTGTGGAATACCCCATGGAACTCTGGAATAGCTTTTGCATCTTAAAGTATATGCATCACGCATGAATGAGGTACCTTATGGAATACCCATGCATGTCAGAGTACTATTATGGAATACCCCATCCATGTCAGATTAGCCTACGAAAATTTTGGAACACCCTTCGGATGTTTTGAGGGAACGGTTGTACATTTTTTTCTTGAAGTATAAAGTTGAACCACTCAGCCTGTGTCCTCTCCCTCCTGAGGTCACTTAAGGACCCCAGGAACACTCCTCAATGACCAAGGAAGCCCAACGAAGGGTTCCCAAGATCCGCTTCATGCTCAGGAGAGGACACCACAACTCGTCATCGTGGGTCACGGGACGGGTCAGTTTTACCTGACGTCCTGGCGATACATACTATAGAAATGATCCCTAATATGATAATGCCGCAGCATAGAAGACGGGACTTGTAACTACTCGATTGGTCGACAATATCCAAGTATTATCTTTTTGCTAATTTTATTTTTTTGGGAATTTTTTTTTGTGGAATTTTTTTTTAGGATAATTTTTGTTTTTTCGGAAAAAAAATTATTTTTTGGATAATTTGTTTTTTGTGGAAAATTTTTTGTTTTTGGAATTTTTTTTTTTTTTGAAGATTTTTTTTTTCGGAGAATTTTTTTTTTTCCCGAAATTTTTTTTTTTTCGGGAAATTTTTTTTTTTTTCGGAAATTTTTTTTTTTTCGGGTGATTTCGCCTGGGATTGTCTAAGAGACTCCTATTTGAAGCATCATGAAACAGTGAAAGGAGAGTTTTCATTCACCTAAGTATGTGTCCTGATAAAATCAAACAACTTTTGTTTGTTCGCTTTACTTATAATGAAACTACAGCCACTTTTATGGAAGGCGTAAAACTGGTCCATTCATTAACATTACGTTTCAGTACACTTTCCAGAGTGGCGTCTGTAATTTTTTCTGTACTGTGGGAAAAGAACAAAAGTTTGTTGACACATACTCAGGTGACACATATACTCAGGTGAATGAAAATTCTCCTTTCCCTGTTTCATGATGCTTCAAATAGGAGTGTCTTAGACAAAACCAGGCAAAAAGACCATTTTTGCAGCATGACCAGGTGTCAAGTGTATTCATACTCCATTAGAAGGATGAAAATGTGTCAGACACATATTTTCTTAGTTGTTTTTAGTTGACCTTTTGTTTATTAACAATTTTGGCTCATTGATTCACCATTATTACCTCCTAAGTTGAAATTTTTAAAAATTATTAAAAAATGTGTTTTTTCCTATTTCATGACTAATTGCCTGTAAATCACATGAAAAATGTTTGAATAACTTGTCTAAAATAACATTGAATAATTTAGCAACCTTTCCGCTAATGCACAATGCCATTAAGGGCCTTTGTGCATATAAGCAAGAATCAGACGTAAGTTTAGGCCACCTGAAATTTTGGTTTATCACACATATTCCAGGAAGTGCTAAAAATAGATCAAGTTTTCTCTCTTGTAGAACTTCCCTGACACATAGGCAAGAAAATCCATGCAGACATTTTTCAGCTGAGCACCTATTTTCCCTAATATTGCCAAAAAATTGACGTGGCCTAAACTTTTGTCTGCTACTGTATCTATCCATTAATCCATCTGTCTATCTATCTGTCTATCTATCTATCTATCTATCTATCTATCTATCTATCTATCTATCTATCTATCTATCTATATTATTATATATTATGTCTATCTATCTAACAATCTAATCCATCTATCTATCTAACTATCTAATCTATCTATCTATCCAACTATCTAATCTATCTGTCTATCTATGCTTGTAGCACAGGAATGTGTGCATTCACCTTCTGTATGCTTCTAGAGCTTATATGTTTTTCAATATTTATCTTTATTCCTTGGAAATGGAATCAGTAGACAGCTTGTTTGACAATGGTCAATTAAATATCTACTTTGTTAACGGTCCTATTGTTCTTTGGATCAGATTTGGCAATTTAGAGAAAAAAAACAGAGGAAATTTTACATTTTATAGGGACACGCCGCCAAAAAGGGGGTCAAAGAAGTGAAAGGAAAATATTTCCAAGCAGTAACAGCTACTTGGAATTACTCACAATAAAACAGAAATACATGCCAGTCTATGAGGAAAAGCACTGATAAAGAAGCTGTGTATATTTGGTGCCCGAACATCTCTATGTTTATCCTTTCATTGATTGTATATTTAAAAATCGACTATATATATGTTGCCAAATAAAAATAAGCTGTTTGATGGACAGTTTAAATGTTGTTTTGAAATAGCCATGTAGTGTATACATAGTAGAACTATATCATCAGTACACCTATCCGCTTTGGAGATCACCCTATCACCATAGCCTTTCTTTACTGCAGCAAAATGTTACAGAGTATGGTAATTTCGTATATCGTATATCATCATCACGGTATACGGCTGTGAACAACACCTTCATGTAGGTTTTTTCCACATAAAATAATCACATATTATAGGACTAAAATGTTTTTGCAGCATGGTCAACCTAGAGCATCCAGACTTCCAACAGGCTGTTTGATGGGTCCTGATCAAGATAATGCCATTTGACTTGTCATAACTGATTTAAGAGTGAAAATCAGATGCATAATCCTTTCGTTTGGCTGTCACAGACAAGCGTGATAAGTCTCCTTAAATCAAATTGACATTGAAAGTATTGGGTATGATCATGACAAATCAGCATGATGATGCACGAAGTGCCATTTTCACAGTGCAACAGTCCACTCTTTTTCTATATCAAAGTGACAAACTGTAACTGATATTTTCACTTCCAGTGAAGACCTTTGGTGGCAACAGCGATGGAGCCTACTGCAAGTTTCCATGGATTTATCAGAACACTGAGCATTACGTCTGTTTGTCCGACAGTGACAAAAGTTACCAACTTTGGTGTGGGACTACTACTGAGTATGATTCTGATCAGAAGTGGGGCAACTGCATATGTGAGTAAAGTATACTTTGGTGTGGGACTACTACTGACTACGATTCTGATAACAAGTGGGGCAAATGTATATGTGAGTGAAGTATACTTTGGTGTGGGACTACTACTAACTGTGATTCCAAAAACAAGTGGGGCAACTGCATACGTGTATGTGAGTAAAGTATATTTTGGTGTGCGAACTACTACTGACTACGATTCTGAAAACAAGTGGGGCAACTGCATATGTGAGTAAAGTATACTTTGGTGTGGGACTACTACTGACTAAGATTCTGATAACAAGTGGGGCAACTGTATATGTGAGTAAAGTATACTTTGGTGTGGGACTACTACTGACTACGATTCTGATAACAAATGGGGCAAATGTATATGTGAGTAAAGTACGGCCCACCTCCAGAAACCTCCTTAATTCTTAAGTTTTGATGGCGATTATGCTGACATTTTGTGTGTGTTTGTTTTTACTAATATGTGGTTTTGAATTCTGACTTTAAAATTGGGTTTTAAGGAGATTTCATTTTTTGCATACCATTTTGGACCACCCCAGACCTCAACTGAATTTTTTATATTTTTAGTTCCTGAATGTAATGGAACCCAGTCTACAGAAGGCTCATCTGACGGTGGTGGGAACAATAATGCAGAAGGCTCAATATTTTCCTAAATCTCTTACTTGTAGGAAGATGCTCAATATTTTCCTAAATCTCTTACCCTTAGGAAGATGCTCAATATTTTCCTAAATCTCTTACCCTTAGGAAGATGCTCAATATTTTCCTAAATCTCTTACCCTTAGGAAGATGCTCAATATTTTCCTAAATCTCTTACCCTTAGGAAGATGCTCAATATTTTCCTAAGTCTCTTACCTTTAGGAAGATGCTAAATATTTTCGTAAATCTCTTACCCTTAGGAAGATGTTCAATATTTTCATAAAACTCTAACCCTTACGAAGATGCTAAATATTTTCCTAGGTCTCTTACCCTTAGGAAGATACTCAATATTTTCCTAAATCTCTTACCCTTAGGAAGATGCTCAATATTTTCCTAAATCTCTTACCCTTAGGAAGACGCTCAACATTTTCCTAAATCTCTTACCCTTAGGAAGATGCTCAATATTTTCCTAAATCTCTTACCTTTAGGAAGATGCTAAATATTTTCGTAAATCTCTCACCCTTGGGAAGATGCTCAATATTTTCCTAAGTCTCTTACCTTGAGGAAGATGCTCCATATTTTCCTAAATATCTTACCCTTAGGAAGATGCTCAATATTTTTACAACATTGCCACAACGTCGCAAGCTGACATTGAACCATTGACATTGCCTCACAATGTTGTGAAAACGTCGCCACAACGGCGCATGCTAACATCGTATCTTTGATTTTGCTTCACAACGTTGTGACAACATAATTTCTATCATACAATTCTACGTCATTTGACGAACAGGGTGACGTTGTTGCAACGTTGCTACAACGTTGATGTGCCCATAGGGTTGCCACAGTTAATCGAGAATGCACATGTGGATAAAAAACTTTTTGAGATCTGAAGGAAATAAATATTGCTGATTCACTGTGTCCCCATTCCTCCTACTGTAGCGATGCATTGATATCTGGTGCAGCATCCGGCATCTGGTAGGATATTGAAATTTGATGGATAGAGTAGTGCGGGGCATGCAGCCCCCCTTAACTTCGAGGTGCAATTTGACCTACTTTTTGTGGTTGATTAGAATGCTTATGATGTCAGGAAGGGATCACTTGACTCTACTTATAACTAGTGAAACAAATGTCTACCAATTTTAATAAAGGAGTTAAGGCCCTCTTTGTAAAAAATATAAAATGGCCTTCTTACCCCACCCATTGGGCAAGAAGCCCCTCTATTATAATCCTGTGATAATTTTTTTGCGAGCACATTCAGCTTGAAAGTTATTTCTTGGGTTTCTTCTATCATTTTTAAGGCATTCTATTCACTTTTTCTGAATTTCAGAATTTTTCTGTTCATACATCGATTTTTTAAAATTTTTTGCCCTGTTTTAATTTCGGCTAAATTTTTTTGATTTCAATTAGCTATTCTATCAACATTCAAGGTAAAGTACACATTATGAAATGGTTCCTGAAGCAGCTTCGAGGCCTCAGTGAAGGGGTGGCCTCATGCCCCATACCATGTGGGGCCTCTCGCCCCAAACTCACATATTTTAATTTGACCTCAATATTTTGAGCTAAAATGCAAAAAATTTGATCCAGATCATATATATGTAATGTTCATAAAGTGAAGCAATGCAGATATCCATCATTCTTTTAAAAATTTCCAAAGTTATTTCTGACAACCACTTTCAAAGAATTACTTAAAGTTACAAAAATCATGCACCTTTTTTTGTTTCTTTAATTACTTCTATGGTTTGGTGCTGTTTGCCCTGAAAATTTGTGACATCACCTAAAAAGCCTGTAGCTTTAATCCTATCAATAAGAAAAAGCACCAAAAATGTAAATTTAGATATAACCCTGGGGGGCCTCTCACCTAACCCGGGCTTCTTGCCCCGACCCACTCTATCCGGTATAAAGCATTTAGTATTAGGATATCAGAGCTGAATATAATATCATCTGGGATGTCCCAAATTTAGTGAAGAACACTAACAAAATTTTAAGACAGGTAAAGGAATGCCAGACAATCTAATCTAACAACATTTGAAAACCAATTTGCGAAAGTTCTTTTTTAGCAAGCTTTTTTGCTGGTTCCTACTATCTGGTTCCATTCTCACTGTACGTGCATCCTCATGCAGACGGCTGATCACCAAACTGATGAGGACTGAAAGTTTTTTTAAAAGTTATTTTATTGTCATCCACTCAATAAATACATTCAAAATAAAATATCACAATAGTTTTACCAATCCTATTGATCATAAGAGTCTTTCAGTTTCAATAATAAATTTTAAGTATTACCTTCACATTTCCTTATCAAATTGTCACAGTGTGAGTCTATTACTTTCTTATACAATCATCTATTTCAATATAACTGTCTTCGGACTTCATACAATTTCTTTTTTTTCCACAAATTCCATCTGCATAGGCTATACTCAAAATCATATTAATCAAATGAGTTTCAGGACAATCTTCAAAATATCCACACAGCATAAAATCTTTTAAGTACAAAACCTTGTAATAACCCTGAAATTTTTCCTTCCACTTCTCTGAAAGTTCAAAATAACAAAATGAGTGTCTGATTGTGTCACATGATCGGCTACTTTGCATGCTACTTACAAAAATATGAAAATCCAATATGGTGTAATATTAGGGTTTTCCATGATGCTTTGTAATTTCACCGGATATTTGCTTCTTCTTTTGTCAGAATTGTTTTCATCTCTTCCGAAATTTTGGAAAATTATCACCATCCTTGTGCTTTCTTGAATTTGGCATGAAGCTTTTTCGTGTAAAATGTTTTGTATATTTCCCTTGTCTTGTACATAGGATATATGTGATCATGTGATCTCTGCTAGCTGTTTTTACACTCTTGATCAAAATGCTGCAATAATTTGGATTTTCAAGGCGTCAGGACTTCAATGTTCTAAAATTGGTGATTGAATGTGTGAGTAGAGATGAAAATTGATAGGAAGAAAAGTTGGTGGCATGCATCTCCTGTCCAGCCACCCCAGCTTTTAGGGACCGTTCAGAATGTATGACTGGGGCCCCCCCCCCCGGGGGGGTGAGAGTTTGGCTGGAACTTCCCGTCAAAAATTGATACCCCCCCTTGAGTTTTATGCGGATTTTTAGTACCCCACCCCTAGGTTTCACGTGTATTTTTAGTACCCCCCCGTCAACATACAAAGCAATACACACATATAGACTGTTATACATGGCCACGCGTACAGATTCGCATCATTTCGCGGACTTTCGCCTGTAAAAAACTCCAAATAAAATGAGTTAATACGTGTTTTTTAAAATTTTTCTTTGTTAAAATTTCTTACCCCCCATTGGAAGTGTTGTCAAAAATCAATACCCCTCCCCTTGAAACATGTGTGAAAAGTTAGTACCCCCTCGGCCAAAACTCCCCACCCCTCCAGTCATAAATTCTGAACAGTCCCTTATGAAAATGAATATGCTACTCCGTCAGAATTTTTAAGCCAACTTGCTCCTAAATGTCTCGTTCCCAAAAAGTTCACAACAGTATAGAATATATATATTATAGACCATAAGAGTATGAGACAACGAAAATAAGAGACCAAAAATGACACACCTCATCCACCATAATTATATTATGACAGTTTTAACAATTTTATCTGCCCCGCAAAAACATATTTGCAACGACTCGAGACACAGTGTATTTTTTTTCTATATATTTTGCTCAGAGCTGATATGTAGTAGAAGCACAATGTTAAGTACATAAATATTGATGAATATAATGTATACATTGCCATGTCTTCTACTAATGGACTTTGATAACCATTTTATTATTATTCTTGATGAAAACAATTCTATAATTCATGATTTGTGATGTACAGATTCATGATGGGACGATCACTAAATATGGCTATATATGGGACAATTTTGTGTATATCATACAAGATTTTTTATGGGAAATAGACTAGGAAATTGTTAATCTTAATCAATTTGTTGTATGATTTGATCAATGAAATGTCAAAGCTAAGAATACCCTTTGTCTGAATTTACACAAATATAATCTAGTGCCTGCAAAAAATCATTTTCCCCCCAGACCGGGTGAAAATGATTAAAAATTGGATTCCAAAATTACTCCCAAAAGTGGGTATCTAGTGGTTGCCCCAAATGAGGCCACAGTTGGGACACACCAACAGCGCGAAGTCTTGTCATTTAAATAAATTAATTGTTTTTTCACACAATTTCATCCCTATAAATATTATTTGCTTCTGGATGTCAAGGAATTTGTGCAGAAACTGTGTACGTGTAAATGTATATAAAATTTACCTATAGACTGGTTAACCATGTGCTCAATTTTAAATAGCCTTGCAATGCATTTTAAATTGTTTTGATGATTATTGCTTCTGTATGTATGTAAGAACTTTGTTTAATAAATGGTTTCTATCACTCAGACCAGTGTTACTGTTTGAATAGTTTAGCCAATTACTATTTATGTCAAAAATTATTACAGAATTGGTATAAGGTAGAATGACTCTTCATGGGATCCTATTTGTTTTCCATGCTGTTGAGGTGTGCTGTCAGCAAGGGCTCAGTGAAAACTGTGATGCATAGTTGTTCTGACAGCCCATTGGCTGACAAGTTGTGATGCAGCACTTGCAGGGGCTATCCCTGACCTAATTTTCACTCTGACATTGTGTTAAAACTGTGATGCTCAGTTGAGGTGGATTCACATTGGCTAGAAGCTGGAGAATCTAAACAAGTAGATCTATAACATGACATCACAGCTTATAGCTGCTTTACATTATGCTGCCGTGCTAAAGAATCGGATGCCAGCTGTGATCATGAGTTCTCTCATGACATCACACTTCAATAGCATGGAAAAGAACTCATAAATATGATTAGGACTGCAATATTCAACTTATTATATGATCAGTGGCGGATCCAGACACGATAGTCTAGGGGGGGCCCGGACGTGTTTCGGTATTCGCGGGCCCACGTTATCGCAATTTTTCTTCAAAATGCTACTATTAATCTTGGTGGTCTAGGGGGGGCCCGGGCCCCCTAGGCCCCCCCTGTATCCGCCACTGATGATCCCATTAGTCAGTGATTTGTTTACTAAAAACACTGCAGGCTGCAACGCACAATATAATATTTATCGAAAACAGTACGTTGATGCTCATGCCGCAATAATAGACTTAAAACTATTTGTCAAATTCCAACTATTGGTATCGTGTTGATTATTTTTAAAAAAAATCTCGATCATTAATTGATGCAAAATGGCAGATGGCAAATGAATGATCATGTTAGCTGTGACAAAGGGTATTTTTAAGCAATAAAATTTGTAAACAAATTCATCGCTGTTCAGCCAGTACCATGTCATCACATGACAGTTCAAAAAGCAGAAATCAATTATTTCTTGGTATAAAGCCAGAAGAGCAAAGATAACATTAACAACCACAAGGGCTCATCAATTAGGATTAGGATTAAAATTGATGCATTGTGCTAAAAATAGAAGACTTTTGTCAACATTTCGACCACCTTTATTTTGTCATCTTAAGAATTTTTTTCACTAAATTTGATAGGCCTACACAAGACCGGCTAATGTATAGCCATCCCAGTCGACATTGAGCCTGACTTCGATATCATACTGCGTGACAACATATCACATCATTATATCAGTCTGACATCATGTGACATAAGTTTGACATCATGGGACATCAATCTGACATCAATGTGATCAGTCTGACATCATGTGGCATCAAGCCCAAATAATCCATCCATCTATCCCTGAGAAATCAATTGTAGAAAGTTTTTCATCGTCAAACTCAGGCAAGTTGATACTGACCAGATAAAAATCAACAACACAGATAAAATAATAAAAGCACAGTCATGCAAATTATTACCAAGTGAATGGGTGATCTAAAAATATTTATTAACAGCTAGTCTCAGAAGGTGAAAAAAGCATCTTTCGCCAGGGCAAGGAATAATTTATTATTAGTTCTTCATAAGTTGCACTTGTCAGTTGTCATTATATATTCTTTTATTGACATCTATAAATATCACAATTGATACATATGTCATTTGTAATTGGGAAAAGTTAAATAAAATATATAAAAATAGTATTAATTATATACAAGATTAACTATATATACATAAAATTGATTATACACATGCTATAAATAGCTAAAATCAAGTGAGCATATTGATACAAACATTTACGAGTAATAGCAGTTTTAGATAAAAAGAGCACTCAGCACAAGATTAAAATACATACAAACTAGGTTCCAGCCACCCAAATAGTTATAAAATAAAGTAGGTATCAACAATCAATTAATATAGATAACAGTCAAGAAAATACACACACCACTGATACTGATCACTTACAAATAGTCATTTCGGCTTATTAAGAAAATAATGATTAATTATATATATATAAGACCAAAGCAAAAGACATACAAGTTAACAAATTTATAGATTAATTAATAATGCTTGATATTTCATATTTGAACATTATTTACAAAACATGCATCAAATAACATACATTGTTGCTTTAATATTGATCGATTGCTATATTGAATAGTTCAATTTATGTTAGAAATAACTTATTTCTTAAAGTGTACATTGTATACTAATTATCATAATTATCATAATTGTGTATTATAAGTGACCGTGTGGACGCAGGAGATAGTCGTTTTAAATTTAAACATCAGCCTGAAGTAAAAATTTCCCTAGAGTATTTAGTAGGTCAGGTTCCTTACTTTTCATTATTGATGTGAACTTGTCACTGTCATTCAAAGATAGAAAATTGTTGATGAATTTAGCAGCTGTTGAAAACAGGTTTTCACGGAACGATTCATTAGCAGGGCATACAACAAGGCAATGGATTTCATCCTCCACCATATTTAATGAACACTTTTCACATATTCTATTTGCTGCAGGAATCACTGGTTTTTGATGTCTGCCTATTTCAATTTGTAGACTGTGAGAACTTGTCCTGAATCTGGCAATCTTAGTTAACACCTTACGGTTTTGTCGCAGCCTGAGATATGGCTCTAATCTACAGTCAGTTTTAAAAAGCTTATATGTTCTAAGTTTTGGTTGCTGTGTACTATCATTTATAGATATGAATAATTGTTCCTGTTCTATTTCATAAAGTTTTGATTTTACAGTTCTACATATGCTGTCAATGTCTAAGTTAGTATTGTTACTTGTTTCATATTCAATGTTACAAGAGCTTAAAATGTTTATTATTTTACTGAACCAATTAGTTTCATTAGCTCTGTTTGTATGAGTATCTTTCTGAATTTGGAGACATCTCCTTAACAGGCTTCCATCTGGTGAATTTTCTAATCTCATCCAATAATTGATCATCCTAACTTTTTGTCTAACATGCAGTGGAAATCTACCAGTTTCACCATAAACAGCCAGAGAAGGTGTCTGTTTTCTTACGCCTAACATACGTTTTAGATAGCCAAGTTGCAGGACTTCTAATTCAGATACAGGTTTTTCACTACTCCATATTTCACTGTTGTACTCAAGGATTGGTAGAACATAAGTATCAAACATTCGCAAAGATATAATTGGGTCCATGTGTCCTAGGACTTGCTTTGAATCACTTTGTAGGGCAAAAAGTGCCTTATGAGCTTGCACTGACAGGTATTCTGTCATCTTGCTGTGCACTTTACGTTTGTTAGTTAGCATATGACCCAGATATTTGAAACTCTCCACTTTTTCTAGTTCCTCGCCATTGCAAAAGAAGGAGTCAGCTGTTTTGGTACCAATTTGCATTACTTTGGTTTTACTGACATTTACTATAAGATGCCATTTTTTGCAGAAATTGTGCACTGAATTTATGCTATTCTGTAGACACTTATAATTTTGAACATTTTCTCTCCAATGTTCTGCTGCCTCAGTTTGAAATATAGAGAATTTCTGTTTATGTAGTCAAATGCTTTGGTAAAATCTATAAAACACATGTACACAGGCTTTTTCTTTGCATGTTGATAGCTTAAGACTGTATCCAAAATGAAAACACAGTCCGTGGTACTGGCTCCCGGTGTGAAACCGAACTGACAGGGGTCATCAAGGTTCAGAGCCTCATTTTGAAATACAACCGACTATTGAGGATTGAATCGAAGATTTTACCCATAACGACATTTGTAGTTATTTTTCTATAGTTATCTGGGTCTGCGCGTCATTGATGTGTATGTAATAGTTCCAGTCTGTTTGATGAATAACCATGTAGATTAAACACATGAAAATCACTTTGTTTTGTTCGGCTTTATGTAAATACGTAGATAGATAGATATGGTAAGCACAGTTTAATGAGACGGGAGAGAGAGCAGGAGTCCTCAAATTTTGCACAGTTACCCCATGTGAGGGATCTTTTACTTGCCCGCACAGACGCTGATACAAAGGGCCACCAATTTAACGTCTCGTCTGAATGACATTCATGTTTCAGTTGTCCATCGCAATGGTTGTTTCTTGTATCAGATTTTGTGCCCATTATTTATGTGATGAACTGCTTTTGCCTCCCTTATGTTGTGCATTCTGGAACTGAAAATAATTGAAAAAGGTGTTATAAGGAAAAAGTCCATATTTGGAGCAGTAACTCGTGTAAACGCTCCAAATGTAGTACCAAAAAGAATTAAGTATAGATCTTTAAAACATTTTGATGAGGCTAGTTTTTTGAGTGACTTAGATACCACTCCCTTTCACGTGTCTGAAGTTTTTGATGATCCAACGGATCAAGTTTGGTTTCACAATAGTCTTCTCATTGAGGTTATCGACCTCCATGCTCCTGTCAAATATAAAACAGTCAGAACTACAAAAGTTCCTTGTATGAATGGTGTATTACGAAAAGGCAATTAATGTGAAAGCCATGCTTATGAGGAAGTATTATAGAATGAGAACTAATGATGCTTGGAGCAAATATAGGAGACAAAGAAACCATGTAAATTCACTGAAATGTGTTTCTATCAAAAATTATTTTCAAAATAAATGTACTCATTCAGGTAATTCCAGAGAATTCTGAAAACAATTTCCCCCTTTATGTCTAATAAGGTCAAATCTGTTTCTGACATAACTCTGTTTGAAAATGGTCATGTTGTATCTAATCCTTCAGAAGTAGTATTTTTTAATGAATATTTTGTTAACATAACTAAGGATCTCAGTGAGCCTGCTGAGTTATCTACTATGTCTAGTATTGTCTACTGAAGCTATTATTAATCATTATGTAAAGCATGAAAGTATTAAACTTATATATAATCATGTTAATGATAATGCTGTATTTCATTTGGAAAAAGTTACTCCTAAAGAGGTCCTGGTAAAGCTTCAATCACTTAATGTAAACAAGAGTGTTGGTTGTGATTTAATTCCTGCCAAACTTCTCAAAATTGGTCCTAATGTTTTATGTTTAAGTCTCTCTAGGTTAATTAATCAATGTGTTATAACAAGTACATATCCTGATAATTAAAAAAATGCTGAAGTGTCACCTCTGTATATATGATAAAAATAACTATAGACTAGTTAGTTTGTTAACTACAATATCTAAAATTGTTGAAGGATTATTTTGTGAACAAATTAACACTTTCTTTGCTAACTTACTATGTGAAAACCTATCTGCCTATAGGAAAAGGGATTCATGTGAAAATGTTATAATTCAGTGTGTCGAAGATTGGAAATTAGCTCTAGACTGCAATAATGTTACTGGATGTATTTTGATGGATCTCTCCAAGGCATTCGATTCTATCCCTCATGGTCTCGTCCTTGCTAAATTGTATAATTATGGTTTATCAATCAATGCTTTAAATCTAGTAAGAAGTTATCTGACTAACAAACCTCAGAGAATTAAACTTGGTGATGTAAGTAGTGAATGGTTATACTTAGCGAGGGGCGTGCCCCAAGGTTCTTTAATGGGACCGACCCTTTTTAATATTTTTATGAATGACTCCTTGTTAATGTTAAAAGGTAAATGCCAAGTCTACAATTATGCAGATGAAAATTCTATTGGTTTTTATGATAAAGATCCAGTTGTTGTCAAACGCACTCTTGATCTGCTGTCTAAGATGTCAATAACCTGGTTTAAAAACAATCTAATGAAGGTTAATCCATCTAAGTTTCAATGTTTAGTTCTATCCAGAAACAATAATTGTGATATTCTATCTAATGTTGATGGTGTTGTTTTAGAAAACATGAACTGTGTTAAGCTGTTAGGTAGTCATATTGGGTACATTCGATTTGATCCACTCTAACTACTCCGGAAGTTACGTATCTATCCCAGGAAGTGACGTTTCTACTCCTGGAGTAAACTACTCCAAGGTTGGTCCAAATCGAACATAACAGAGTAGTTGGAATCGTCATAACTTGGGGGTTCCCTAGCAATTAGAATTCCCTAGGTGATGGCAATTACGACGGAAATTGACACCCTCAATCGATTGCTCTTAATTTATTTAATTGAAATACGGAAATTCACACCAGTAAAAAGCAATTAGGCACTAAATCAAAGCTTCTGAAGTGTCATCTATCTTTGTAAACAATCCTACGTCATGGGATATCCCAATTTCTTGGAGTACTTCCGATCTACTCCAATCTACTCCAAACTACTCCCGGAAGTGCAAAACGAATGATCTGGAGTGAACTACTCCACTCCAGGAGCACTTTGGAACAGCGAAACGAATGTACCCATTGATAGCAAACTAAAATTTACTGATCATGTGAAACAGCTGACTGTCAAATGTAATAGACAAGTAGTGTTCTTGGAAGACTTAGCACTTTATTTGATATAGATACTAAATTACATATTATACGAACACTCATAATTGCTAACCTTAACTATTGTAGCTCAGTTTACCATTTTTGTAATGTGACTGAAGCTAGAAAACTAGAGAAGATTGTCGAACGTGCTCTAAGATATGCTTATCATGACTTTAGCTCAAGTTATAAAGAATTACTTTTCAATTGCTAAATGTGCATAAGGTCAGACATAGTATGTTGCCTCCTGTCAATAAGTTATTTGAAGAAAATCACACTGAATACGACCTGAGAGGTACAAATTTAGTTCCACCAATGTTCAATACAGTGTCATATGGCTGAAGTCGTTTAGATATACTGGTGCTATACTTTATAACAAATTACCTAAATGATCTCAAGAAAATGAATGTAGGCTACCTGATTTTAAAAGAGCTGTTAATTTATGGAAGCCCAAATGTAATTGCAGTGATTGTTTACGATGTAGTCTTAATCTCTAAGTTGCCATCTGTTTTTACTATTTTATGAATGATTTTTGTTTTTACAAATTGTGCATTATCATTTGTTTTCACTTCATCTGCATATAGCTTCATATCTTTTCATATTGAGACAAGCAGAAATGCTTATTTTATATTGTTCATTGTAACCCTACTTGAAATAAAACTTATCTTATCTTATCTTATCTTAGCTGCTGCTGTTTAAAAAAAATTGAGTTTTTGCTTGTCAAAAAATAACTTTATAAAAGTCTTGAATCTGCACATACCAGTGGTGGATACAGGGAGGGGGGCCTAGGGGTCCAAATCCCCCCTAGACAACCAAGATTAATAGTTGCATTTTGAAGAAAAATTGTGATTACACGTGCCTGCGAATGCCGAAAAACAACAGTTCCCCCCCCCCTAGACTATCGTGTCTGGATCCGCAATTGCATAGCAGTGCATTCTATAAATGATGAATGAATAAAAAAATTTGAGCGGGCTTCTTTCAGATAATTGCTCCAGTTTATCTCATAGGATCAGTGGCAGATTCAGACAGGGTCGACTCGTGGGCCCTGGCGGTTTTTTCCATATTCGCATGCCTGTGTCATTGCGTATATTCGAAATGTACCATTTCATATCAGTGGTTCGGGGGGGGGGGGGGCTAGGCCTGACTGGTTCCACCACTGGAGAGAGGTGAAAATTAACAGACAATGCTGAATTCAGAAGAAGGTAAACAGTGGCAGAACTTATTACTCACAATTACAATTGCCCCATAACCCATCCATATCATAATTATCGGTTGTTCCACACCAGGGAAGGATCGTCAGCGTCTTTGCGCAGTAATAATGTTGAACACCATTATATTTGTAAGGAAAGTGGCAGGCGGCCCCATTAGCATTTCCTCCACTTGTGTGGACAGTGGCTGGATAAAAAACAAAGAGATACATGTTGATACCTCAACGAATCTTGTATTCCTTGATATAATGAATTTTTATACAGCCAAAAGGGAGAAGCAACATAACAAAATATCATAATAACAAAATATGAAATTCTTGTAATTTATTTTGGTAGCACATAATTATTTACAAAATTGGTTAAAACGAAAAATCTGGCAGACTGTGACAGCAAAACCAGATGTGTCATATGGATTATGAACACAATTGTCATTGTGCCAAAATGAATATGGTCTTCGGGTGAAATTCAGACCTTCCCTGACCAAATAGAATAGATATATGGCAAAGTAGCCCTCTCAGCCCAGTTCTGGGTCGTCGTGAGGGTTGATTGGTGTGATGGGAGAGAGGGCGAGAGTCCCGATCATGCTACACATCTACTGTTTACCCCATGTGAGAGATCTTTTAATAGCTCAGCACAGACATTTATAGTGGCTGCCAATTTAATAATCTTATCTGAATGTCATCTGCTTGGATTTGCTCATGAAGGTCCAATGAAAATTTTGGCTCAATTTCACTTCATCACAAACAATTGTGTATTTTCAGCTTGTTCAGAAGCCTCAGAGCAATTTTAAAGTATTTTCGACTGGGAGACCAACGGAAATTCTTAGCGTCCATGATATGATGCACAGTGTGAGCTGACGATCTGTAAGATATATTTATGTAGTGACATGCTTGCAAAGAGGACTTTGTGCTGTTGAGCTGACTGCTAATTTAGGATTTCAGTGGATAGCAACCAAAACTTTATGAAAATTGAAAATCACAAAGATGGTATCAGCAAAAGTATAATTGTAAAGACCGGGAAGAATGTTTTTTTTGGTACAGAAAGAAGATGCTTCGCATTCAAAAGTGCCAAGAACTGCAAATCACGACAAACCAAATGTGAAATTAAAGAGAGTCTCTGGGAAAAATTGGTCTCCCAGTGATTCCAATTTGGCAATGACTGGGAGACCAAATCTGTCCACTGGGACACCATTTGGTCTCCCAGTTACTATGTTCAAAAATGCACTGAGAAGCCTACTCATTGACATTATTCCCCGTCCAAAGGCCACCATATATCTCAGTCGGGCACTGAGACAGAAGAAAATGAAAAGAATATTGTTAGGAGTAGGACCATGCATTTGAAAAAGCTCTAAGGAACATAAAAATAAACATTTTCAAATGTCACGTGAGAGTCTGTTGCTTTTTCATACCATTTCTGTAATGACAATAGCCAAAGTCTTTATTTTGATTGACATAACACCAGGCACCAGTGTCAGTGAGATGCCCAGTGCATTTTCTGTACGTCACACCCAGATACGTAAACGGAAATTGACATTTCGAGCCATTCGGCGCACTTCGTGACGGGCCTGTCACAACAACTGAAATAAAAGAGAGACAAGAATCACTATCGTTTTCACTGTATGGAACATTTCTGCTCAAGTGTAGTATACAACAATTAGCAGATTAGTGCCCTCTGGACTAAATAAGCCGGATGTAGACTAGATGGCTCAAGTCAGGATAAGTAGGCCTACACGTAGTACCAGTGAGACTTTTTACTCTATAAAATCATTGTGTCACAACCATTGTCATGGCGTCAGATGGGGGCAGCCGCCCCCAAAACCCCGCTCATTGGCTGAAATTTAATGTTTGTTATTTTGATATCACCAACCAAACAACACAGTTATTGTTACACCCTAGAACTATTTGGTCCTTACCCCATGGGCACATCGACGCTGCAGCAACGTTGCAACGACATCACCCTTTTCGTCAAATGACATAGAATTGTATGGTTGAAATTATGTTGTCACAATGTTGTGAAGTAACGTCAAAGATATCACATTAGCATGCATGTGGCGACGTTTTACAACATTGTGAGGCAATGTCAGGAGTTCGACGTTGGCTTGCAACGTTGTGGCAATGTTGTTAAGAAACCCGACGTCGTGTTCACGTTGGGGTGAAATAATCTCTACCATACATATCTACGTGGCCAACAGACCAGCTCTCCACCAATTAACAACGTCGGGGTTTACGTCGTGTGCCCACTGGATATATACTGAACTTGAACCAACTGGACTTCCCTTAATTTTAGTGCCTTGTTTACTAGAATCGCCTTATCTTTTTATCGCTTTATATCAAAATTAAAATGGTTTCTGTTCCAAAATTTAAAATTCTATGATTAACCAGGTCGTTTGGCAATTGGCATAGATTAAACGGTACTCAGTGTATGGATTCACTAGGAGAAAAAAGTACTATGAAATATTGATCAAACATTCTGAACGTCCAAGTGCTTTCATGCAGTTTCACCAGTGTTAGAAAAGGTATTGATCATATTATGCAATATAATATGTTTATTGTCAACTTACTCAGCCAATGACTTACATTTTGTGATGACTAAATATGATCGATATTTTAATGGCTTGGATTGAGCACAAGGACTTCAGGTGACTCAAATGAAAATCTTCCGACAGTTTTTTAAAATATTTTTGCATCTTTTATTTTGGTCAACAGCTATCTAAAACTGAAGAAAAAAGGATAGATTACAGTACTACTTTTTCGTCAAGACCCTACGAGGTGTCGATGAGTTAACAAAGAAATAATAATAAAATGCCCTCCAAAAAATGCCCCCAAAAAAACCCCACATTTTTAGATTGAAAAAAGTCTGACTAATCATTCTTCTAAAAAGAAACTGATGTATGTTGGCCTGCATAGCTTAATCAGTTTACGAAATAAGGTATTTTCACACTAATTTACGCTCTATAGTAGGCTTTATGTAAAAAATTAAAAAAAGACAATTTGGGGCAAAATATGTAAAATTTAACTAAATTTCAATAGACTTTGAAGAGGTGTCTTTACAGACACTTTTTGAAACTGAGAACCTCTACATTGCGACCACCTCACTATTGCGGTCACTGTGAATTGGAACCGATAGTGGTCGGAATAGAGAGGTTGAAGTGTATGTCCCTTGTCCTTACAGATGTTGTCATATTTGTAGACACAGAGACTGAACATGATTTTTTTTTTCTGGTATGTGTTACCTTTTTGGGAAAGTGACAACAAAGTTTTTCGATGTCACTTTTTCCTATAGAATACATAATTATCCCATTAAAATTCACATTCAGTCCTAGTTGATGAAAAAATCTACTACTTCATGTTTCAAAGACTGAAGAATTCATAATCGATTTCCACAAACTGAAGAACTCTAAGGAACATTTATAGTCATCAATGGACAGGCAGCGGATCAAGTAAAAAGCTTCAAATTTTTAAGACCTGGGAAAAGATTAAGAACTTTTGTTATATATATTAGGGTGCATCATCTGCCCCTTTCGTCTCCAAAACTTCATGCACTTTTGCAGTAATTATACAATAATGTTTTTTTGGAGGGCATTACCAGGGATTAATGACTGGCAGCCGAGGGCAATAAAATCATTAATGCCCAAGCCGAAGGCGAGGGCATTAATGATTTTACTGCCCGAGGCTGCCAGTCATTAATCCCGGTAATGCCCGACAAAAAAATATTATTTGCATTATTGTTACTATTTACTTCAAATCTGCATACCTGAGATCTTTTTCTAGCCCTTACTGGACTAAAGGGACATTTATGTGCATCCCCAGCTTAGTGCCTGTTGGGCCATTTATGTCCCTAAAATCTGCTGTTGTCCCTGGTGACGTCACAAGCACAGGATTGTTTTTTTTTTTTGGACTGCTCAGTCCAGTAAGGGTTTTAATTAAAGTTTCCCTGAATGATAAAATACTTTGATAATTTTTGGTGGTTTCATGTGCGGTATAATGTAAACTTGTGATCAAAAAAGTTTTTACTAATTGATTGAAGTATCTCTTGGATTACATACATTATTTAGCTATTTTATGTATTTTTTCTTGATAGTTCCTCCAACCTCCAGCACATCCATTATAGATGACGTCACAATATCCATTGTTATAAATATATTGTTATAAGTTATCAAATTTTGACAATGGTGATGACGTCATAAAGTGGATAGCAAGCAACACTGTTGATTTTTTCCGTGCGTATCCGAAATAAATCCAGGGGTCATTATGGGCATTTAAAAGGTCATTAGAGGTAGAAAAAAAGCTCCTACATCTTTGAAACTTTGTAGACTAAGTACTTATACCAGTCCAAGCAAGATAACGCTAAAAATAGAAAAGTTTGGGTTGAAACCTGACCTATCATTCTGGGTAACTTTAATGTAATGACTTTAGTCAAGACTTAGACAAGGAAAAAAATAGATCGGTCGACTAAAAACAATATTTTTGTCACGGTTAATTTAATAATTTAGCCTATCAGCAATGACCTCAAACGGCCGCTGAGTAAGTTGCCATCACATTATTTCAACATTACCCTAATGATTAGGAAAATTAACTTATTTAAAAAAAAAAGAAAATTGGTACCGTAGTTGTAGTGTCACCAAAAATAAAGGCATCGGCAACTGATCATGCCACTACCAGTGTTGAATGATTCTGAATAATACCAAGGTTGCGATATAGGCCCATTCAGATAAATTTAGGTCTATTTAGTATTGCATTGATCAACAAAATAAGATCGTCATCATCAGATTCTAGCCCAAGTGAACTTTTGAAGCTGTCACAATGCAATGACATCACAAATAATAACGTTGCCATGACGTCACTATGATGTCACTGCCAGGTGACGTCACGACATGCACAATACACCAGGGGGCCTCTTTGCCTGGTCCATAATATCGTTATGGCCCTGCAAGCAGGGCATTAATGAGATTAATGTTTTTCTTTATGGTGGATTAACATGGGGGTCTGGAGCATTATCTGCCTGGTAAAGTGCGTGTATAGTAATAATAATAATCCTTAATGTCATAAAAGTGGCCCTGTAAAATATTTTGAAAAAATTCCAATGTCTAAGGGTGGTACAACAGGGTTGGAATTTGAGCGTAAGGTAAGTATCCCTGTCAGCATGCCTCGGCGGCACAGTGTCAGTCCGACGTCGGCAGCGACGGACCAGGTTCGCGCCGACGTTGGACCGCCGAGGCATGCTGATAGGGATATTTGCTGTTTCGCGGTTGTCAATAATACTTTCAGTTTTTATTTGATTGACTTATTAATGGTGCAGTTAGATTTCTTAGTAAAAGAGCTGCAATTTGAATACCAACATCACTGGTTTCCACTTGAGAGAGGTTGTCTTAGTGCAGTGATATTTTCTTTTGAATTATTGAAATGTGATAAATCTAAAAAACAATGTTAATATGACTTTCGAAACCCAAAGAAGTCTCTAAACCGAGGAAATGATCTACCACATCATTTGGTAAAACCTTGATGGAATTATAATGTAGTAAAAAAAAGGGACATAGAAGAATGACGTTGCATTGAAGTAATTTATTTCTTATATTTACATGTATTTTATGTAAAGTTGTTTATTTGGATATTGTTGAATATTTGAAAAACACGTTGAAATTCTAACTTTCTTCACCAAAGTTTGCCTCATACTTTATTCCAATGGAGATGTTGCAGTTATGCAAGCAGTTCATTCCAAACATTTTTTCACCAGAGTCCGAAACTTTCTAATTCCGGAATTTCTTTAAAGTGAAAAAAATTCAGAAATATAGCTTTCTACCATTGAAATTAAAGCTTATTTTCTTTTAAGAATAATGGTATATGAATCAAATTCCAAAATCAAATGATAAGCGAGATATTTATAACCACAATTATACAAAACATCAACTTTGTCTTTTTTGGACCAAACTTTAATGCAATTGTGCCACCCTGCTAAGGCCACGACCAATCTTATTGAAATTTTGCAGAATGTCTTTTTACTGGCATTGGAATAACATGGCAAAAGTGCAAAAGAATACAACAATTTAAGGGGCAGAGGATGCACCCTAATCTACCATACATTACATTTGTCCAGGCCCATGCTTTGTCACGCAGGATCTCAGCTGTTGCTTACCTGACTTGCCTGAAACTCTGCCAGACATTCTAAATATGTTTGATCTGTGTTTTGCCACCTCATAAGCATGATTTGACTATTTTCTCTCCTTTAACAGCCCTTTTTATAAAATAACAGGTGAACGTTTGAAGGTAAAACACACATACTGTCGTATTGAACCTCACTTTGGCCCAGTCCCATGACAACGTCGTATGAACTTCATGACGTTATGTCACCTTACCAGCACCATGGATAATCATAACACGTTCTAATTGAGGGTACGCGCTCTTTTTGAGTTAATGCAAGCCTTCTTATTGAGTGGCTCTCTCACTAATCTAGCTATTTTTCCAAAACATGACCTTTTCTGTTGTAAATCTCACTTTATGGAGTGCCTATATTAATCAAGCAAATATGGTAAGCCAGTGGCATGGTGTAATACACAGAGCCTCTTATGAAAGTGGTTCAAGGTCCCATACTCATCAGTTGGGTGCAAGACACCATTGAGTGAAGACCAGTGGTTCTGTTTGATAAAAATTTTCTCTTTGCTGAACTTGCGGTCAGAAATACATAAAAGAACACACTTAATTCATTTCTTGAACTTGCCCAGTATAGGCCTAATAAAGAAATCCCTGTGAACAAAGGGGGCAGTGTGACTGCAAGCACGCTGCCAGCATGGCTACTCTGCTTTTGTATACTGGCATTGCACATTTCCAATGCACTGTGACAGTCAAACTAGAAATGCCCATTCAGGCACATGTGAGACTTATCTTTCTTGACCACTGCCCAGTGGCTGAGTGACATTAAAAAAAACATAGGCCGTTGGGCACTGTTAGAAAGGACGTAAAAAGAGGCAGATTATGATTTTCGAATGATCAGGGGACCAAGATGAGGGGAGTAAACAAGAGGGACAAGATAGGGTCCTAGAGGGGGGATAGATAAGGTTGCCCAGATTATCTTAAGAATCTTTCCAGTTTCAGCTGTTCAGCAAAGTTGAAGTGTATTTGTCAAGCAGATACGACAAAGCCAATATACAAGGGCATTGCGCAATACTCCCGAGCCTATTATGAAAGTGGCCCAAGACCAACACCCATCAGTTGGTGTGGGTGGGAGTCACCATGAGTAAAGACTGTAGTGGATAGATAGATTAGGGGACTATGCCAGAAAGAGGGGGGGGGGGGCAAATGAGGGGGCGGCCAGAAACGGACAATTGAGGGGAACAGGAGGGTTTGGGGCAAAATGAGGGGGCCAGAGAGAAGGTGGCAATATGAGGCGGGTTAGAAGTGGGGGGGATGGGGGAGGAAATGAGGTGGGCCAGGAGGGGCCAAATGAGGGGGGAGGGGCAGGAGTGGAGGGGGGCAAATGAGGGAGCCAGAAGGGGGGGTGAGGTAGGCCTGGAGAGAGGCAAAACGGGGGGGGGGCAGCAGGGAAGCTAGGGGCAAGTTTGGGAGGAGGGGTGGTGGCAAGTGGCCCAGGAGGAGGGGGAGAGGTGACAGTGGGTGACAGTGGTAAACTTTAAATTCTATACCACAGAGGCAAAAAATATTATTCCATTATATAAATGTTAATACTCACCCGTCCCGTCGTAAGACGGGTACCCTGCTAGTATATATATAAAATTATATAAGGTAATAATCATTTTTACAAACATTTTTATTCTTCTGCTGTACATGATTTTAATACTCATCCATATAGCTTATTGTGTATTGCTAGTCAACCTAACCTTATAGTTTTTAGAGATGCTTGCTTGCTTGCAAGCGGCATCTCTATTGTGGGAGGAAGGCTCTGAAACTTATGACAACTGCCTTGGTCATGCTGTTTCATCTCTCTTATTAAAACTTTGCATACAGTCTCAATAGAATTTTATCTTGCGTTGATAAACTTTTGGTGTCTTTCTGAGATGAAGAAATCAATAAAGAAAAACAAACAGACTCAGTTTCTGCAGGTCAAAGGTCAATCACCAAAAAGTAGGTCACAGGCCAGATACCCTCCAGCAGGTGTTACAATACCCTTGTGCTAGTCTCACATGCCAGATACCCTTGTGCAGGTGACAGGCAAAGGGGTAGATACTATCTTGGGCAGTTTATCTAAAAGCAGCTCTTAAAGTGCTTGCACGTTATTTTTACCATTTAGGCCTACATCTATATATTATTTTGTACCTTTTTATTGTACTTTTAATTTAACTCTGAGCAGCAAATTGCATTCCATTTATATTGATATATATATTTGGTTTAATAAATTACTTACTTACTTACGAGGGGTGTCCCAAAAGTTCTGACCAATTTTTTTGGCAGACCTTTCTATTTAAAGTAGCTGTATGAAATTTTCACAGAATCAATTTCAGGTACTTTTTAAATTACTTTTCTGTTGCCATGGAAACAGAAGTTCAGTGCACCCAGCGCAGCTCAATTTTTTAGGTCAAATCCAAGTGTCTTGGCTTGTAAACAACCAAGGAATTTACTGTAAATATGAAATGGATGATCATGAAAAATATCATTTGGAAACCTAACAGTATCTCAAACTTTTTCAGTTACATTTAAAGTCACTGTTAATCAGTTTAACCCATGTGCTGAGGTGATCACCTGGCTCCTGCTAACTGGGCTGTTCCTAAATTGTGGAATTTCAGTGTATGTAGAAACTGCTTCATTTCTCGTTATGACTATTATTTCTTTAATTTTTGAAATGGTATATAAATTTTAGTATCACACAAAGTTACAGAAGGCCAAATCTGGTAATTAAAGCAGATGAGATTGGGTTTTGAACCTAAGGTTCTTGAGCACTGCTTCTTGACAGCAGATTGTTTCAGCCAAACCGTCTCAAGCGCTGTTAGTGTTAGGCAACTGCTGGAAAACGCCTTTGGTAATTGCCTCAGCTGATCAGGTTGAAATATAAATAAATGTTTATAATCTAATTGAAGATATACAGAAAGACTGCAAGCCTATCAGGAAATACATTTTCTTGCAATCATTTGCGTTTTTACTATAAATTCTCTGACTTTTAGCACAGCTAATTTGCTGAATTTCGTCTGAGAAATTCAGCTGCGCTGGGTGCACTGACCTCTCGTAACCATGGCAGCAGAACAGCAACTTAAACACTTCTTACAGTCACGATTTTTTCAAAATAGATGGTCAAATACCTTAAATTTATTCTGTGAAAATTTCAAATAGAAAGGTCTGCCAAAAAAATTGGTCAGAACTTTTGGGACACCCCTCATACTTACATATTTGCTTAAATTACTTACCTTTGGGACACCCCTCATACTTACATATTTGCTTAAATTACTTACTTCGTGCCTACAAATATGAAGTCATTTGTAAAAGCAGGAATATACACTTCTCACATTACTTTAGGGAGCAATGGTGCAATCGAGGTCAGTTCCAGAAACACAAATTAATTGTCATAACTAATGAAGATGATTAAGGACATCTGTGACAGACATTTTTAAATTACAAAACACAGGGTCAACAAATGAGATGTGAAAAAGACCAAACGCTAAATTTAAAATTAGGGTTGTAATTTGGGTGATAGGTTTATAGGGTTAGGATTTGAGTGCAGGTAAATCGGTATTTTTTCGTTACATTTCTGCAACCGATCTCCACATGTACACTGAGCGCCATTAAAAACGCAACATCGTTAAACAACAAAATTTTCTAAGTTCTTGTTGCTCAATAATTATCAAATTTGGCATAGACCTCACGTATGACCTTTAGAGCAATTGTGGAAAAAATCGTGAAAAACGGATGATTTTTTACTACACACTAATCATTTTAGTGAGGTCTGTCTGAAACATCAATTCCTAACAGTGCTTCACTGGAAAATTAGGCAATGGAAATATTGGTTTTGTGGCTTGTTGGATGGGAATAATCTTATAAAATTTTCACATAACATGCACAAGACTTCAAAAAGCTGTCCCACGAATGTTTTAAAAAAATATTGAGGATAAAGCAGATTTTGAATGAAAAACTCAAAATATAGGTTTGAGCATCTGGAAATGAAGCATATGAACCCCAGCTACCGAACAATGGGGTTGTTATTCATACGAAGGATAGAAACAAAGACACAGACAATCATTCCATAACCAAACTCGAAAAAAATCTGAATAAAACATCTTTTTTGAGGATTTTGACAAAAAGCTCAACTAGGGGGCAGGCCCGCATTGGCACTGAAAATTTTTTAATTTCATTATTTTTTTATCTTTAATTTTGGTTGGGTCAAATATAACTTTTTTCCGCCCCATCAAGCAATTAAAATTGTAAACTATCCTAACTAATCAAACATTATGTGGAAAGAATATCAAAGTTAGTGAAATTAATGATCACAGGATCTTGAAATTTTGTGACTTGCCTTTTCAACAACAGCCACGACGATTTAATTTGATACAAGAGTTTTGTTCTCAGAAATCTGTAAATTTTTGTGAGTATATCTGGTGGTAACAGCTAAGTGTGTGCAAAATTTCATCTTGATATTTTGAGAGGAAGTACCATTTTCAGCCATTTTGCGATGTTGCGTTTTTAATGGCGCTCAGTGTACGTGTCAATTTTCACTGACATTTTATGTATGATATCTTACTGAAGCAGCCACAGCAGTGTATTTGCTCACCAAGCAGGAGGTTAATCAATATTTACTTACCATCACAGGGGTCTTCTGATGACACGTTCAGAGCTGAAGAGAAAGTCAATTAAATAAATACATCATTAACTTACTGATGTACACCCATGCTCATAAATGTGGAATACTTCAGTAACTCTCTAGGCCTGTAGAAATTGACAACTTTGACAACCTACAGTCATCGACAGAATTCTTGTCTCTACCACGATGTTCAAGACGCTACTGATCATATCTTGACTCGTGGTTGACTGAATTTACCAAGAAATGGCTAAAATTAAAGCTAAACCTTTATTTGACATGATTATATATGATTTGGGACATAGTGTCTATATTAATTTGTAGAATATTCTGACTCATATAAAACTTAATTTTGACAAAATAATCATGTCCCATAAAGATTAAGTTTCCATTTAAGCCATATCATGATAAAACCAGTCAACCACAAGTAAAGATATGAGCAGTAGCATCTAGAACATCATGGTAGCGACAAGACATCTGTCGATAATGTACGTTGAAGCACATAATGGTCAGATTCCGTCATAACTATCTCCAATGACTGCCATAAGGAAGAAGATGTCGCGGGTTAAAAACCTATGTTATGGCATTCATCAAAGCTAGAGCTACCGCAGGGTGGAAAAAGGAAATTCAGAGGTTCATCAATTGATGAAAGGCGCATCCAACCAAATACTCGAAATTCTTGCAAAATGTTAGTAGATGCTTTCGATGACTGATTAGGTAGATTTATCTTCCCAGCGGACCTTGCCGTATCTAAACTCCAAAATTTATGTATTTCTGTAATTTTTTCTCCAAAGAAGTATTCCATATTTGTGAGCAAGAGTTAATTAAGAGCCTATATATGACCAACAAATTATGTAATTTTGGATCTTCAATGCCAGAATTGTTCATTCAGTAAAAAGTCTTGACACTGGAATCAACCCTGCATAGTTTATGATTGATTTTCAAACTATGTTGTCAGTTTAACTCATATTGTAATTTTGGTGGTATAGTGTTCAGGAATGTTTTTTAAAAATTGGGGGTTGCTCAAGACTTTTAAAACATGCTATTTACCATGCATACTAATTAAACCTAAAAAACGATCGAGCTAAATTCACATTGTTTACATCCCATTACCATCATCAAAGCCTTCATGTCTCACGCAATCTGGCAAAAGCAAGAACTGAGGGCATGCATTCCAATATTGCGACAAAATTAAGCTACGCAAAGATTTTGATAATTTTGGTCTGAAAATGGGGTTCCATAGACCGAGGTAAAGTTGGCAATCTTGGGTAAAGTTGGCACGCTATTTTAACCCACTTAATGGAAGAAATACGAACTTTCCTCACTGACACAGGTATCTTTGGCAAACTTGCCATACGTGTCAGTCAGGGAAAATTGGCATTTCTTCCTTTAAATGGGTCAAAATAGCATGCCAACTTCACCCCGGATTGCCAACTTTACCCCGTTTTACGGTTCTTGAAGCCGATTCTGGTAATCAAACAAAAGACTTAAAGTTCGAATCTCATTGTGTCACTTGCTTTTTGCCATCCATAACAAGCCTGTTGCAGACCTAATAGACCATCCCAGTGAAGACAAATATAAAGACCGCCGAGAGCAAAGAGGATGCTAAACTTAATTGTGCCATTGACTACGTTTCCTAATTGCAGCCAGAAAAAAGTAGTGCAAAAATGTGTAGTATTTCCATTTCCTTCAGTTATAAACTCACTTTCTTATAATATTCACAGATATATTTATCCTAAGGTCGTGAACCTAAAACAAATGCCATAATTCATAAAGGTCCTTAGCGGCACTAAGTTCCTTTTTGCCCTTAGTGGTTGCTAATTAGGCCTAATTGTGATTTTTTTTAAATGAACGGTTCCAAAATTAGATTAATATAGCTACCATTGTGTCCAACCCCTTCAATAATCTTCTGAGCATAAAAAGATCCATCCCAATGTTGAATATTGCCGACATCTGTCTGGATAGTTTGACAGTGACCATTCCTGAAAATAAAAATGAATCAAGGACGCGTACACTCTTAAAATGATTCTTGACCATAAAATGTATGAGGAATACATTTTTAGCACCTACTATTTTCAAAGGAATGTTGGAAAAGTTTGAAAGCCACCCTGCTGGCTTGCCTGTCATCCTCACCAATCTCATTCAAACAATCTCAACTTTAGGCTAATTTAACTTGATGAAAAACTCTTTTACTAGCCTATTGACAAACTGAAGGATATTTAAAAGTTTACAAAATATACGGACACATTTTTATTGATATAGGCGTATGTTTTGACATAGGGCTGCATGTTTGACTAAACGTCTCGTTCTAATCTAAATAAATTAGGTATCGATACAGGTCTGCGATAGTGTTAAACCTTGAAATCAAACAAAGCTTTGATCCATGATATTTTCAAATTTATGATACACTGTATCCTGGTATACATCACTGGGAAGCACAATTTTCATGCAAGGTAATTCACTCCTTCTAGAATCATCTGATTCATTCCTTCCATTAGGCCTAATAATCTTAAGGGCTTAAATTTATATCAATACACAAGAATCTGAAATCACTTACCAATAATTAAAGCCGGTGCAGCCCCCAGCCAAAGAACACAAGTCAGCACAAGCTATTTTACTGACCACTGTGATGTTTTCGATGGGATTATTGGTAATAAGTGCTGCGTTCTTGGTTATTTTATAATTTGTTATCAGCATGCAATGGACAGTTAACAAATTTCTGAAGAAATGAAAAATAATCCATGTTTTAATTGCAAATTTTGTAAAACTTTCCATTTTTTTGTAATGATTCCAAGACTGCTCGGATGCCTGAAAAGGAAGGTTCACAACGGATGACGCCCCAAGCCAGACTCAGCCACATTTATCCTGGTCAAGGAGACGAAGGGGGGTTACTCTCCAAATATTATTCCGTCATAACAACTTTTTCATAATAAGCAACTTTAGCATATTGAGCTTCAAGCTTTTTGCTGTCGATTATTTAAATGCTCTGTTGTCAGGAAGGGATCACTTGACTCTACTTATAACTGGTGAAGCAAATGTCTACCAATTTTAAAAAAGGAGTTACGGCCCTCTTTGTAAAAAATATAAAATGGTCTTCTTACCCCACCCATCGGGCAAGAAGCCCCCCTATTATAATCCTATGGCAATTTTTTGCGAAGGCATTCAGCTTGAAAGTTATTTTTTGAGGTTCTTCTATCATTTTTAACGCATTCTATTCACTTTTTCTAAATTTAAGAATTTTTCTGTTCATACATTTATTTTCTAATAGTTTTTGCCCTGTTTTAATTTCAGCCAATTTTTCTCGATTTCAATTAGCTATTCTATCAAGATTTAAGGCAAAGTAAACATTATGAAATGGTTCCTGAAGCAGCTCCAAGGCCTCAGTGAAGGGGGGGGGCCTCATCCCCATACCATTTGGGGCCTCTCACCCCAAACTCACATATTTTCATTTGACCTCTTTATTTTGAGCTAAAATGCAAAAATATGATCCAAATCATATTTGTGTAATGGTCATAAAGTGAAGCAATGCTGGTATCCATTATACTTTTAAAAATTTCCAAAGCTATTTCTGACAACCACTTTCAAAGAATTAATCAAAGTTACAAAAACCATGCACCTTTTTTTGTTTCTTTAATTACTTCTATGGTTTGGTGCTGTTTGCCCTGAAAATTTGTGACGTCCCCTAAAAAGCATCTGGCTTCAATCCTATCATTAAGAAAAAGTGCTCACCAAAATGTAAGTATAGACAGATATAACCCTGGGGGGGGGGGGCATCTCAACTAACCCGGGCTTCTTGCCCCTACCCACTCTATGTCAATTTAGATTTTCATTTGACACATAGGTGTACGGAATGACAGTTTTGCGGCGTGCTGTCACTATTTTGCTCTGATATTTTAAACATGTGACAGATGTGACCAGGATCTGCCCTGATATTGGTCAGGATTTTCTCTGATTGACCATTTGTCCTGATGCCAGGGGACTGCAACGCCCCCCCCCCCCCCCCCCCGACCCCTGCGAAATAGGCGTTAGATAAAAAAAAAAAAAAAAAAAAAAAAATGAGAAAGAAAGAATAATCAATCAAGATAAGGAAGAAAAAATAGTTTAGAAGAAAATAAGATAGAGGCCCGGGCAAAGCAAATTCTGATCTTTCTTTTTTTTTCTTGCATATTATTATAATTATGGACGCATGACAACTGGCAAAAAAATTATCAAAGAGAGGGTGCCTCCCTAGGCATATATTTTAAATATTTAGAAGAATAATAAATGACTTTGCAGAAAGAGTTTGATCAAGGAGAGTAAACACTACAGTTTTGGTGCCATCAATAACAGAGATGGTTTAAATGAGTAAAAATCAATTAATTTTGGGACCTCACCAGGTGGTATGAACTGGGAATTGATAAATTGGATGCATGCATCACTTATGTGAACATCCATGCACCTAAAAACTAAAAAAACTCGTTGTTTATCATTAACACTTCAAAGCAATTGTTTTTATGCTGTTGTTAGTGTTCTGGATACTGTAATATGTATGTCAAAACATGAAGACGGCACAGCTCAGACGTAAATTCTAATGATTCATTTTTGAAACGACAATTCATATTTTGATAAATCAAAACCCATTTCATTCTCATCCTTACTCATCATGACTTTTCTGTACAGTCTTTTCTATCTCTCTCTTTCTTTTTTATTAAAAAAAGGTTGTTTTTTTTCTTTCTCTCTCTCTCTATATATTTTTTTCTCTTCTTTCTTTTATATAATACTAATCGATTTTCTTGTAAGTTTCCAACTGTTTTATTTGAATGTGTTTTATGAATTATTATTATATTAGGCTCAGATGCTCGATAAGAAAATGTAATTTTTACACAGTAACACTGCCTATTTATAAATGAATAGTAATTAATAAGATTATGTTGTCTATTTACATAGGGGCGCTAGCTTAAGCTGGCTTAGTGTACACCTCCTAGACCCACAGAAAAATAACTAGTTTTTTGAAATTTTGTAACTGTATTTTTTATATTTTGGTCTAAATAAAATTTTGTCATTGTCATTGTCATTGTCTAAATGCATGATTCATCTATATCCTGTGTGTTATTTCTGTGGTCCCGTTTGGTTACAATTTAGAGCCAGGGGGACCCTCTCAGGACAAAAACAATTGTGGCTAATGGAGAGCCAGCTAGGCACACCTTGATCAGTGGCGAAACTACCCGGTAGGAGGTTTTGAGCGGGGGGAACCTGGGGGGGGGGGCACGTTATTCTCTGGGGGGGCACCCGTAATACTTATTCTATATTTTAGCCAAGGTTGAAATACTCATAAGGGGGGGGGGGCTCGGGTCCAATATTGGGAGCACGTACCCCCCTCTCCACCCCCGTGCCCCCCATAGGGATGCCACTAACCTTGACAGAAAATTAATCAATATCAATTTTACCTAATTGGCTACATTGATGTGGAGCATAGGTCTACTGGTGAATTGCAAGAAATATATGTGCACATGTGTTAAAGTGTTTCAAATTAACCATAGCAATTCAACAATTCAGAAGAACACATGCTCCAGTTAGTCAGTTGACCAAGACCTGGGATTTGCCTTTAATCAGAAATAGCTGTGCAACCTTTCTGGTTCAAACACAGGTATCAGATATTTTGATTGGGCATTGTTGATTACAATTTGTTTATGTCTTGCTGGCAGCTCAGCTGTGCGTATGAGCACAATGATGAGGTCCCTCCACCTGGACATGCCCTGACCTACTTGAATATTGATAAATGTGTCAGCTGGAGGTCATCCGATTTCTGGCAGACTCTCCAGCTGCGCTGTTTGTTTAGAGTCTGTGAGCAGACTGCAAGGGGGGAGGGTTAGTCTAGTGGTAGCGTGCTGGACTGCCAATCGCTGGGTCAAGGGTTTGAATCCAGCTCTTGCCAGGTCACCTGGCCCTGGGCCTATGTTGGACAGCTGTTTCAGTCCCCTTCACCTCATTGCCGTGTCCTCCTTCTATCCTAATTAGTTTACCATAAATACATGACGTAAAGACCTATTCATCCATCCATCCATCCTAAATTTACACTCATGAATGGATTTGGATGGCAGAGGGACTGAGGGGGAGTCATTGCCCTTGTTGCCCCAATATATTGGCCGAGATCAGAAAGTCCAATGAAATGTGATAATTACTTTGAACAATGTAAATACTATAATCTGCGAAATGACAGATATATAGGCCCATATGTACCCATAAGAGCACTTTACAAGGTCATTAACACTGAGGTCATCCTGGGCTTCTTACAGCATCAACTTGATCAAGATATTCAGCAGTGCAGAACCTTCCTTCTACATCTCTAGGCCTATATTATCTAGTATCACTGATGCATCTAGGTATTCAATGGAATCTGTCACCTGAGCCATTACCGTGAAAAAACGGAACTGATTCATATTTTAAAATCTGCCAACATATATTTAATAACCTTGTTAAGAGCTCTTATGAGTTCATATATAGCCTACATATCCGAAATTTTGCAGATTATAGTACTTACATTGAAGTAATTATCACATTTGGTTTTGGAAATGTCGGTTAATTGTAATTTGAGCAGTTAATTGATTATTATTAATAACAATTATGCAGTTTTAACTAACAAAACAGCATGTTTAACAACAAAAACAAGATTAAAAACAGTAATATCATTGTCATCAAATACAATTAGGTTAATTCGTGGGAGGATAATCATTATTATGCAAAACAGGAATTGTGCGTCTGTCATTTAAATGCCTGTTATGCGGCAAAATTGCGCATTTCACAAAATTTTCCGAGGCAGACCATTTAAACATTTTTTTGAGAATCACACCAATGCTTTTGGAGGGTCTGTGATGTATGCACTGAGAAACAAAATCAGCATTATAACAGGTATGTATTTTTATTCACATTTAGATTTTTATCTTCTCAAATCTTCACAAGTAAGGCACATTTTCTCAGGTCAATCAGTCTAAAAAAAGGTGTAATTTCCATTTTTTATAATGTCAATAGAATAAAAAAAAACTGGGAGTAAAGTCAATTTTTTTTCCTGCAGGCTGGAAATTGGTCAGGTCAGTCTATCAAAAGAAGTTAAAACTTAATTATATTTTCTTTCACTCCTGTAATCAGTTATTTCTAGCACATGTATTTCTAAACATGATAATGTTTTAATTATTATCCACTTGCAGGGCCGTTCACTAGAGCATTAGCAAAATTTTGAGGGCTGCTTATTTTACATATCGGTCCTTGTTTACAAGGCAGAGGGCCGATATTGTCAATAACAGGCTTCGTTTACGAGGCAGGGGCCGTTATAGTCAATAACAGCCCTTGTATACGAAGTCTGGAGCCGTTGTAGTCAATAACGGCCCATGTTCATTTTAATGCCAATCTTGAATTGACAGGTCTTGGTGGTAAATCAGAACAGAAAAACCTAGTAAGTGGATAATAATAATAATAACACTACTTTTTGTTCGGTCCCTATGCTGTTTGAATAACCCTGGATGATGTCCCTCATGCTGCTTGTGCTACTTTGAATCACTTTGGCTGATTGACATCACCTTGCAAGGCTTGCATGGGCCATACAAACAGCTTAGCGCCCTAAAAAGTAGTTATTATACAAATATTGACTGATTTCGAGGGCATTAGTCAAATCTATTTCCCTCGAGGGTGTGTAAGTGAAAATTATTTCACGAGTGGGAAATAGATTTGACCAATGCCCAAGATAGTCAGTCTATATTTGTTTTATTATATCGAATAGATAAACAGACACATACATTGCACTATTATTACCAGTTTTGATGAATATTTTTTGGTCTTTAAATACAAAATGCCCTAATTTTATTATTTTCATGCACTATTGCAAATTTATGGAAAGTTTGAAGAAGAATGTTGAAAATATTTCTAAAGGGAAAAAAGCTTTTCGAACAAAAAAAAAAAGGGGAAAAAGATGTTGAATAAAAAAAACGTCGGAAAAAAAATTTGGAAAAATTTTTTTTTTTCACATTTTTAGGATAAAGGAAAAACATTTTGGGGAAAAAAGATATGTGAAAAAAAAAATTTGTAGGGCATTAGTCTAGGGCAATATACTACAATAATGACTGACATGTGACCAGCTCTCAGCTAATGACAGCTATGCTCTCTTGGTGGAGGTATGATAATATACAAATATTGACCGATTTCCAGGGCATTAGTCAAATCTATTTCCCTCGAGGGCGTATAAGTGAAAATTGTTTCACAACCCCGTATGGAAAATTTTGGAAGAAAATGTTGAAAAAAAACATTTAGGGAAAAAATATTTTAGAAAAAAAAAATTTAGGGAAAAAAGATTTTAGAAAAAACACATTTTGGAGAAAAAAAAATGTTGAAAAAGAATTGGACCAAAAAAAATTTAATTTTCAAAAGGAAAAAAACAAATTAAAAAAATTTGTGAAAAAAAAAATTTTTGGAAAAAAAATTTCGGGAAAACAAAAAAATTTTCGGAAGAAAAAAATTTTGAGAAAAAAAAATTAGGAAATAAAAAATTTCAAAAAAGAAAATTTTCGGAGAAAAAAAATTTGGAGGCAATAGTCCTGGTTAATATACTAAAAAAAATGACTGACATGTGACCAGCTCTCAGCCAATGACAGCTCTGCTCTCATGATGGAGGTGTAAAATTTAAAATGTTTTTTGTCACAATTTTAAAATTCTTTTTGTCCAAATTTTTTTCAACATTTTTTTTTCTCCAAAATTTTTTTTTCCCTAAATTTTTTTTTTTTAAATATTTTTACTTAAATGTTTTTTTTCAACATTTTTCATACATTTTACATTTGCAATAGTGCAGGAAAATAATGCAATTAGGTCATTTAGTATTAATGACCAAAAAAAAACTCATCAAAACTAGTAATAATAGTACAATGTAGGGGAGAGCAGGGCATGATGGGCACCTTAATTTTGAAGGTCCACCATGTCATCACTATGCCAGCAAAAATGACTAATTGTTGCTGACTGGTTTTGCATTAGGTTCTACTTTAAGCATAGAAAATCTTGCTATGCTCAATGATAGACCCGGAACCGTCGTCAGAAACCGCCTCCACCAGTCACTGCTGTTCAAAGTCAAGTCAAGTCAATGTGATAATCCAAGTCGTCACTGCTTCTTGAAATTGGTCTGCTGATTGAAAGAAACAAGATGAACTAAATGGACAACATAGAAGGAAGCAAAAGCGCTATCCTCAAAATGATACGTGAGGATGAGGACCAGACGGGATGGTGGAACGTACATAAGAGAAAAAGGGAACAGATCCTGGGAACAACCGAAAGACAAAGAAGCATAACCAAAGAGGGACGGAAAAGAGAAATAAAAAAAGCCATCGAAAAATGCCTGAAGGAAAAAATCATGGAAGGAGTAGGCAAGACAAAAACCGGCTTCTACCTGGAAAATAAAAAAGAAATCACAGCGGGTAGGAGAGCAAAATACCTAGACAAATGCACCAGATTTGAAGCCAGCGTGATTTTCCGCGCAAGAACAAGGATGCTCAAAGTGAAGAGTAACTTCAGAAACATGTTCCAAGACTCAACCTGTAGGATATGCGAAAGGGAGGAGGAAACCCAGGAACACATCCTTGAAAAATGCACTGAGATTGACAGGACCACAACAGGGAAGGTGACTACCCAGGATATCTTTGAAGAAGATCCGATGAAATTAAAGGACACAGTAGCAAGGATTGATAAACTTATGGACTTGATTGAGTGCAGCTCCCCGGTGAGGGTAGAGCAACCTGGCAGATCCAGGCATGCACACCAACTGAACTGAACTGAATTGAGTTTCAAACCAGCCGCCGCCGATTTCGCATCCCATCATGTTTGGTATCGTTGGATTTGTCTTGAAGAGACGATTCCAATGGTGTTAAAATCATAAAAATAGGATGACTCTGGACCGAACTGTACCATTGTAAAACATTTGTGTGCAGCTTTTCATCGAAGCATTTTTCATAAATTGGTCACACATGAAAATGAGTATCAAACAAAGTTATTTCCCAGTTTTACAATGTTTTCTTGTTCATTGAGCTGCCTAAGCTGACTTAGTCAGCCAACTTCATACTAAGTCAAGTCAAGCCAGACATGACGACTAAGTCAACTAAGTCAGTCAAGTCAAGTCACTGAACATCCAGTCAGTCATCTTAGCATGACTTGACTGACTCCGGGGTCTAGTGCCTTGCTTCCAGCGTCGACTTAGGAATTACCTAGCTGTATGTCTGTAGCTCACAGTATGTATAACGAAGGATCTCCACCAGGGTCATGAAGCAACTTCTACATTTTGTTGATTATAGCCAACTTTTGGACAATTTTTCATTCTGAATTTTCCTGGTTCTGGGCTTGATAAAAGATTTCATGGATCTGGCATCCTCTGGACAAGTTCACAATGCAAATTTTAATGTACACAGGTCTGCAGCAAGAGATCTCTAATATATAGTGCCATTATCTAATAACATTGGCCACCCCATTCCGCCAGGATGAAATTCTCTGACCATCATCAAGGGCAGGCATCATCAGGGTCAGATGCAGGAGCTTTGAAAGGGAGGTGTCAAGCACAGTGAAAGCACAAAGTCTGGCCTGTGCTTTTAACTGCAAACCTTCTTGGTATGCGAAAGTATCATCATTTTCAAGGAAGAGGGGCAGGATCTGGACCCCCTTAATTGAAAAAATGCATACAACTCAGGACAGCTATAGTGTATGAACAAAACAGTTGTCTTTATGCTTAAATGTACAGGTACATATAGAGCCCTGACCAAACATAGTGTGCAATGGACTTCCTAATCTCATCAAATCAGTTATAATGTTCTTTGGATTTACATATTTGTCTTTTTTCTCACATGCCTTCAGGATCCACACAAATGTTTATATCCATTTTACAAACTGTTCCTCAAGGGCCTATGGTTACAAGCAAAACACAATTGTCCCTGTCTTCATTCTGTGAAGGTTATGCTAATCAATTCAATGAGATCTCATCCCTTTGTCATGTTACAAGTATCAGATTGAATTTTACAGTTACCTCTGTTGTCTGCTTCTATGACAACGTACCAGTTCAGTCTGGAACGGTTCAAGCAAGCTGTCATACCTTTTCTAATAGTAATGAGAATCAGAGAGGTGGCATAAGAATGGTCAGTGGAGTGAAACGTATCACACAAAACAGAGATTTTTTTTGCCTGTATATAATAAATGATTACTCTTGATCTGTAGACACTGGTTGGGCGTCCACTGTGACTCTTATTCGCAGATTCTGGTTTGATGGGTTTAGACTTTTTAGGGCACTAATCAGCCTTCAATCTTCTTTTCAATGAATTTTATGTTAATGTTCATACATTGATAGAAACACTTGCAAGTTGTATCACTAAAGAGGTTGTTCATTATTCTGTGAAAGGGTACTTAAGGTGACTCAAGCGTGGTAGTTTGATCATGCAGATTTTTCTAAAATTTTGCACAGGTAGTCTATGGGACCCATACATTCCAAAAATGAAAAATAAAAAATTTCACCGACTCATTTGGTTGCCATGGTAACAGAATATTTGGCCTGATGACTGCTTAAAAGTTATAAATTGAGTTTTTGGTTATGTACCACAGAATAAAGCATTACATGCATTTGTCACACAAAAATGTCAGAAATGTCTTCCCATGGATGTAAACCGATACATTTGCCGCAAATTTGAAGAAAAAGGTTAAAATACTTTTTTCTGTAAGAGCTCAAAGGGCACAAACACACTAATTAATTGCAGATTTTTCATGCATCAATTTTGGCAGTAATCAAATTTTAGGAAAACGATCATACAGATTTTTTTTAAAATTTGCATATATCATAAACAGGTTATTGTCAAACAAATGTCCAAAAATAGTCGTTTTCTAACTGCAGTACCATGACTATGCCAATGTCAATTTAAAGAAATAAAGACAATTTTAGAAACAGTTGACTGAAATTAGTTGAGAAATTTCTTTTGATACAGACGAGAAGCTGAAACTTTGACTTAGCATAGAATAGGTGTTACTGCATTCAATAAAAAAATAATTATGCTTCTATCTGCATTAGATCTCATTTAAATAGCAAATTACTGGCTGCCATGCTGTTTAAAAAAAGAGAGCAGAAAATGGTAACGTCACAACTTTTTCAGGGCCTGCAGCAGTGGTGACGCTATGTTGCTAGGCAACCAGGCTGCTCAGAAGTATGTGCAGTGTACCACGGTTGAGTCACCTTAAGCATCTCTCATTTGGTCATATATGCGCCTTTCAGCAGTGCTTGTTGACTGGTGATGGCTCATTCAATAAGGCCAATTAAAAATAACAATGCCCTATAATGAGTGAGCCCTGTACTAAACCATAACAATGTGACTCATTCGCATAGGAATGGCTTTTGTGGTTTTAAAAAGCCTTTTTATGAAATTTCTGATGAATTTGCTAAAAAGACTATAAAACTAAAAGGAATTTAAAGGATACTGATTTTCAGGCTTATTCATAAGGCCAGATCTATTTGATATTTAGCATCTTGGTTCTACCCTCCCAACAAATTTTCTGGCTTTGTACACAAGCTCATACCTGATAGTCTCGTCTTAAATGTCACAGGTATATTATTCAAAGGTGCCATACTCTGACTGCTGACTTCATCTGGACGGAAAGTAGGTCAACTTTGAACTTGGCCAATCACAGAAGTACTTACATGGGTGATCTCTTCTCTGATTGGCTCTCTTTAAGAATGACCTATTTTCTGTCCAGATGAAGTTGGCGGCTTTGTCACAGCATGGCACCTTTGAAATTTTTTGAATACACTAATAAAAGAGTCGAGAAAAGGGTCAATCTGGTTTGGACCTGTGCTATGGAATAAAAATTGAGCAAACTCACATTTTGTTAGGCCTAATAAATTGAAAAAGTAAAAAGAATCTAGATTATAGGTTTTTTTGTGTCCTGCGACCCTTCCCTACTACAAGTATTTCCAGAAGATTTGCGAAGCTAAAATTAAAAAATGTCTGGCTTAATGGCAGCTGAGATGCAACATAATATGACCCCAGATTCAAGATTACGAAATACTGAATAATTGCAATAAAATGCCTTCTCAAGTTCTCATGCAGCATATTAGGAGCCTTTTTAAAAGTTGAATAGAAGGCCTCTTCTGTATTGTCCACTTGATAAATCCTTCAATGGGAGCCCTCAAGCATGGAATTCATTCAGTGAGATGGAAGCATCCTCCATCAGAAATAATCAATTAGAAGTTGCAACAATACAATTAATTTCTTTTCAATTCTGCAGGACAGTCATTGACGAATAAGCCCAACTTAAGTGCACTTTTTAGTTATTTTTTAAATTTCTTTTTTATTACCAAGGTATTGTTATCACTAGGGCAAAATGTTGTCCGTCCGCCGGGCGGGTGGGCGCCTGGTGGATAGATCGTTTCTGGGCCAGCACTCGGCCCCTATTCAATGTACATGGATGAAATTTGGTACACATATAGCCTGTATGGTCTACCTGTACCTTTTGATGGTCTAATGGATAGATATTCCATACCTTTTGAAATAATAAAAAATATATAAAAATTATTTTTGTTTGTTCCCGGGCCAAGGTTCAGTCACTATTGCATGTGCATGGATGAAATTTGGTACATATGTGGCCTTTATGGTCTAGTTGTGCCTTTTGATGGTCTCATTGACAGATATTCTATACATTTTTTAAAAATTACAAAAAAAATTAAAATACTTTTTTTTTTGTTTTCGGGCTGAGACTCGCTCACTATTGTATGTACACTGATAAAGTTTGGTACACATATGCCTTATATGATCTAGTAGTGCCTTTTGAAAGGTATGATGGTATATACTTTTTGAAATATTGAAAAACAAAAAACATATTTTGCATGTACAATTGTAGGCCTACATGGATAGAGTTTAGTACTCATCTGAGCAGTGCTAATGAGCAGTTTACTGGAATTAGCGCTATATTAAGGTGACTCAAGCGTGGTACACTGCACGTACTTCTGAGCAGCCTGGTTGCCTAGCAACATAGCGTCACAACTGCTGCAGGCCCTGAAAAAGTTGTGACGTCACCATTTTCTGCTCTCTTTTTTTTAACAGCATGACAGCCAGTAATTTGCTATTTAAATGAGATCTAATGCAGCTAGAAGCATAATTATTTTTTTATTGAATGCAGTAACACCTACTCTATGCTAGTTCAAAGTTTCAGCTTCTTATCTTTATCCAAAGAATTTTCTCAACTAAATTCATTCAACTGCGTCTAAAATTGTCTTTATTTCTTTAAATTGACATTGGCATAGTCATGGAACTGCAGTTAAAAAACGACTAGGTGAATTTTTTTTATTTTTGGCCATTTGTTTGACAATAACTTGTTTATGATATATGCAAATTTAAAAAAAATTCCGTATGATCGTTTTCCTAAAATTTGATTACTGCCAAAATTGATGCATACAAAATCTGCAATTAATTTGTGTATTGGTGCCCTTTGAGCTCTTACAGAAAAAAGTATTTTAACGTTTTTCTTCAAATTTGTGGCTAATGTATTGGTGTACATCCATAGGAAGACATTTATGACGTTTTTGTGTGACAAATGCATGTAATGCTTTATTCTGTGGTACATAACCAAAAACTCAATTTATGACTTTTAAGCAGTCATCAGGCCAAACATACGGTTGCCATGGCAACAAAACGAGTCGGTGAAATTTTTTTGTTTTTCATTTTTGGAATGTATGGGTCCCATAGAGTAACTGTGCAAAATTTTAGAAAAATCTGTATGATCAAACTACCATGCATGAGTCACCTTAAGTTATTATTATTATTTATTATTATTATAAAGTCGACCGAATCAATAATATAGATAGAGAGAATCAGACTTGGTGATGGAAAACGCAGCATATCTCAGCTTCTGTTCAACCAATCTTTATAATCTAAACGTCGTTGGAATCTGCATAAAAGACCCAATTATAAAAAATAAGCACAAATCGATTATCAGAATTTAAAAATTTGAAAAATTGTAGCTAGCTTATAGCACTACGGTCAAAATTTTGCACCCTGAAAAGCTTTACGGATTGAACTGACGGCTCATCAATGGGAGGCCTCATGACAGGATACACCCCCCGCTCCCTTTTCTTATTCCCGTAATATCAGCTACCCCCACTTCACCCCCTCTTTGCCCCCTGCTTCCCCCCACTTGCCACCCGCTAGCCCCCACTTGCCCCCGCTTGCACCCCACTTGCCCCCGCTTATCCCAGTCTTGTCCCACTTGCCTCCCACTAGCCCCGCTAACCCCCACTTGCCTCCCGCTAGCCCCCGCTTACCCCCACTTGCCCACACTTACCCCCACTTGCCTCTCGCTAGCCCCTGCTTACCCCCACTTACCCCCTCTAGCCTCCCGCTTCCCCTCACTTGCCCCACATAACCTCCTACTTTCCCCCAATTACCCCATCTTTCCCCTCAGTTACCCCCAAATAACATTTTCTTATGTTAGTTTTACCCCGTAGGGTTGGGGGTGTATCCTGTCATGAGGCCTTTTTGGTTTAAAAAAAGTGCTATCTGGTTCCAAGTCTCGACAAAAAAAAAATAATAAATTGGTTGAGCCCGGTCCAGGCACTGTGACACATCTTTCACTCAGGGAATGAAATTCACACAAAAGTTATTCAAAGGCCTAAAATGGAATGAAAATTTGACCATCAAACCTCAATAATTCACAATTAAGAAATGGATGGATTATTGGCGCTTTACCTCCGGTATTTGTGCACTTGGTAGCCTAATTAGAACAGGAGTAGGACACAGCAATGAGGCGACGGACGATTGACAGACCCGCCCAGCAATAGTCCGGTTGACCCTGCAAGAGCTGGTTTCGAACCCGGGACCCAGCGATTTGCATCCACAGCATGCAACCACTGAGCTAGCCCCCCCCCCATCAAAACTAACATACCTTGAAGGTGACATTGTTACGGCTGTCAAAAGAGATTAATTCTAAGTACAATGCAAGCTAAATGTCACGCATGCAAAGAAAGGAGGCAAATAAAAAGTTTACATGGAATTACTTTGATTGAAAAATAATGGTGAGATGATTGCTGGTTACAAAGAGTGAACAGTGAGAGTAATTGGGGGGGGGGTAACATAACACAGCAATACATGGAATTATCTTTTTGTTTTAAAAAAAAAAAAAAAAAAAAAATAGAGTCCAACACTTTTTGCCAAAATTTTGCACGAAAACGCCAATATCTCATAAAATAGAAGAGATATCAGCATCTGGTTTTAACCACTCCTATGACACTTTACTTCTTCATCTTTTTGTGGCATAAATTTTGCAAATTTCTAAAAGAGCTATACATGCCAATGGTGTAAAAAAGTTTTTTCAAAAAAATTATATTGGAAAAAATTTAAAGAAAATCCTTTGATATTGCAAGAATCTGCTGCCAAAACAAAACGACTGGGTGAAAAAAAATATGGTTGGTGAAACTTGAATGATTCCCCTACTTATGCATTCTGCAACCCAAAAAATGTCAAAAATGAGGGGTAAAAAAATTTTAAACTGTATTTGAAATTTAAAAAGTACCTGAACATAAAAATTCATTACAAACGGAGCATAGCTGCACTTTTTCCACGCCGGTACTATAATCGACTGCGACGCTATGAGGAAAAGAGCGAAAAACGTGCATATCGCAATTTCTTCAATAATTTTAAAACCGCAACGGGGATTTTGATGAAAATTTGTCAGAAAAGAATCCAAATGTGTGTTGTTGCCTCTATCAGATTTGGAAATTTTAGCTCTAACAGTTACTGAGTTGCTGATTTTTAAATATGGTATGTCGAAGCGCCCCCTAGTGGCCAATATCTACATGGAGATTCCGAGGTAAAATGTTTCATTACATTAGTAAAGAGGACAAACAGAGCAATCATTCACAGGAAGAACAGATAAATCAATCCATTTTGTAACTCAAGATATAGATAAAATCTCCTTTTTTCATTTTTTCTAAGAAAAATTCTAACATCCTTGAGAAACTGGTTAGAAGCCTAGGAATGGCGGCAAAAGATGCACAGTAGTTGGGTTCATATGTCTATTAAAAAATATTTATACCCTTAGAGGGAAAGATTTTGAATTGTGGCCAGTTTTCCAAAAGTAGCCTTTTACGAAGCTCCACCTTAGCGTGTAACACCTGGTACTTGTTGCAGTTTGATGTCCATGTACCCCCCCCCCACCAATTTACCCAAAATGCCCGCCTGATGTCCCCATTTGTGAATTAGCATTTTCCATTTTGTAGATGGCGCTGTGGTATGGTTGGTAATTTTTACCCCCCTCCCCCCCCCCTAATTTCTGCATAGATGGACTAAGCGACTGCCCTTCTTTGTCTTAGTGTCTTTTTTTAAATTGTTCTCCGCATTCTAAAAGAGATAATCCTGGGTTTGTTTCACGATTCAGACATTTTCAATTGTTGTCTGTTGTGAGATTCATCTGAGAATTGGGCACAATAGCTTGCTAAGGGGGGTTTCCCGGACTTGGAGCCATAGAACTCCTTGGTTACCTTCATGAATAAGGTCTAAATAATTATTCACAGTAGTCAAAATCATAAAACTTGTTCTACAGGTCCAGTTGCTAGGGTATTGTAAGGGAATTCCCATTTATTGACATTTGAATTTTGAAAACAGCGATCTGATTGGCTGATAAATAAAACCCCTAAATGCTACAATTCAGGATTGTCCAAAGTAATAATTTTTAGTGGAATTTTTCGTTTTGAGTGACTATCCATCTTCCCTGAAAATTTGATTAACGTGCGTGTGCCATAACTCTACTAATATTGACATTATTATTAATATAACTATATTATTGGTAATTATTACTAAAGTCGACCGAATCAATAATATAGGAGAGAATCAGACTTGGTCATCAAAAACGGAGCATATCTCAGCTTCTGCTCAACCAATCTTTATGATGTAAACACCGCTGGAATCTACATAAAAGACCCAATTTTTAAAAATAAGCACAAATCAATTATCTGAAGTTAAAATTTGAAAATGTAGCTAGATTATAGCGCTGCGGTCAAAATTTTGCACCCTGAAAAGCTTTACGGATTGAACTGACGGCTCATCAATGGAACTTTTAAGTAAAAAAAACTACAATATAGTTCAAGTTTCGACAAAAAAAATTTGTTGGGCCCGGTGGCCCGGTCCAGGCACTGTGACACATCTTTCACTCAGGGCAAGAAATTCACACAAAAGTTATTCAAAGGTCTAAAATGGAATGAAAATTTGACCATCGAACCTCAATAATTCACAATTAAGAAATTGATGGATTATTGGCGCTTTACCTCCAGTATTTGTGCACTTGGTAGCCTAATTAGAACAGGAGTAGGACACAGCAATGAGGCGACGGACGATTGACAGACCCGCCCAGCAATAGTCCGGCTGACCCTGCAAGAGCTGGTTTCAAACCCGGGACCCAGCGATTGGCATCCGCAGCATGCAACCACCGAGCTAGCAACCCCCCCCCCCCTCAAAACTCACATATCTTGAAGGTGACATTGTTGCGGCTGCCAAAAGAGAATAATTCCAAGTACAATGCAAGCTAAATGTCACGCATGCAAAGAAGGGAGGCACACAAAAAAAGTTTACATGGAATTACTTTGATTGAAAAAGATAGTGAGATGACTACTGGTTACAAAGAGTGAACAGTGAGAGTAATCGGGGGGGGGGGTTACATAACACAGCAATAGATAGAATTATCTTTTTGTTTCAAAATAGAGTCCAACACTTTTTGCAAAAATTTTGCACAAAAATGCCAATATCTCATAAAATAGAAGAGCCACTGGTTTTAACCACTCCTATGACACTTTATTTCTTCATCTTTTTGTGGCATAAATTTTGCAAATTTCTCAAAGAGCAATACATGCCAATGATGTAAAAAAAGTTTTTTCAAAAAAAATTTATTGGTTTTAAAGAAAATCCTTTGATATTGCATGAATCTGTTGCCAAAACAAAACGACTGGGTGAAAAAAAATATGGTTGGCAAAACTTGAACGATTCCCCTACTTATGCATTCTGCAACCCAAAAAATGTCAAAAATGAGGGGTAAAAAATTTTTAAACTGTATTTGAAATTTAAAAACTACCTGAACTTAAAAATTCATTACAAACGGAGCATAGCTGCACTTTTTCCATGCCAGTACTATAATCGACTACGACGCTCTGAGGAAAAGAGCGAAAAGCGTGCATTTCGCAATTTCTTCAATAATTTAAAAACCGCAACGGGGATTTTGACAAAAATTTGTCAGAAAAGAATCCAAATGTGTCTTGTTGCCTCTATCAGATTTGGAAATCTTAGCTCTAACAGTTACCAAGTTGCTGATTTTTAAATATGGTATGTTGAAGCGCCCCTTAGTGGCCAAAATCTACATGGAGATTCTGAGGTAAAATGTTTCATTATATTAGTAAAGAGGACCAACAGAGCAATCAATCACAGGAAGAACAGATAAATCAGTCCATTTTGTAACTCAAGATAGAGATAAAATCTCCTTTTTTCATTTTTTCTAAGAAATATTCTAACATCCTTGGGTAACTGGTTAGAAGCCTAGGAATGGCGGCAAAAGATGCACAGTAGTTGGGTTCATATGTCTATCCAAAAAAATTTATACCCCAAGAGGGAAAGATTTGGAATCGTGGTCAATTTTCAAAAAGTAGCGTTTCACGAAGCCCCATCTTAGCTTGTAACCCCTGGTACTTGTTGCAGTTTGATGTCCATGTACCCCTCCAGGCCAATTTACCCACAATGCCCGCCTCATGTCCCTCTTTGTGAATTCCCCCCCCCCCCCGCATCAGTGTGCCCACCATTATGTAGTTGAATATCTGTTTTTCAAACCGTAAAAATGTAATGATTTTGCATGTTATAGGTGGCGCTAGTGCATGTTCGGTGATGTTTACCCCATAATTTATGTGAGACGTTACCCTTGAACTAAAAAAAAATTAATTACCCTTAAAAATGTAGTTTCAGTGCCCTTGTTTTTGCAATTTGGACAAATCCTGGGTTTGTTTCACAATTCAGACATTTTCAATTGTTGTCTGTTTTGAGATTCATCTAAGAATTGGGCACAATAGCTTGCTAAGGGGGGTTTCCCTGACTTGGAGCCATAGAATTCCTTGGTTACCTTCATGAATAAGGTCTAAATAATTATTCACAGTAGCCAATATCATAAAACTTGTTCTACAGGTCCAGTTGCTAGGGTATTGTAAGGGAATTCCCATTTATTGACATTCAAATTTTGAAAACAGCGATCTGATTGGCTGATAAATAAAACCCCTGAATGCAACAATTCATAATTGTCCAAAGTAATAATTTTCAGTGGAATTTTTCTTTTTGAGTGACAATCCATCTTCCCTGAAAATTTGATTAACGTACGTGTGCCGTAACTCTACTAATATTGACATTATTATTAATTTATATATATTATTGGTAATTATAAGAAATGCGCGCAGCACTTAAAATTTTTTGTAGGACTTACAGTGTTACCATGACTGTTTAAAAAAAAAAAAAAGACAGATATATAGAAAGGCAGAGAGAAATCTGGACTATTGAAAGAAAAAATAGATCAAAAATATTATCAGCTGATGATAGATAGATAGATAGATAGATAGATAGATAGATAGATAGATAGATAGATAGATAGATAGATAGATAGATAGATAGATAGATAGATAGATAGATAGATAGATACCTTTTTTTAAAATCATTTTATTCACACACACATAGTGGTGTAATATAATCATATGTAAAATTATTTAAAGAGAATGTGATACATGTATTATCATTACTAGATGTAGTGTTAGCGTGTTAGTACTGGAACTAGTTCTTGTTTTTAATTGTACCATGTTTAATGTTTGTATCTGACATTTTGGTCAAATGTGACTTTGTTTTTATGTCAATAAAAACGTATGTATGTATATGTAAAAAATAAAATAATGACAAATAAATGTTACAAATAATAATGGTACAAATAAATAAAAAGAAATTAAAATATTTTTACAAAGTAAAAAATATATAATAGTACATGTAATACTATAGTTTTACAGAATATGGCACCTAACTTGTGCACAGATCATATCTATAGAAGATCCTTAATTTCTTCTTCTTGGAAACTTATCAGGAAACGAAGGGGTGCAATATAAAAAAAACCTTGATACGTTGGCACACAGGCAGAAACAGTGTGATTCTTGTTGTTGGCCTCTTCCTCTATTAAAATGAACAATTTGAGAAAAAACACTACTCACTGAAATTCACTAATGGGGATCAATTCATGTCTTCCAGCTCTCTAGGATCACAGTTTGCCTAATTTCTGTTTGTAATTGCCTAACATTACGCTTCTTACTCAGTTTATGCTGGAAAATAACTTTGGAGTCTGCCTCTTGGTCTTTAAGGGCAATTAACTGCACATATATCATCAAAAATGATACATACGTTACCGTCTCCAACCTTAATTTAGCACATACTTCTTCTTTTCCCAGACTAGCAACTGAGTGCGGACACAATTTTCTACTTTTCCCTCATTTAGTAACACAATAGCCTTCTTAAACCCTCATAAAATTTGAGTATGTACAAGTGGTTTCCCAGTAGCAGCCAAGGGAACCTTTGTCTCCACCCTGTTGATACATACGTTACCACAAAGTTCATGTGTTTCTCACAAGGACCATAACCCAAATAATATATGCCAAACCCTTGAAATTTATCCAAAATATTACTGTTAGTCAAAGGCCAGGAAGTTTGTTTTGTCTTGTTTTAACTTAATTGTTTGATGAAGGAAGAAAATGTTAAAAGTCTGGAGTTATATTTCAGTTGATACATACGTTACCAGTAACTTACCACCATCTAGACATCAAAATATCATGCAAATCAACAAAAGTAATTCACCCACAAGAAGCTTATTATAACTTCTTTTGATGCATGGTGTGACTCAAGTGTATCACCTTAGTCAGTTTTGGATATAAGCCATGAAATATCTTAAAATACATACGTTACCGATACATACGTTACCAACAATTGGAACCAGGAATTTAAGTTTACATTTTTTTTGCAAATTTTCACCAGAAAACCTTTAGTGAGACATCCAATACTTAATATCTTCGATTAACTGAAATGTATTTACTGCATAACTGGGAGTTAAAGCCAAAAAGTTTTGATTCCTAGTATATTTAAAATTATTATTTTTCCCTCAGGCTAAAGAAAAATTCATCCCGAAAGTTCAAAAGCAAAGTGAACCCATTTAGACTGTTGATCAAAGATTTCATTCAGTAATTTTCTTGACCTTTATGAGAGCTATCTTAGCATCCCGTATTACACCCAAATAGTATTGGCAACTGCATGATAAATTTCAGAGACAAGCCATATTGTTATTAGAATTATTGTAGATTAATCAGTAAAATATGTATGGAAACCTACGTTACCTAATTAAAGTTCCTTTTCCTTCCCTGGAGAGGCTATATCACAAGCAAAAATGCAGAAGGCCGATTGATTATGAAAGAAGGTAAAAGTGGACTACTACTAATGAAAGAGCAGAGACACTGAGACAAATTGACAGAATTATGTGCCAGCCAATTTGTCAAACTACTATTAAAACAATTAGCCCAAAAGTTAAAAGAGCAAACCCAGTGAGGTCGTGAAGTGTGAGGCAGTTGATGAACCGCAAATATTAAAGTATTTTGCAGTGACTTATAAACACAACTTATGAAATTGTAGTCGGAGCCTCTTTTAGCAGTTTATAATAATTCCTGGCACCTGGGAAAACGTTTAACGTGTTAAAAGACATTTAAAGATACAGGCCTAACAATGGAGAGAATTTGATCAAGTTCAACTGCACATGGTAGTGGAAGAAAGCAATTGGACTGCTAAGCCGGATTGTTAATTAGGGTTAGATCAATTCAATGCTTGTGGAAACATTATTACCCCAAGCAGGTATGAAAATCACACAGAAAATCCAAAGTTTCGAGTGACAGGGACATTACAGGCATGTGAGGATGCTTTCCTTCATCACACATGTATATATATTGGAATTTCGATATTTCTCGGTGGCCCATTGTGTAAGACATACGTAATTGTTTCCATGTATTAACAAAACCAGAGTTGAACGGATGGCATTAGCAATTTCTATTTAATCTATTTTGAGTCATAGTTCCACGAAACAACGAAACTTTTCTGAGAGTTTGCTCTTTCATGAATATTAAACAACTTGTTCTTTTTTATTGATACATACGTTACCATTCACTGCACTATTTTCAGTTTAACAGCAGTCTTGTTAAGCAACAATTAAACACAAATTTTGCATCATCATAATTATTTGTGTCCGTTTAACACTTTTCAACGCTTTTTGTGACTATTCAGAAGTTTTTCCTTGCAAAACTTCTGTCAAAAAGCCAATTTCTGTTAAATAATTTCTTAAAATCGGAAATTTAGCATCTCAAGGGTTATGTGGCAATAATGACACATGAAATAATCTATGAAGTGATAAAATCAGAACCCATTAATTATGGCATCTCATTTATGACATTGCGAAGATGAAATTTATTTTGACTTGGTTAAAAAACCTTCAAAAGTAGGTAACGTATGTATCACAAGTAAAAAATGAGCATCTCCATCACCAATATTGCAACTGTCATATCTTGAAAACCGTTTGACTGGTGCAGTGGAAATTGCAGCAACATACACATTATATACTTATGATTATTTGATGTAGTTATCATCATCACTGTGGAACTTTTATTTTTGGTCAACTCACAACCCTCAATTGCTCCCCATTAGTGAATTTCAGTGTACTGCTAGTTTTGTAGACCACAGTTTAGTTATGAGACTGCCAAAACTGAACTGAGAAGAACTGAAACTGTGAAAAAATCTTAAATATTTCACTGATAAGTTCAATAAAGGGATCCACTGTCAATCAGTTTTTAACAGAATAAATTCTGATGTGCTGATTGGCTGGTTCTTAAATCAGTGGGCAGATCTCTTTGATAGAGGTTAATTTGGAGGTTAATTTAGAGGTTAATACTATATTGTACAAACGATCTAGTACATTGTACAAACAATGTACTATATTGTACAAACAATTTAAATTGCTATATTGTACAAACGATATACTACATTGTACAAACAATTTACTACATTGTACAAACAATTTACTACATTGTACAAACGATTTACTACATTGTACAAACGATTTACTACATTGTACAAACGATTTACTACATTGTACAAACAATTTACTAAATTGTACAAACAATCTAGTAAATTGTACAAACAGTTTACTACATTGTACAAACAATTTACTACATTGTACAAACAATGTAGTATATTGTACAAGCAATGTACTACATTGTACAAACAATGTACTATATTGTACAAACGATTTAACCTGCTATATTGTACAAACGATATACTACATTGTACAAACGATTTACTACATTGTACAAACAATTTACTACATTGTACAAACGATTTACTAAATTGTACAAACGATTTACTACATTGTACAAACGATTTACTACATTGTACAAACAATTTACTAAATTGTACAAACAATCTAGTAAATTGTACAAACGGTTTACTACATTGTACAAACGATTTACTACATTGTACAAACAATGTAGTATATTGTACAAACAATGTACTACATTGTACAAACAATGTACTATATTGTACAAACCATTTAACCTGCTATATTGTACAAACGATATACTACATTGTACAAACGATTTACTACATTGTATACATTGTACAAACAATGTAGTACATTGTACAAACAATTTACTACATTGTACAAACAATATACTATATTGTACAACCGATTTGAACTGCTATATTGTACAAACAATATACTACATTGTACAAACGATTTACTACATTGTACAAACGATTTACTACATTGTACAAACAATTTACTAAATTGTACAAACGATTTACTACATTGTACGAACAATCTATCTATCTACCTATCTATCTACCTATCTATCTACCTTTCTATCAATCTATCTATCTATCTATCTATCTAGCTAGCTATCTATCTATCTATCTATCTGTCTCCATCAGTTTTTCAGCATTTTCTCACCCAAAGATAGATAGAGAGATAGACAGGTAGATAGATGGATGATTGGGGCTTTATATCCTGCATTTATGCACTTGATAGGCTAAGGGGGACATGGCAATGATTTGAAGGATGATTGAAGCAGCTGTCGGACATATATAGGCCCAGGTGACAGACCAGGGTCTAGCATGCTACCACCTGACCAACCCTCCCCCTGACAGGTAGATAGATAGATAGATAGATAGATAGATAGATAGATAGATAGACAGATAGATAGATAGATAGATAGATAGATAGATAGATAGATAGATAGATAGATAGATAGTTTACAGAATTTCTGACGTCAGTTATTTCCTTCTGTTTCTTCCAACATTTAAGGGAGAGACTTGATCAAAATTTGGGATGTATACCTGGTATATTGTTTGTACAATGTAGTAAATCGTTTGTACGATGTAGTAAACCGTTTGTACGATATAGTAAATCGTTTGTACGATGTAGCAAATCGTTTGTACGATGTAGCAAATCGTTTGTACGATGTAGCAAATCGTTTGTACAATATAAGTGACGCTGGCACAATCACTGAATTGTCATTTGCAAGATTGGAGTTTGTGAGCCAACCACTGGTCCGATTGACTTCAAATAAACTGCATTTTGAAGAGATTGAGTTCAGCTACATGTGCATATGTGTTGTTTTGCCATTTCTTAAATATAACTTGGTTAAAATAAAACGCGAAGACGAGGTACGGAAAATGTGTTTTTTACACTTGTTCAGCCTTGTCACAGTGGTGGGCAAACTTCTGTGTCGACCAAATATCAAATAATTGTTTTCTGCTTAGTGACCAATGAACCAATCGTTTTGGAATTCTCCAGTAAAGTTTCTAATGCCTTTGTTCATATACTGCTAAAATATCATTTAAATAGATTTACTATAACTACAAAAATGTAACTCATGACAAATGTTGGTGAAAATTAAGCTCTATTTTTTTTCAAAGTGCAAAATCTGGGCATATCTATATTTTTTCGATCTCTTATTATCCTATACACTCAGATTGATCAACAAAAACATCCTGGAACCAAATTTCGAATTCTTTATCAACCCTTTGACAAGTTATTAACATGGTCCATCGGCCCCATAGGATGGCCCATAGGTCCCCATGGTTGGGGACCGATGAGTCGCCATCTTTCTTGACTGAAAATGTGTTTGTCAATCTCATATCATTGTATAGAGAATTACACCAGCTAAACGGGTGCATAGTATGAATCCCATATCTGAAGCAGATTTGCTTCCAATTTCCATGGTCAATAATTCATCAAGCAGCCCATTGGTCCCCACTCTCCCCTACCACTGGCCCCTGAAAGATCACTCATTTTGACACTAATGTGACTAAAATGAAAATTTACCTGAATTAGGTTTTATAGAGAAATGGTCATTTTACCCAATTTATGGGGCTATGTAAAACGCAGTAAACTTGGTTAAAAAAACTTATAAGTATAGCAGGGGGGGATCCAGAAAATTCCAGTGGGGGGGGTCCATCGGGCTATTGAGTCGTGGAACGCATAGCTCGCGACATAACGCGACTGCGCGCTGATAAAATTAACATGTAAAAATACATAAATTTTGATCTGGTGGGGGGGGATGCATCCCCCCATCCCCCACCCCTGCGTCCATCCCCGAGTATAGATTAAGGAAGTCTTAAGCTAAATATTCATAAAAAATACAGTGCTAAGCACATGTCCTACTTCATTGAAAGTGTGAATAAAAGGGAAGAGATTATGCAGCACCTTCCCTCTAAATCGTTTGTACGATCTAGTAAATCGTTTGTACGATTTAGTAAATCGTTTGTACGATTTAGTAAATCGTTTGTACAATATAGCTGACGCTGGCTTCATCACTAGATTGTCATTTGCAAGATTGAAGATTGTGAGTCAACCAATGGTCCGATTGACTTCAAATAAATTTCATTTTGAAGATATTGAGTTCAGCTACATGAGCATCTGTGTTGTTTTGTTAAGAATTAAAAGGAAAGTGGTCAAAATAAAACGCGAAAATTAGATACGGAAAGTGTTGTTTTTTTTTTGCACTTGTCTCCTAGTTCAGCAGTGTTCAGCCTGGTTCAATTTGATGGGTATTTATAGCGAGATAGATAGATAGACAGATAGATAGACAGATAGATAGACAGATAGATAGATAGATAGATAGATAGATAGATAGATAGATAGATAGATAGATAGATAGATAGATAGATAGATAGATAGATATAATTATGACATCAATTCCAATGAAAGTATGTGAGCGGCCAGTGATTGCTAAATTAGTGTCACTGGGAGACCAACTTTTTCAAGAAACTCTCATTATTGCGCATTTGGTAGTCTTAATTTTAAGTGGTTGGCACCCTTTCTGTATCAAAAAAATTCTTGAGTGTCCATTTCTGATTTTTCTTTTTCATTAATTTAAAATTTGTGAAATTCCTTTAATGAACACCAGTTAAATTTCTAAATCAGATCAAAAGTTCAAACCCACATTTCACTGATTGTGTTGCCTGTCAGGTCCGCCCACACATGCGGACCTTACAGGCAGCAGCACGGACCTGAAAGGCAACAGTCCCAGTGACCTAAAAGCCAATTCGATACCCATTTGGACTTAAATTTCACCTGCTTGAATGGCAGACTGTGCTCAGTCAGGGTTTAAGGGACCATTCAGAATTTATGACTGGGGGGGGGGGGGGGGGGAGTTTTGCCAGAACATCCGTCAAAAATTGATAACCCCCCCTTGAGATTCATGTGGATTTTTTAGTAATAAATGGTTACGCGTACAGATTCGCGCCATTTTGCCGACTTTTACGAGTAAAAAAGCGTGGATAAAGTTAGTTTATGTGGGATTTATAAAAAATATTCTTTGTTAAAATTTATTACCCCCCTTGGAAGTGTTGTCAAAAATTAATACCCCCCCCTTGAAACACGTGTGAAAAGTTAGTACCCCTCGGGCAAAATTCCCTCCCCCTCCCCACTCATAAATTCTGAACGGTCCCTAAGGTTATTCCATCTGTCTCCAAGTCAAAAATACTTAAAAAATGCTCTGCTTCATCTACATTTGTTATATCGTTTGTACAATGTAGTAAACCGTTTGTACAATGTAGTAAACCGTTTGTACAATGTGGTAAACCGTTTGTACAATGTAGTAAACCGTTTGTACAATGTAGTAAACCGTTTGTACAATTTATAGTAAACCGTTTGTACAATGTATTAAACCGTTTGTATGATGTAGTAAATCGTTTAAACGATGTAGTAAATCGTTTAAACGATGTAGTAAATCGTTTAAACGATGTAGTAAATCGTTTAAACGATGTAGTAAATCGTTTAAACGATGTAGTAGATCGTTTAAACGATGTAGTAAATCGTTTAAACGATGTAGTAAATCGTACAAACGATATAGCTGATGCTGGCTCCATCACTGAATTGTCATTTGCAAGATTTAAGATTGTGAGCCAACCACTGGTCCGATTGACTTCAAATAAATTGCATTTTGAAGATATTGAATTCAGCTACATGTACATATGTGTTATGTTGCCGTGAATTAAATAGAACTTGGTTATAATAAAGCGCGAAAACGGGGTACGGAAAATGTGTTGTTTTTTTTTTTTTTTGCGTGCACTTGTGGACTGGTTCAGCCTTGTTCAATCTGGCAGGGTTTTGATTGGGTTTTTTTTATCAATGTCACAATGCTTACAGGAATTCTCGTTGAATTAGACTTCTCCACAGCTTTTTTCTTGAGTTTGCCAATTTTTCGTCCTGAAGTCTCACTTAGGCCCTCACAGCTTCCAATACAAGAGCCTCTACAACGTTTTGTTACTATTTCCTGAGAGACCAGGTCATGAGCAAGACATTGACGTATACATTTTTAAAGGGCACAATACCAAATTGCTAATTTTATTCCAACTGCATTTACTTTCTTGTATTTTAAGGTTTTACTTTCATTTTTTTCATGCATTGTCAAGTGTGATGCCAAAAAATATCCCATATGCAATCATTTACCATTAAATACATCAAAAGCTATGAGATATGGATAAATTTGCTGCTATTCACATCAAAGGGGACATCACTGCCTTTCATATGAGCGTAATATATGCATAAATTCTAGACGAAAGCTGAGATATAACCCGAAATGCATGGCCATGTTGGGCCAAAACTGACATTTTTCCAACTCACGACATTGGACCAACTGATTTTTAAAACAGATGCATAATCCTTTCGTTTGCTGGTCACCATCAAACAGGATTAGTTGCCTTAAATCAGATTTACATTGAAAAAAGTATTGAGTATGATCATGACAAATCATCAACGTGATGACACACAAAGTGCCATTCTCACAGTGCAGCAGTATATCAAATGCAGCCTCTTTCAAACCTCTTCCCAGTAGGGAAGGATGGATTATTGCATTATTGGGGCTTTATGTCCTGTATTTATGCATTTGTAGGTTAAGTAGGACATGGGAGGACAATTTACTATATATTGTTTGTTAGGGTGGCCCAAAAATCAAAATTTATGATTTTATATTTGCACACCCCTCATTTTAGGAGAAATAGTGAAAAAAGCACCCTCTAAAAATTTCAAGAAAATCGGTCAAGTCTTAGTGGTCTCTCAAGGCCCCTCCATTCTAAGCAAAAATGAAAATTTCAACCATTTTCGCCAATACGCGGTTTCTTATAACTTAGTCAATTTGTACAATACTGCATTTTTATTGCCATGGTTGGATAGGTCTCAAAAAGAGCTTCAATTTGCATACCAACATTATTGGTCTACGACAATATCTCAACTCCCATGGGCTCTTTAGTTTACACTGTTCATGAATGAAATTGTTGCTGAACGACCGAACCTGATAAAAGAAAGGCTTTTAATTTTTTCACAGGAAATTGCTGTGATTCTTATTTTCCAAGTTCCAGAGTGACCAATTATTAAAAAGAAAAGATTTTTGACCATCAGAATTCCCGGTTTATGAGTGATGAAATTTTATGTTGAATTTTGTCGCAAACTCACAAAATAGCAGGGGGGAATTGTAATATTTCAAACTCATATCTTCATCCAAATTTATTACATGGCAACATAATGGGTACCACTTGAAAGACAATATTCTTATGTTTCACATGGTATAAATCATGTTGTCCTATATTTAACTCCTGTGAAGTTAAACTATGAAATGTGACAGCCCCTCTCCGATGTTTCAGTACTTTAGACAAAATGTAACATTAAAACTTTACAGCTCAAAAGACGGGTTTCTCCAATGTAAAAAATATTTTTTAATGTTTTATCTGGTCATCCTGCACTTTTGGCGAATAAGAACATGTTACTTGATAGTGAAATTAAATGGAAATCTTTTCTTGAACAGGTTTAGTCATTCAGCAGCTCTTTCGCACATAAGCACTGTCAGCTGAAGAGTCCATGGGAGTTAAGATATCATCCTAGACCATTAATGTTGGTATGCAAATTGAAGCTAATTTTGAGACCTTTCCAACCATGGCAATTAGAATGTTGTACATTACAAATTGACAAAGTTGCGGCAAACCGCGTATTGGCGAAAATGGTTGAAATGTTTCTTATTGGTGAGAATTGAGGGGCCTGGAGAGACCACTTAGACTTGTCTGATTTTCATGAAATTTTAACAAGGCGCTTTTTTCACCATTTCTCCTAAAATGAGGGGGTATGCGATGTGAATTTCAGAAAAAAAAATTTTCCTGTACATTTTTAGGCCACCCTATTGTTTGTACAATTTACTATATTGTTTGTACAATGTAGTAAATTGTTTGTACAATGTAGTAAATCGTTTGTACAATGTAGTAAATTGTTTGTACAATTTAGTAAATTGTTTGTACAATGTAGTAAATCGTTTGTACAATATACTACATTGTTTGTACAATGTAGTACATCGTTTGTACAATGTAGTAAACCATTTGTACAATGTAGTAAACTGTTTGTACAATATACTATATTGTTTGTACAATGTAGTAAATCGTTTGTACAATGTAGTAAATCGTTTGTACAATGTAGTAAATGGTTTGTACAATGTAGTAAATGGTTTGTACAATGTAGTAAACCGTTTGTACAATGTAGTAAACCGTTTGTACAATGTAGTAAACCGTTTGTACAATGTAGTAAACCGTTTGTACAATGTAGTAAACTGTTTGTACAATTTACTAGATTGTTTGTACAATGTAGTAAATCGTTTGTACAATGTAGTAAACCGTTTGTACAATATAGTAAATCGTTTGTACAATGTAGTAAATCGTTTGTACAATGTAGTAAATTGTTTGTACAATGTAGTAAATCGTTTGTACAATGTAGTATATTGTTTGTACAATGTAGTAAACCGTTTGTACAATATAGCAATTTAAATCGTTTGTACAATATAGTACATTGTTTGTACAATGTAGTACATTGTTTGTACAATGTAGTACATCGTTTGTACAATGTAGTAAACTGTTTGTACAATTTACTAGATTGTTTGTACAATGTAGTAAACCGTTTGTACAATTTACTAGATTGTTTGTACAATGTAGTAAATCGTTTGTACAATGTAGTAAATTGTTTGTACAATGTAGTAAATCGTTTGTACAATATAGCAATTTAAATCGTTTGTACAATATAGTACATTGTTTGTACAATGTACTATATTGTACAAACGATTTACTAGATTGTTTGTACAATATAGTACATTGTTTGTACAATGTAGTAAATGGTTTGTACAGTTTAGTAAACTGTTTGTACAATTTACTAGATTGTTTGTACAATATAGTAAATCGTTTGTACAATTTAACTTTTTTTTTTTTCGCATGTCCTAAAATGGCTTCCGTACTTCTTTTTTTTCTGAAAATTTTTTTTTTCGGAAATTGTTTTTTTTTTTTCGGAATTTTTTTTTTTTTTTTCGAAAATTTTTTTTTTCGGAAAATTTTTTTTTTTCGGACATTTTTTTTTGGGGGAATATCAAACAGAAGAAGAAGAAGAAGGTAGTCACGTTGTAGTCACGCGTGACGAGAAGAAAGTGCCAGGATCATATTATGGGATGTCGGAATCACTTTTTTTTATTGAACCATCTGGAGCACTCCACTCGCCTGATAGCCATAAGGGACGAGACACCTCGCTTCGCTCGGTGAGCCGGTGGCTCTGTCCCGTCTATAAAATCCTGTTTAAATGATCAAATTTGCATCTGAAGTTTGAGATACTCTATTCAACATTGAAATACCTTATACACATTTGAAAGACCTTATGCAGACTGCAATACTTTTCTGGTGTGTGGAATACCCCATGGAACTCTGGAATAGCTTTTGCATCTTAAAGTATATGCATCACGCATGAATGAGGTACCTTATGGAATACCCATGCATGTCAGAGTACTATTATGGAATACCCCATCCATGTCAGATTAGCCTACGAAAATTTTGGAACACCCTTCGGATGTTTTGAGGGAACGGTTATACATTTTCTTCTTGAAGTATAAAGTTGAACCACTCAGCCTATGTCCTCTCCCTCCTGAGGTCACTTAAGGACCCCAGGAACACTCCTCAATGACCAAGGAAGCCCAACAAAGGGTTCCCAAGATCCGCTTCATGCTCAGGAGAGGACACCACAACTCGTCATCGTGGGTCACGGGACGGGTCAGTTTTACCTGACGTCCTGGCGATACATACTATAGAAATGATCCCTAAAAGTATGATCTTGCTGTGAACTGGCTGACATGGCAGGGTCTTGTGGCGCTCAAATTGTAGATTGAGGGTTAGGAGTGACAGGGTGCTGTATTTCAAAGAAGTGGAATATTGACAGGCTCATATCAGAAATGTCAGAATTACCTGCAGTGTCCCAACGGTATGTTTTACTGTTAGTCAGTCCACAATGAGACACTTGGAACATTGAATTGAACGGGTAATTGAAGTTCATAGTCGCTGGTATGGGGAGCTTATGTATAGATGGCGCTAGCTGTACTGAGTTTTAGTAAGTCTTGAATCTGTTCTGAAGGAGGGAGATTTTGGGGCGGCTGAGTTATATCCCTTGATTAGTTGGTTCTTCAGTTTACCCGTTGATTATATCAGAGCTTTTTAGATTCCTAAAATAAGTTGTTGCATACATTGCTGTTATTACTATAAATGTTGGGCTTTAAAAAAGTTATAAAATCCTGTTTAAATGATCAAATCTGCATCTGAAGTTTGAGATACTTTATTCAACATTGAAATACCTTATACACATTTGAAAGACCTTATGCAGACTGCAATACTTTTCTGGTGTGTGGAATACCCCATGGAACTCTGGAATAGCTTTTGCATCTTAAAGTATATGCATCACGCATGAATGAGGTACCTTATGGAATACCCATGCATGTCAGAGTACTATTATGGAATACCCCATCCATGTCAGATTAGCCTACGAAAATTTTGGAACACCCTTCGGATGTTTTGAGGGAACGGTTGTACATTTTTTTCTTGAAGTATAAAGTTGAACCACTCAGCCTGTGTCCTCTCCCTCCTGAGGTCACTTAAGGACCCCAGGAACACTCCTCAATGACCAAGGAAGCCCAACGAAGGGTTCCCAAGATCCGCTTCATGCTCAGGAGAGGACACCACAACTCGTCATTTTGGGTCACGGGACGGGTCAGTTTTACCTGACGTCCTGGCGATACATACTATAGAAATGATCCCTAAAAGTATGATCTCGCTGTGAACTGGCTGACAACGCAGGGTCTTGCGGCCATAGAAATACATAGAACGGACATGAGGCTGTATGAAGCCACCTCAAGATGAGGTCACCAAATCCGCCATATTGGAACTGCCCTGAGACATGACGTCACAATAGACTAATTATGATGTGACATCATGCCATTGTTATAAGTGACATCACTGTTATTGGTGACGTCACGGTACCATTGTGTCAGGATACAGGGCAGTTCCAAGATGGTGGATTTGGTTGCTTCATCTGCCAGAGCCTCATGTCCGTTCTATGTATTTCTATGCTTGCGGCTCTCAAATTGTAGATTGAGGGTTAGGAGTGACAGGGTGCTGTATTTCAAAGAACTGGAATATTGACAGGCTCATATCAGAAATGTCAGAATTACCTGCAGTGTCCCAACTGTATGTTTTACTGTTAGTCAGTCCAGAATGAGACACTTGGAACATTGAATTGAACGGGTAATTGAAGTTCATAGTCGCTGGTATGGGGAGCTTATGTATAGATGGCGCTAGCTGTACTGAGTTTTAGTAAGTCTTGAATCTGTTCTGAAGGAGGGAGATTTTGGGGCGGCTGAGTTATATCCCTTGATTAGTTGGTTCTTCAGTTTACCCGTTGATTATATCAGAGCTTTTTAGATTCCTAAAATAAGTTGTTGCATACATTGCTGTTATTACTATAAATGTTGGGCTTTAAAAAAGTTATAAAATCCTGTTTAAATGATCAAATCTGCATCTGAAGTTTGAGATACTCTATTCAACATTGAAATACCTTATACACATTTGAAAGACCTTATGCAGACTGCAATACTTTTCTGGTGTGTGGAATACCCCATGGAACTCTGGAATAGCTTTTGCATCTTAAAGTATATGCATCACGCATGAATGAGGTACCTTATGGAATACCCATGCATGTCAGAGTACTATTATGGAATACCCCATCCATGTCAGATTAGCCTACGAAAATTTTGGAACACCCTTCGGATGTTTTGAGGGAACGGTTGTACATTTTTTTCTTGAAGTATAAAGTTGAACCACTCAGCCTGTGTCCTCTCCCTCCTGAGGTCACTTAAGGACCCCAGGAACACTCCTCAATGACCAAGGAAGCCCAACGAAGGGTTCCCAAGATCCGCTTCATGCTCAGGAGAGGACACCACAACTCGTCATCGTGGGTCACGGGACGGGTCAGTTTTACCTGACGTCCTGGCGATACATACTATAGAAATGATCCCTAAAAGTATGATCTCGCTGTGAACTGGCTGACAACGCAGGGTCTTGCGGCCATAGAAATACATAGAACGGACATGAGGCTGTATGAAGCCACCTCAAGATGAGGTCACCAAATCCGCCATATTGGAACTGCCCTGAGACATGACGTCACAATAGACTAATTATGATGTGACGTCATGCCATTGTTATAAGTGACATCACTGTTATTGGTGACGTCACTGTACCATTGTGTCAGGATACAGGGCAGTTCCAAGATGGTGGATTTGGTTGCTTCATCTGCCAGAGCCTCATGTCCGTTCTATGTATTTCTATGCTTGCGGCTCTCAAATTGTAGATTGAGGGTTAGGAGTGACAGGGTGCTGTATTTCAAAGAACTGGAATATTGACAGGCTCATATCAGAAATGTCAGAATTACCTGCAGTGTCCCAACTGTATGTTTTACTGTTAGTCAGTCCAGAATGAGACACTTGGAACATTGAATTGAACGGGTAATTGAAGTTCATAGTCGCTGGTATGGGGAGCTTATGTATAGATGGCGCTAGCTGTACTGAGTTTGAGTCATTCTTGCATCTGTTCTGAAGGAGGGAGTTTTTGGGGCGGCTGAGTTATATCCCTTGATTAGTTGGTTCTTCAGTTTACCCGTTGATTATATCAGAGCTTTTTAGATTCCTAAAATAAGTTGTTGCATACATTGCTGTTATTACTATAAATGTTGGGCTTTAAAAAAGTTATAAAATCCTGTTTAATGATTAAATCTGCATCTGAAGTTTGAGATACTCTATTCAACATTGAAATACCTTATACACATTTGAAAGACCTTATGCTGACTGCAATACTTTTCTGGTGTGTGGAATACCCCATGGAACTCTGGAATAGCTTTTGCATCTTAAAGTATATGCATCACGCATGAATGAGGTACCTTATGGAATACCCATGCATGTCAGAGTACTATTATGGAATACCCCATCCATGTCAGATTAGCCTACGAAAATTTTGGAACACCCTTCGGATGTTTTGAGGGAACGGTTATACATTTTTTTCTTGAAGTATAAAGTTGAACCACTCAGCCTGTGTCCTCTCCCTCCTGAGGTCACTTAAGGACCCCAGGAACACTCCTCAATGACCAAGGAAGCCCAACGAAGGGTTCCCAAGATCCGCTTCATGCTCAGGAGAGGACACCACAACTCGTCATCGTGGGTCACGGGACGGGTCAGTTTTACCTGACGTCCTGGCGATACATACTATAGAAATGATCCCTAAAAGTATGATCTTGCTGTGAACTGGCTGACATGGCAGCGTCTTGTGGCGCTCAAATTGTAGATTGAGGGTTAGGAGTGACAGGGTGCTGTATTTCAAAGAACTGGAATATTGACAGGCTCATATCAGAAATGTCAGAATTACCTGCAGTGTCCCAACTGTATGTTTTACTGTTAGTCAGTCCACAATGAGACACTTGGAACATTGAATTGAACGGGTAATTGAAGTTCATAGTCGCTGGTATGGGGAGCTTATGTATAGATGGCGCTAGCTGTACTGAGTTTTAGTAAGTCTTGAATCTGTTCTGAAGGAGGGAGTTTTTGGGGCGGCTGAGTTATATCCCTTGATTAGTTGGTTCTTCAGTTTACCCGTTGATTATATCAGAGCTTTTTAGATTCCTAAAATAAGTTGTTGCATACATTGCTGTTATTACTATAAATGTTGGGCTTTAAAAAAGTTATAAAATCCTGTTTAAATGATCAAATCTGCATCTGAAGTTTGAGATACTCTATTCAACATTGAAATACCTTATACACATTTGAAAGACCTTATGCAGACTGCAATACTTTTCTGGTGTGTGGAATACCCCATGGAACTCTGGAATAGCTTTTGCATCTTAAAGTATATGCATCACGCATGAATGAGGTACCTTATGGAATACCCATGCATGTCAGAGTACTATTATGGAATACCCCATCCATGTCAGATTAGCCTACGAAAATTTTGGAACACCCTTCGGATGTTTTGAGGGAACGGTTGTACATTTTTTTCTTGAAGTATAAAGTTGAACCACTCAGCCTGTGTCCTCTCCCTCCTGAGGTCACTTAAGGACCCCAGGAACACTCCTCAATGACCAAGGAAGCCCAACGAAGGGTTCCCAAGATCCGCTTCATGCTCAGGAGAGGACACCACAACTCGTCATCGTGGGTCACGGGACGGGTCAGTTTTACCTGACGTCCTGGCGATACATACTATAGAAATGATCCCTAAAAGTATGATCTTGCTGTGAACTGGCTGACATGGCAGGGTCTTGTGGCGCTCAAATTGTAGATTGAGGGTTAGGAGTGACAGGGTGCTGTATTTCAAAGAAGTGGAATATTGACAGGCTCATATCAGAAATGTCAGAATTACCTGCAGTGTCCCAACTGTATGTTTAACTGTTAGTCAGTCCACAATCACTGTGGCAAAACTGGACGAGGGTAACTGAGTTACCCTCGTCTCTAAAATAGCCTTAAATATTATGTAATCATGAATATGAGCTTATTAGTGATTTTACAAGTTATTCAAGTGGTGTATGACCATTATCAGCTATCGAAAATGACATTACAATAAAGAGGAAGCGCTGATTCAGGCTGTGTGACTCTAGAAATGGCTTAAAGCACCTCCGAAATGACGAGGGTAACTGCATCTCGAGACGAGGGTAACTGTGACCTTGCTTGTTGCTATGACGAGGGTAGTTGTCCCCTTTTCACGCAGAATTAATATTAAAAAACTCGAAGAGAAAAGTCAACAGGACATACCCATGCCATCACAGAAGGTACAATAACTATCCTTCAAGAATTCAGCACTAAACTCTATTTCTGTTTTGTCAATTACATCTGAGACTCGTGTTCTTTGTTTTCTAATCCTTACTATCCTTGAAATATAGCTTTTAAAAAAATTCTTCTTCTTTTTTTTTCAAATTCAATAAGTTATATATGTAAATAAAACGTTTGACTAAAATATGTAAAAACTATTGATTTTTGTTATTGTTTTGGCTTAACAGGATTTATGCTGATTACTGTCTGTCGCTTTGAAATACAAAACGAGTGGACTGTTGCACTGTGAAAATGGCACTTCGTGTGTCGTCATGCTGATGATTTTCATGATTATACCCAATACTTTCAATGTTAATTTGATTTAAGAAGATTAATCTCGCTTGTTGGTGACAGCCAAACGAAAGGATTTAGGATTATTCTTCTGATTTTCACTCTAAAATCAGTTATGACAAGTCAAAATATGGCCTTCATGACTAATCAAACTGCCTCAATGTTTCCCATGTTGAAAGTAGAGAAGATGACACTTCATTGGCTATCATGAATGTTGGAAAAGCTTGTCACAGTAAACATATTACAAGTGCTTAAACAAAAATGAACTGCAATGTTCGTTGTGAAGCCTTATACCTATTTTTACCATGTTATGACGCATCAGTAGTTATTGAGGACATATGCTGCACTTGTATAATGCCGTCATATCTTAGGTCACAAATAAGCCAATGACATTGGGATGATTCAGATTTCAGATTCAGATTTTTTAATTTTTTATTATCACTTATATACAAAGTAAATAGGTAAATACAATTTGATACCCGCAGGCATAGTTGCCGCTCATGGGTATCGAAAACTAGACATACATAAAGTAATATTATGATAATAACATAAATTAAATGGTAAGAGAAAAAAAAATTAAAAGGAAACAGAAAACGAAATATGGAATTTGGTCAACTTGTATTATCTAATGGTTTAGATATAGTCATATGCACCATTACTCGCAGTTAACTCTATGATAAAAAAAAAAATGAAATAAAATGTGATAAATGTGATAACTCAGAAAATTCAAGTGAAACAGATTTACTAATTTTTCACAAACATAGCAATTTGTAGAAAGACATTCTAAAGTATAAGAATCAATTGTCAATCGTTTGAAATAAAATTTGACACCATCAAGGCTATGAGTAGTTAATTTTTCTTTAAAGTTGGCAGCCATTTCATTTATAACTGATGGATAAATATTTCATTTATAACTGATGGATAATATATGAAATACTGTGGATAAATATATGAAATACTGTGTCTTGCAAACTCAGGTCTCATAGAGGGTAGCGGCAAATCTCGCAGAGGGTAGCGGCGATGTCTCACAGAGGGTAGCGGCATGGAAAGCACCTGTTGTGTTGTTTCCCTTATCTCATCAAACTTAAAGCATACAATCTCTTACATGCACCGTCTCAACTTTTTATTGACTTATGTTGAATAATTTTTTGTAAAATGTCATAACAGTAAATTTGCTTACATTTAGCCAACCTAAATGTACTGTTTACCTCAAATAATGAATGCCTTGCTGCAGTGATAGCACTGCAGCCTAGAGACTGCCAGAGCAAGTGTTTATAAATCAAAAAGCTTAAAAACACTCAGAGAGGGAGGGAATGTAAGAAGAAGGAAAGGAATGAAGGAAGGGATGAAGGAAGGAAAAAAGGGAAAAGGAATGAAGGAAACAGGGGAAAGTAAGATAGATAGACACTTCATGGACTTTTTTCACCTGAGTATGAAGGACGTATTTAATTCTGAAGGCACACGTACAAGATGAAAGAATGTCATTCATTTTCAGATATAAACTGCTCACACTTAAAAACGCACACCTTTTAATACAGCTTAAAAACTAACGTCTAATTGAGGTATTATCATGAACATTTGTACTGATGTGGCTGAATATCCAGGCCTATAGGTTCTGAAAAGTTTCACTGTAAAGCATTGAGAATCGGCTGAAATAGGCCACATTTTGTGAGACTGCTTCAAGAACTGAAATCAGAAACTATGGAAATCGAGAAAACATTTTTGTATTAAGTCCATCAATGTCATTTTCAAGTTCCCGAATAGTGAAAGTAGTTCCCTTGACTAGGTATACGGCGCACGCAATTTTGGGGGGGGGCAAGCGTCATTTGCCCGAATTTCAAGATCTAGATTTAATTCAATCATCTGCCCTAATTTTTTTAGCCTTTTTGCCCGAATCTTACTGTTTCCCAAACCTTTGGGGGGCCATCGCCCCCTCTGCCCCCCATACGCCTATGCCTTGACCCCTTCAAGCATTTTAATACATTTTGTTGGTTTTGGGGCAAAATTTGGGCTGAATTTTAGCCCAAATTGCCGTTTTCCAAATTCTGTTTGTCACAATCTCATCCTCTTCAAAAATTTTGTGTCATACGCTTAGATAATTACCCCAATGCGACATTTTTTGCAAAGCGATCTTGTGAGACTTCTTTGTTGACAATTTGAAATTATTAACCTCTGTATGTGGTGAGCATTCTTCATGTTACAGCCTCATTTCACTTTGCTAATCCCAAATTTGAAACAACCATACAAATCTATGTCTGGATTTTTGAAAAAATTGATGGATTTTCTTCAAATTTTCAAAATCCTTGGCCAAGCGCTTAATTAACAGGCCCGGAAGGATAAACATAATTATCTCGAGCAGTTTACAAGTTACAGAGGGGGCCTTTATTCGAAAGTATTACTTCAGGAAAGAAAGCCCCATATTGTTTGCTTTCTAAAAAGAAAAAAAGGCTTTTGATTGCATTAAAAACGATTGAATCTTGTTAGATATTTTTGTGAAGAAACACTGCCAATTGATTAGTTATTTCAGAATAGAATTTAGCTAATTATACTGTTATAATTAGCATGTCAAACATGGGTTTAATACATGATTTACAAGCAGTTACCCTCGTCATCAATCACATTCAATTTTGAAAAAAGCAGTTACCCTCGTCCTTCTTTAACATGGGATCCAATGGGATGACCTAGTTTTTTCAATTAATTTTGAGAAATTGAGACGAGGGTAACTCAGTTACCCTCGTCCAGTTTTGCCACAGTGACAATGAGACACTTGGAACATTGAATTGAACAGGTAATTGAAGTTCATAGTCGCTGGTATGGGGAGCTTATGTATAGATGGCGCTAGCTGTACTGAGTTTTAGTAAGTCTTGAATCTGTTCTGAAGGAGGGAGTTTTTGGGCGGCTGAGTTATATCCCTTGATTAGTTGGTTCTTCAGTTTACCCGTTGATTGTAGGGGAGACCGGGGCTATTTGAAGCGCGGGGTTATATGAAACATGGCCTAAATTCGACTTTTAAATTTTTTTCTTGCCAAATTGGTACTTTTGGCAGATACTTTGTTTATTGGCACACGTTATCATACCTTTTATCATCCACATTTCCAAAATGCTAATTCTGTAGGCGAGAAAGTTTGTTTTTAGGGTGTCCAAGTAACTTCTTTGCACAGATTTCGATTGGAGTTATTGTATAGTAAATACTTATATCCAGGTGAACCAACCCTAATTTCAAAAGAGGAAACCATTCCTAATTCACACCAAGAAGCATTTTGTTACGCGCATTTGATAAGACTGAAAAATAAGACAATATTGTGCTCCTGGTGTGATGGGGTTAGTTGAACCGCGCATGATGGAGTTGGCCAAAACATGATTTTTCTTGTTCAAATTGCCTTGCAAGTCATTACAAGTTTGAGTTATTGCAATAAAAAAGTAACACAGTGCATATATGCATAGCAGAATTTCTTTTTTTGAAAAACCAGCTTTTTTACCCAAAACGGACAAAACATTTTGTAAATTACTGTATACAATATCGTTTCAAACAAGTATTTTACTAAAGCTGGTAGTCATCATAGGGATAGCAGTAATGCAAAAGAAAACCCTGTTATAAGTAGTTGTCTAAAAAAATTGATGGTGCTTCAAATAACCCCAGGGCCGGGGTTATTTGAAGCAAAAAAAAAGTTGGAAGTTTGTGTCTGTAACACGGAGTTCAAAAATTATTTACAATATCTCATAAGCTGATCATTGAGTTAAACACACCTACTATCATATGCCAAAATTTGGTGTGAATATCTTATGCCATTAACTCTCCAGAGCAAAAAGAAAAACAAGTGCTTCAAATAGCCCCGGTCTCCCCTACCTGAGCTTTTTAGATTCCTAAAATAAGTTGTTGCATACATTGCTGTTATTACTATAAATGTTGGGCTTTAAAAAAGTTATAAAATCCTGTTTAAATGATCAAATCTGCATCTGAAGTTTGAGATACTCTATTCAACATTGAAATACCTTATACACATTTGAAATACCTTATGCAGACTGCAATACTTTTCTGGTGTGTGGAATACCCCATGGAACTCTGGAATAGCTTTTGCATCTTAAAGTATATGCATCATGCATGAATGAGGTACCTTATGGAATACCCATGCATGTCAGAGTACTATTATGGAATACCCCATCCATGTCAGATTAGCCTACGAAAATTTTGGAACACCCTTCGGATGTTTTGAGGGAATGGTTGTACATTTTTTTCTTGAAGTATAAAGTTGAACCACTCAGCCTGTGTCCTCTCCCTCCTGAGGTCACTTAAGGACCCCAGGAACACTCCTCAATGACCAAGGAAGCCCAACGAAGGGTTCCCAAGATCCGCTTCATGCTCAGGAGAGGACACCACAACTCGTCATCGTGGGTCACGGGACGGGTCAGTTTTACCTGACGTCCTGGCGATACATACTATAGAAATGATCCCTAAAAGTATGATCTTGCTGTGAACTGGCTGACATGGCAGCGTCTTGTGGCACTCAAATTGTATATTGAGGGTTAGGAGTGACAGGGTGCTGTATTTCAAAGAAATGGAATATTGACAGGCTCATATCAGAAATGTCAGAATTACCTGCAGTGTCCCAACGGTATGTTTTACTGTTAGTCAGTCCACAATGAGACACTTGGAACATTGAATTGAACGGGTAATTGAAGTTCATAGTCGCTGGTATGGGGAGCTTATGTATAGATGGCGCTAGCTGTACTGAATTTGAGTCAGTCTTGCATCTGTTCTGAAGGAGGGAGTTTTTGGGGCGGCTGAGTTATAAGCCTTGATTAGTTGGTTCTTCAGTTTACCCGTTGATTATATCAGAGCTTTTTAGATTCTTAAAATAAGTTGTTGCATACATTGCTGTTATTACTATAAGTGTTGGGCTTTAAAAAAGTTATAAAATCCTGTTTAAATGATCAAATCTGCACCTGAAGTTTGAGATACTCTATTCAACATTGAAATACCTTATACACATTTGAAAGACCTTATGCAGACTGCAATACTTTTCTGGTGTGTGGAATACCCCATGGAACTCTGGAATAGCTTTTGCATCTTAAAGTATATGCATCACGCATGAATGAGGTACCTTATGGAATACCCATGCATGTCAGAGTACTATTATGGAATACCCCATCCATGTCAGACTACCCACGCACTCGTGGGTACAGAGGACTCAAGATATCTTCAACTCGTGGAGTACATCTCAAAATACCACCATACCCACTTGGTCTTATTATAATAGTACTCTGACATGCATGGGTATTCCATAAGCTACCTCATTCATGCGTGATGCATATACTTTAAGATGCAAAAGCTATTCCAGAGACTCAGAGATGCGTGGCCTATCCCCAACCAACATTATCAGTATCACACTGAGCCTGTACTATCAGTTGCCCATGAGATATCGCAGCTCAAAAATTTCTGTGCCAACCTACCCCACCATTGGGCAGGTTGGCACATAAGGGGGGCAGGTTGGCACAAGTGACACCAGGAAATGTAACATTGTGAAATGACACTTTTAGTATTTTTCACATGTTCTGTGCAAAAATAGAACAATTTGTATGTACATTCTTACCATAAGGCCAGCCTGCCCTGCATGCTCAACAATCCCCAATTACCTTCTTTAGGCTGATGCAACAAATCTCAAAACACCAGTAAAGCATGGTGTACTCAGGAAAAGTTTAAAATTGTACAGTCCCTGCAACATACAATATCATTCAATTCAATAATGCAATGAATTATTGGTTTCCCATAAGTCACATTCATTTAACAAAGTGTGCCAACCTGCCCCTATGGCCGACTTAATGGCCGTGCCAACCTGCCCCAGCCTGTAATTTTCTGGTGATTTGTAATTTCAAGAAAAACTAAAATAATCCAGGTGACACATAGCACCCTTAAGTCAACATATTTGCAAAGTTTATCATAAGTCAATGAACTAGGTGAGGCCATCAGTCATTGATGTACACCTTTTTCCGTTTTATTGAAAAACCGCTTTTGGGCGTGCCAACCAGCCCCTGTGCGCTCCACAGCCAACATGTGTAAGCCGACACCCAAGATGTTCAGTTCAGTTCAGTTGGTGTGCATGCCAGGCCATGCCTGGATCAGCCAGGTTGCTCTACCCTCACAGGGGAGCTGCACTCGATCGAGTCCATAAGTTTTTCAATCCTAGCTGCTGTGTCCTTTAGTTTCATTGGGTCCTCTTCAAAAATATACTGGGTAGTCACCTTCCCTGTTGTGGTCCTGTCAATCTCTGTGCATTTTTCAAGGATGTGTTCCTGGTTTTCCTCCTCCCTTTTGCATATTCTGCAGGTTGAGTCCTGGAACATGTTCTTGAGGTTACTCTTCACTTTGAGCATCCTTGATCTTGCTCGGAAGATCACGCTGGCTTCAACTCTAGTGCATTTGTCTTGGTATTTTGCTCTCCTTCCCGCTGTGATTTCTTTTTTTTTCCAGGTAGAAGCCGGTTTTTGTTTTGCTTACTAGTTCCATGATTTTCTCTTTCGGGCATGTTTTGATGGCTTTCTTGATTTCTCTTTTCTGTCCTTCTTTGGTTTTGCTTAATTCTTTGTCGTTCGGTTGTTCCCAGTACTTGTTCCCTTTTTCTCTTATGTACGTTCCACCATCCTGTCTGGTCCTTGTCCTCACGTATCATTTTGAGGATTACGCTTTTGCTTCCCTCTATGTTGTCCATGTAGTTCATCTTGTTCATCTTCGATGTATAGGGGCTCCCAGGGTGTGCCTCTCGGCACCACTAGGACTCTTTTTATCATTTTATCTGCAATTTTCTTCATTTTTTTAATGTCTTTTACACTTGGGGTAACTGGTTCCCATCCGTACGTCAGGATCGGGAGTATGCAGGAGTTAAGGCGTTCCCACATCGCTTTTAGCTCAATGTTCTTTTGGTCCACACTCCTTGCTATTGACATGGCAGTATTGTACGCTGCCTCGGATTTTCTTTTTGATTCCATGATATGGCCGTCCATGTTATTCTCCTTCGTGAATATGCTGCCCAGGTACTTGTACTTGTCACAGTATCCCAGTTTCATGTCGCCCAGGTGGAATTCTGTTTCAGGTAGTTTTCTACCTATTAGATGGTTGATTTTCCTTAAAGGTCTTATCATGGTCACAAAATTTGGTAACACCACATTTCTGTACGCCACTTCAGCTTCCCGCATATTAGGGTGTGCCAACCTGCCCCTGTGCCAACCAGCCCCGCTCTCCCCTACATGTCTACAAGGTACATTTATGAAGGTTCAATGGTCTACAAAATGATAATTATGTGCCAATATGTATTTGAAGTTGTGGTTAGGGACCGTTCAGAATTTATGACTGGGGGTGGAGTTTTGCTGGAACTTCCCGCCCCCCTTGAGTTTCATGTGGATTTTTAGTACCCCACCCCTAGGTTTCTTGCTTATTTTTAGTACCCCCCCCCCCTCGACATTCAAAGGAATACACACATATATACTGTCATACATGGCCACGCGTACAGATTCGCGTGATTTCGCGGATTTTGCCTGTAAAAAAGTCCAAATAAAAAGAGTTCAAATGCGTGTTTTTTAACATTTTTTCTTTGTTAAAATTTCTTGCCTCCCCTTGGAAGTGTTGTCAAAAATTAATCCCCCCCCTTGAAACACGTGTGAAAAGTTAGTACCCCCTTGGCCAAACTCCCAACCGAGTCATAAATTCTGAACGGTCCCTCACTAAATGCATTGAACTTGGGACAACCCAATGAATGTGGTGAAATACATAGGCCTATATATGCTCTGTGACAGAACACAACCAACCCATCCAGCCATCTACATTACATGCATGGATGTCTCTTTACCCCACCTGTAAAATAGGGTGAGACCTTGTACTTAGGGTGGGGTAACTGAACTCAGAGCTTTGCATCTTGTTAGGTTGAAATGCTTGAGTTCACATTGTGATTCTTGGCCTCAAATAGCCCAATGTTCATAAAATGTCATGCTGTTGAACTCTGTTTGTTGTTGTTGTTCATAGTAACATGTAATATCTAATAACTATAATAGATCATGGATTAATGGATCTACAAGATGTGATTAAGAAGTGAAAGTGATTTTGTTGTAGTCTAGTCTTCCTCTATTTGAGGTAAGTGCATTTTAGACTTTTTAGTTTATTTGTAGCTGGACCCCACCATTTTGTGATTTAACAGAATTCTATGCTGTGATCTTACTGAAAAATTGCATACCAACGACCTGGGCCTTGTTGGAAAGTGATTATGTGACTACCTGCCATTTTATGATCGTATTTCAGCAATTGTTGGTTCAAAATATATATTGGGGGTAAACTTAATCAGAGCTTGTCTTACTGGTTTAATATAGATGCAAAATAAAACTAACCTAAAAGAGGTGTTTCACTGTTTCAATCTAATGTTTAACAACATTTGAATTAAAACTTCAAAGTATAAAATTGTTGCCCTTGATTAAGGATTCATAGATAACTATGTAGAATAGTAGATAATTATGTTGATAGGTACATATGGGATATATATTTTGAAATAACTATATATAAGGTTACACAATGGCAGACTCCACCCCACCCCCCCCCAAACATATGCACATTGTAATATATATATTGTTAAATTCACCAGATAATTATTACAGCAAAACACATTAATATAGAATTAAAGTGGACTGTGGCACTGTGAAAATGGCACTTCGTGTGTCATCATGCTGATGATTTGTCATGATCAAACCAATACTTTCAATGTTAATTTGATTGAAGGAGACTTATCCCACTTGTTGGTGACAGCCAAACGAAAGGATTATGCTTCTGATTTTCACTCTAAAATTTGTTATGAGAAGTCAAATGGCTTACTCTTGATCATGACTAATCAAACAGCCTCTATGTTTCCCATGTTGAAAGTAGAGAAGATGACACTTCATAGTCTATCATGAGTCACAAAGTGCTATTTTCACAGTACCACAGTCCACTTTAATTCTTTATCAAAGTGTTTCGCTGTAAGTCTTAACCCAAGTTGTCGTCTGGTGTTATATATTCTTGGTTAGAGAAATTCATGTCATGAATAGGGGGTTCAAATTCCTTTGATTTGTTGGGTATTCACCAAGCAGAACCTATTGTATGGTATGGGATCTTTATGAATGTGGTATAATGTATCTTCTCAGGTGTTGTCATTTTGCCATACACGCCCCATGGCACACTCCACTCACCCCAGTGCACACGACCTTGGGCCAGTTCACTGAACTCTTGAGTTCTTGGGAAACCATTAGGGGCTCACCAGATGATCCTTGGCGGGGGGGGGGGGGAGGGGGTTATGGCTTTTGATTTAAAAAAAAAGGTTTTTTCCCACTTGACACTGATATGGAAATAAAATTGTACAGCACATGAAAAAAAATGACCAGTTTCCACCTACACCTTGGATACCGTAATGTTAAAATTGCAATACATTTTTTGATTAAGGAACAAATATTTTTGAACGTCGCATGCTTGAAAGTTCAAATTTGTATTTTTTTTTTTATTAAATACAAAAGAGCAAACATTAGTTGTCAAGCTATTTCCAGAGGATAAATAAATAAATTTATTGTGAGCAGCATTCCGCGAAATAAATAACTTTCGGTTCAGGAAAACTCCAACCACACACCAAGTCCTGAATATGTATAGTCGCCCCTAAAATAATGATTATTTTAATTAAAAGGCCTAGGAATATGCTGTATAAACAGGTTCTTGGATATCAACACTTTGTAATGCACCAGACAATTTGTTATATTTTCTCTTGTAATTTTATATGATATATATTATATATATACATTTTGGTTCTGACTTTTGATAGACATTGAAATTCTGACTCTTAGTACCCTGTGAGTCATTTATTTATATGGAAAATCTGTTCTTTATTTACATGTGGCAAAGAATTTAAAATTGGCCAAAGTGTATAGCTGTCAAATTGAGAAATGTCGTTCATGAGCCACCTGTTTTTGCCACTTTCAGGATTGCCTCTCGATAACAGCCAGTTATTTGGCCGTAGAGGCATCAACCCGCAAAATGAAAGTTTTTGTATGAATGTGTGACTATCTCTATGAATGAATATGTATTGTATACATGTGAGTGTTATTAGGCCTACGTAAGTAAATGTCTATTGTCTGTCGGTCTGGTTTCAGATGGCGCCTCCTGTAATCTGGTTTCTGAAACGACTTGCCGTTGCAGTTGTGGCGGCCATCTTGATTGTCTGTATGGCGTACAATGTGGTCACTCTGCGGTCAAAAAAATTACAACGTATTGAACTTCGGAAAAGAGACCTGGAACCAGTGTTAGTCGGGAAGGAGAAGAAGTTATATGTCAGACTGGTCTCTAGGATGGGGAATCATCATTTTCAGGTTCGTTCGGAAACTTAAAATAATAACTCAGAGAAGTGGCAAATCTCAACTTGTGTGGCAAAACAAAAAATAATTGTAACTTGATTGGTGGTCCACCCACCTTTTTGGTTATGGTATGCAAATACTCGGATGCATCCCTATCAAAACCACTATTATATCTTGTTTCATTTGTCGAAAGTTGAGTATATTGTTGTCGGTTTTGGAGAAAATAAAATATAATATATAATCTACCCAATGGAGTATGGATTGGATACTGCAACGTAATAGTCTTATCTATTTCAGATTGCCACATTAATCGCTCTGGCAGGACAGACAGGGCGCACACCAGTGTTGACCAGTGGGTCGGGGGATGACATTTTCGTACTTTATCCAGATCTGACCATCCCCGTCTTAGATACGGTCACAGTGGCTGTAGACAAGAAGATGAACGAAAACCGAACTGTTTCCTACAGTGAAAATCTTATAGCGGACCTCAAAGCCCAACCAGGCGACGTAAAAATCTGCTGTTTCTTCGAAAGCTGGAGGTACTTCTGGCCTGATTATGAACGTAAGCAAAAATTCCTTTTACCGTTTGGGTTGATTCTCTGATTGATGCCATATTTATTTATCTTTCTGTCCAAATGTGTCAATCCTACTTAGGCCGATATGCAGCGAAAACCTCATAGCAGACCTTAACTTCTTTGAGTGAAAATGTCTTTTTGTGGAAAAGGCCAGACATAACTGTTCTTTAGCTTCTCAGATAGACCGACCCAACAGATTTTCTGACTATAGAAAAAATGTTTTAATCAAATTTACTTTCAAAAAAACGGATATTACAATATTTTTTTTGTCCAATGCTGACCGACCCTAAAGAAATTACCTCAAGCAGATCCAAGAAGCTAAAGATCAATTATGTTCGGCCTAGGCTTTGACATTCTGCTCCGACATTCATTATGTGGAATTTTACCTTTTTTGCAGAAGAGGTCAGAAAACAATTTTCTGTGTCAAGAGAAATCTTGAGTAATGCGAATGACCACTTGTGGTCGTTGATTGCATCATTGGGAGATGAGATGGTAGAGGCTGCTCGACAAAAAGATGTCACATTTGTTGGGGTGCATGTACGAAGAGGGGATAAGGTAGGATTATGTTCGCTTAATTGTAACTGGTAACATATTGATGACTCATGACAAGATATATTGTAGGGGAAGGTGAGGGTAGGTCTGGTTGTAGTGTTCTTGGCTGCCGATCGCTTGGTCCAGGGTTCGAATCCATTTTCAGGAAAAACGTCATTGTTAAACTCATTGTACAATGTAAACCCAGGGTTCAGTCCAGTACCATAGACTAGGAAAGTGCAAAAATACAGGACGTAAAGCCCCAATCATCCATCCATCCATCCGGTACACTGGGACAGCAATACCATTCTCATGTGGAATTTTTGGGCCCTTATTAGAGTGGGGTATAACCGATTCGATTTAGAATGCCTACCGAAATAGTGGTTGAGTCCTTCAAAGAGGGACTATGGTGGATAACTCAAGAGGCCTTTAGAATGACCTCACATGCTGACCAACTCCTAAATCTTGTACATGTATGCTGCTATACTCTTTCTTAAATATTTCATATTTATGGCTAAGAGTGCCCAATGTCAATAATAACGCGAAGCATTTTTTCATGTTCTTGATCTTTTTTCTTTTATTTTCAGCTTAAAAGTGCCTATGGCTTCCAAATAGCACCTCTGTCGTACTTCAAAAATAGCATAATTTACTTCCGAAAAAAGTACTCGGACCGCAAATTAGTTTTTGTTGTCACCTCGGATGAGAGGAAATGGGTGAAAGAAAACATCAAGGGTAGTAATGTAGTTTTCTCAGAACTGCAAGAAGCTTACGAAGACTTTGCTTTATTGACTATTTGTAATCACACTATATCCAGTGTTGGAACATTCTCGTGGTGGGCGGGATTTCTCGCTGGCGGTGACGTGCTATATTACAAACATCCCACGAGGGAAGGAACCTTAAAACATGAACGTTTTAAGCCACAAGACTTTTATTTACCTAAATGGATTCCTTATGAATAAGTTTTCTGGAAGGAAAAATACTCTATAATGTGCAATTGAACTCTTGTATTGAGTCTATTGACATAGCCATGGGAAGTCCTAGGTTTCTGATTTCAATTCTACTGCAATACTTCCAGCCAAAATGGATTATGAATGGATTTTTACATTCCCTTGATAGCATGACGTTATCCTATGACATTAAACTGCAATATTTAAAGTATCATGACATTCCTGCATTTATACTTGCCAAAATGGAATTTATATTATATTAAAGCTGTTTTTGTAAACAGAATACCATAATTTTTTGGTGGATTGAATCTCCTCTAATGTAATATTGATTAATCCCAAAATGTGTTCTGGTTTTAGGGTATCCTCAATTTTCCAATTTCCACAGCAATATTTTTCTCAATGGATTATTTTCTTGTGATAGGAAATTCTGTAATATTGGTCACTGACAGGAGAATTGGACCGTGGTAATAGATCTGTATGTATTTTGAATTTAGGAAGATTTAGCTGCAGGTGTCATATTTAATATAATCTGTAATGTAATTGGCATTTACCAAGATTTAGTTGCAAACTTGTCTCATATTCAATATATCTGCTGTTACATAATGTATTTGGCATTTACCAGGATTTAGTTGCAAACTTGTCTCATATTCAATATATCTGTAATGTATTTGGCATTTACCAGGATTTAGTTGCAAACTTGTCTCATATTCAATATATCTGTAATGTATTTGGCATTTACCAGGATTTAGCTGCTGCAATTTTTTTTCATATTCAATTATCTGTAATGTATTTGGCATTTACCATGGTTTAGCTGCAAACTTGTCTCATTTCCAATATATCTGTGATGTATTTGGCATTTACCAGGATTTAGTTGCAAACTTGTCTAATATTCAATATATATATCTGTAATGTATTTGGCATTTACCAGGATTTAGTTGCAAACTTGTCTTATATTCAATATATATATCTGTAATGTATTTGACATTTACCAGGATTTAGTTGCAAACTTGTCTCATATTCAATATATCTGTAATGTATTTGGCATCACCAGGATTTAGCTGCAAACTTGTCGCAAACTATATCTATGATGTATTTAGCATTTACCAAGATTTAGTTGCAAACCTGTCTCCTATTCAATATATCTGTAGGTATTTGGCATATACCAGGATTTAGCTGCAAACATATCACATATTCAATATATCTGTGACGTATTTGGCATTTACCAGGATTTAGTTGCAGACTTGTCCGATATTCAATATATCTGCGATGTATTTGGGATTTACAAGGATTTAATTGCAAACATGTCTCATGTTCAATATATCTAATGTGGTTGGCATATACCAGGATTTAATTGCAAACATGTCTTATATTCAATATATTTGTGATGTATTTGGCATCACCAGGATTTAATTGCAAACATGTCTCATATTCAATATATCTGTAATGTATTTGGCATTTACCAGGATTTAATTGCAAACACGTCTCATATTCAATATATCTGCGATGTATTTGGCATTTACCAGGATTTTGTTGCAAACTTGTCTAATATTCAATATATCTGTTATATATTTGGCATTTACCTGGATTTAGTTGCTAACCTGTCTCATATTCAATATGTCTGTAAGTATTTGGCATTTACCAGGATTTAGTTGCAAACTTGTCTCATATTCAGTATATCTGTAATGTATTTGGCATCATCAGGATTTAATTGCAAACTTGTCTCATATTCAATATATATCTGTAATATATTTGGCATTTACTAGGATTTAGTTGCAAACTTGTCTCATATTCAATATATATCTGTAATGTATTTGGCATTTACCAGGATTTAATTGCAAACATGTCTCATGTTCAATATATCTAATGTGGTTGGCATTTACCAGGATTTAATTGCAAACATGTCTTATATTCAATATATTTGTGATGTATTTGGCATCACCAGGATTTAATTGCAAACATGTCTCATATTCTATATATCTATAATGTATTTGGCATTTACCAGGATTTAGTTGTAAACTTGTCTTATATTCAATATATCTGTAATGTATTTGGCATTTACCAGGATTTAATTGCAAACATGTCTTATATTCAATAGGGGAGATGGGGGTTAGTTGAATCGCGGGGTTAGTTGAAATTTGGCCTAAAATCTGCTGTATTTTAAATTTTTGACCAAACTGGTACTTTTGGTAGATACCCTGCTTATTGGCACATGTTATCATACCTTTATTCATTAAAAATTCCAAAATGCAAATTCTGTAGGCAAGAAAGTTTGTTTTTTGGGTGCTCTAGTGACTTGTTTGCTCAATCTTCGAGGGGGGTTATTCTATAGCTATGATTTTAATCCAGGTGAGCTAACCTTGTTTCTAAATAAGTAAATCCATGCCTAATCCACACCCAGAAGCTTTTTGTTGTTTGACTTTGATAAGACTGAAAAATAAGACAATATTGTGTTCCAGATGTGATGGGGTTAGTTGAATCATGCATGGTGGAGTTGGCCGTAACATAGATTTCAAGTGTTCAAATTGCCTTGCAAGTCATTGTTAGTTGGCGTTACTGCAATTTAGAACTACTACAGTGCATGTTTGCATTGCAGAAAGGGAAATACGGAAAAACCAGCTTTTTTGCCAAAAATAGACAAAAAAATTAGTAAATTACAGCATACAATTTCTTTTCAAATGAGTGTTGTACTGAAGCTGGTGGTCATCATAGGGATATCAGTTATGCAAAGGAAACCCCTTTTATAAGAAGTTGTCTCCAAATTTTTATGGCGCTTCAACTAACCCCGGGGTCGGGTTAGTTGAATCAAAATTTTTTCTGGAAGTTTGTGTCTGTGACACAAATTTTAATAATCATTTACAATATCTCTTGGGCTGATCATTGAGTTAAACACGCTCACTATCACATGCTAAAATTTGGTATGAATATCTCGTACCGTTTGCTCTCCAGAGCAAAAATAAAAATGAGTGTGCCAACTAACCCCAGTCTCCCCTATATCTGTAATGTATTTGGCATCACCAGGATTTAGTTGCAAACTTGTCTCATATTCAATATATCTGCTATGTATTTGGCATTTACCAGGATTTAATTGCAAACTTGTCTAATATTCAATATATGTGTAATGTATTTGGCATTTACCAGGATTTAGTTGCAAACATGTCTCATATTCAATATATCTGTGATGTATTTGGCATTTACCAGGATTTAGTTGCAAACTTTTCTCATATTCAATATATCTGTAATGTATTTGGCATTTACCAGGATTTAGTTGCAAACTTGTCTCATATTCAATATATCTGTAATGTATTTGGCATTTACCAGGATTTAGTTGCAAACTTGTCTCATATTCAATATATTTGCTATGTATTTGGCATTTACCCGGATTTAGTTGCAAACTTGTCTCATATTCAATATATCTGTAATGTATTTGGCATTTACCAGGATTTAGTTGCAAACTTGTCTCATATTCAATATATCTGTAATGTATTTGGCATTTACCAGGATTTAGTTGCAAACTTGTCTCATATTCAATATATCTGTAATGTATTTGGCATTTACCAGGATTTAGTTGCAAACTTGTCTCATATTCAATATATATCTGTAATGTATTTTGCATTTACCAGGATTTAGTGACAAACTTGTCTCATGTTCAATATTTCTGTAATGTATTTGGCATTTACCAGGATTTAGCTGCTGCAATTTTTTTTCATATTCAATTATATCTGTAATGTATTTGACATTTACCTGCCAACTTGTCCTTTGTTCAATATATCTTAATGTATTTGGCATTTACCAAGATTTAGATGCAAAATTGTCTCATCTTCAATATATATCTGTGATGTATTTTCTTTCACCAGGATTCAACTGCAGTCTTATATATTTAATATATCATATTTGCATTCACCAGGACTTAGCTGCTACCGGTGGTGTAATATCTTTCTGTAAAAGTTGTATCTAGGCTATTGTAAAAATTATCATAAAGATCTGATCTTTCATGATTGCATGCTTCTGCTTCACTCTCCTTTTTCCTAGGCCTGTATTTGTTTGTTTGTGTTGGTTTTGTAACTTTTGTTTTGGTTGTTGACAATAAACATGACTGTGATGCTTTGACTTTGTGTTAGCTTGTGTCTTCAAAATAACAATGATAGTTTTGATTTTTAACACAAATCTACTCAGAAGGTACATTTTACTGCTGAACTGCAGCTACCAGCTGCTGATTTGCAGTTCCATGAAGTCATTGTGCTAAATCAAAATAATATATCACTAGCATAACACCCGTGAAGACATGAGAGGATAAGGACAAATATAGCAAAAACATCACTTCAATTTCTTTGACTGTAATTACAGACGGCAAATATATAGGCAAGGTGCATGCACGTTTTCTGAACTGAGAAATCAGTAGTTTGAGAGGGATGGATTGAGGGGTCCATGAATGAATATGAGATAATAATAGCAAAGTAAGTTACCCGTAGATTGGAAAGAACATACAGAAAGATAGATACATGCATTTTGTTTAGGATAAAAATGTACTGCATAGATGAATTAGTTGCAGATTACCCATAGATGCAGATTGGAATAGAAGAGAACAGAGCAGAAGTAAAGGAACAACTGGTAGAGACCCTGCAGCTGCTGGCCTCTTGTGTATTGTACATGAAACAGCTTAATAGTAATTATCATTAATTAGGACATTTGGAGGAATGCAATGGCATTGAAAAGGGGAGAGTTTTGCCGTAGAAGGTCAAGGAAGGTTGGGTGTAAATGAGAAGATCAGGCATTGAGTATAACTTGAGAGAAATCCCGTACGTTATCATTTTAATATAAGAGATTGGTTTTAGTGCTGATGAAGGCAATGTGCTCGGAGGGTAACACCAGTTTGGCTGCTTTAAGAGCTTTTTTCATGTTGCATGAACCTCCTGACATTGTGTGTTGGGTCTTAAGGGCATATATATATTATTGAGAAAAAGATTTAATTAAGTTACTTCAAATGGTAGTGTCCGTCGGAAGTTTTTCAGGCTTTCTGAATGCTGCTCGCGGTCAGCTAATACATATATAGTAAGTAAGGCTCGGTAATGTCACACGCTTCTACAAAATTACCCTTTTTGCTTCTTTTTTTTCATGCCCCAAGCATTCTCATGCCCCAAGCATTCTCCTCTGGATAAAAAATAAGTTTCATAAATAGGTCAAACAGAGTCCGAGAAATGTTTTTTCGCCTTTTAAACTGGTTACCATGGCAACCATTCATCACAAAAATGCAAAATTACCTGAAATTATCTAATTTAGTTAAAACCTATCTTTCGATACCAAATATGAACCATTATTCTAAAAATTGCAAAAAGTGCCCTTGTCACCCGTACCTCCCCTTAAAGTTTTTGTCATTTTTGCTTGACTTTGAAAAATAAAAAACAAGTTTTTGGCGCGTAATTTTAATACAACTAGAAAACAATTAACCAGGTACTTTCACAAGGGTGCAAATGACTTGACTGGCTATTTGATTTAGCCAGACAGTGATTAATTGTGGGCTTAACCAGCACTCCGTGTAAATATTGGGCGGAGCCTTTCGGATGATGTTCTCAGAATTTCCTGAAATTTTGCAAAAAGTTTATTTTACCTAATTATAGCTCAGTGGCAGGGTCAAAATTGGTCAAAAAAATGTTTCCTTTTCGGGGCTACCCATTGAAAAATGAATGTTTTTGGCCTTCGGACGGCCTTAATTTCATCAAAATTAATGAAAATTAAGGCATATTTTGTCCATCAAAATTTCACACTTATGATAAAGATAGGAACACAAGTGATACATCATTTTAAAGGGATATGTCATAACATTGCAAAAGTGATGTCATAACAAAGAATGTTTTGGTTGCTAAGCAGTGTCACCATGGCAACTGCATGCAAGTTTTGAAATTTTTTCATTGACCTAAAATAGACCATTTTTCAAGGCCATATATCTCCCATGATAACACCTAAAAAATTTAGGTGAAAATATCACCAGAAAGCTCACCTCCTGTGCTATATTAAACAACAATAAAACAGCTCTGAAACAATGAACCCTTCTTTTTATAGCCATTGACATTTTTTGTTAATTTTCATGATTTTTTCGATTTTTTGACCGAAAATTGCCCTCTTAATCACCTATGACTGGGAAAACCATGCCAATTCCACTCAAAAGACAAAATGTTTATTATTGATATTGGATGGAAATATTATTTAGGAAATAATAAAAATCATTAGAAAGCAGAAAAAATGTTCTATATGCAAATTACTACCGCCATTATTGAAAATTATAATTTTCACAATATCTCGGCTATTATCCCACTCTGCAACAAATTTATGGTGTCTAACCCTACGTTTTAAGGGTCAAAGAATAATTTAGGACTATCTTGAAAGGTGTCAAATAGGTGTAGATTAATATAATGTGACCTGGTTCTCAAAAATGAGTTCAAATGTGGCAATATCTACTTCCACGAAATGAGTCAAGAGGGGTTCATTGTCGCTGATTTTGGGTGCATTGATTCCTAATTATTTGATTATAATAGGCTTCATTTGTGTGAAGAGGGATATTGGAGGCAAATTTGTTAAAAGAACATAAATTTAAATAACATATACCAATCTGTTCATTTTACTACAAATTGGCCAATGCTATTCAATAGAGAAGCATTTTCAACTGTTCGACCCATATATATGCATCTTTTAAAGCACCATGGGAAACTGATTGTTATTTGCGCCCAATTTGATAGGTTATATCATGCAGATATTTTGTGCGCGGCTATTATTAGAACTCAGTGGTCATATTGGGGTAATTTTGATTGAGAGAAGGTCTATAATAATAGTAAGAAAGTTTGGCGCTTCCAACAAACATTGTCAGAAATGTATCTTTTAATGGCTAGGTCTACACTGTGTCCCAAAAGTTCTTTCACCTCTTACTTAGCTATCTGTTCACTTTTAAAAATGGTAAAAGTTTCATTTTTTGGGCATATTAAATATTCATTTTCAATACCAAACACTTTTATACAGTGCTGTTCCTTTGACTTTGCCATGGTTTTGAAATTTTGAAGTATGAAGTAAATATTAGCCTCCTAATTCAATTCTTTTAGGAGAGTGAGGATGGAGTTACAAAAAGGCATCCCATCTGAAAATGGTCAAAGATTTTGATTTGAAAATAAGTCAAGATGACCTGGCAATATTGTCTTCCTCATGTTTGAGATTTGAAATTTCTTTGAAATATTATTTATACCGAAAAATAACAATCTGCTTCAGAACTACATATAGACGCACTACATGTAGAGCTATTCCGCTGCACAACACCGCATCGTTCTTTTGGGGTTTCATGAAGGTTTCTTCATTTTTCCCTAGTGTGAAACCATTTTAGTACTGAAATATACTTATTAATGAGATTGACACATTCATTTGTACTCTTAACTGTTGTATTGGATTTACTGAAGCCGTAGATCCCTCCTGGCCCAGGGTATGCATGATAACTTCATGTACTTGGCGTAGAGCACTCATCTTAATTTTTGGATGGTTGGTGGAAAAAAATCTTTGGTAAAAGGGACTTTCCAATGCATATCCCTGGTTTTCAGCCATTTCCACTGGAAAATATACCATGTCGCAGCTTTGGAAACACTTGTTTTTCTTTGCATATTCATGTAAGTCTATTCAACTGGAAGATACATCATTTGTTGGGCATGCTAATTTATATTTCACATTTGGAGAGATCCACTGTCTCCTCAGACATGTGTTGCTAAAGTTTCGAGAGGATGCAGCCAATATTTTCGCTTTTGTGCAGTAGCATTTTAAACATGCCCATATGAATTGGTTCCAGACATTATTGAGCTGCTTGACATTTATCAAAATATATATTCTATACTCTTTCCGAAGGTCTATAGAGGCTCAGTCAGGCATTTACCAGGAATGACTAATTAGTCTGCTTCAGGTTTTTCTGAATATCAATTGACCAATAATAGAGTGTGGCTTTGGTCTTGCTATCAATCTTTTAGTGGAGACCAAAAATTTGCGGCATGTCCACTTGAAGTCGTTGTCATCACGAACATGGTCTATTCGTCAACACCAAAATGACAATTAATATCATCCAAACAATTTCAAATTACCATTATCATGTTTGTCGGGTAGACAGAAGTCCAGAGGTCAACCTTTAAAGGTATTATCCTATTGAGGTATCCCGTCTTGAAGAGACAGCAGCTTGGTGGCCAAGTGGCTTTGGTATCCGCTTGCTCCGCTGAAGGTCTTTGCTTGCAAGAGTTCAAACCCGGGTGGGGAACCCAAAATGTTCAGTGTACCTTCATGAGTAAAATCCCGGCTGGAAGTCGTTCGGATGAGACTTTAAATTGGCGGCCCCTTGTATCAGTGTCTATGCTGGGCAAGTAAAAGATCCCTCACATGGGGTAAATGTGTAACATGTTGAGGACTCCTGCTCTCTCTCTCATCTCATCAATCAACCCTTGTGAGCGCCCAGAACTGGGCTTAGAGAGGGCTGCACTTACCATATCTATCTATCTATCTATCTATCTATCTTCAAGCAGAATTGTTGGAGGAAGTGAGGTGAACAAACTTTTGGGACGCAGTGTACAAAGCTGCTCATTATATGAATTTTGGGGTTTGTTGGATCAGAAAATTCATAGCTGAGTTGGATTTGGTAATATGACTGATTTTGGCCAACAGAATCTTGAATTGGCTGGGAAACAATTATTCCTAAGTTTAATGTGAGCTTTATAAAATCATATCCCTCATCAAGCTAATTATGGTCAAGGACAGGTGATACAATTTGAAGAATTCAGAGATAATTTTAAAAGTCATTTGAAAGGGCAACTGTCTGATCAATGCTTGTTGTTGTTTTGTATACATGTATAGCTAACGCAGTGCCCACACTTTAATTATGCCATAGCAAATGTGAAGCATTTCATGTTTATATTTTTCATTATTTGATTGCACACAAATTTATGTTGGTGTAAAAACGAGCATATACGAGTTTGTGAACATGAGAAAACGAGTATAAGTACCTGTGTACGTGTTATAACTAACTCTCCTGAATGTGCTTTATTTTGTTTAGTTTATTTTAGGGAGTTCAGAATTACAATATTCATAGTTGCACTTTTATAATTCGTGTTACACGAATGCTTACTTTGTGTGTATATGTTCGTAATTGCAAGGTTTACAAATTTGTCCGCATGCAATATATTGAAAAATATACACCTCAGCGTTTTCCACCTGGCAATTAGAGAATGAAAAAAAATCTAGTCAGTGTGCGAAATTTCAGAACACTACTGTAACAAAATTTCGGAACACTACTGTAATATTAAGTGGAGAAATGGCAAAAAAATGTGAAAAGAGCTGGTGGTGCAATCGGCCATATTTTGAATCAAAGATGACCGCGTTTATAAAGGGGTGATAAAAGGTCTATTCATATATATATATATATGTTCCCAATCCATATCCACAAGCCAATACCTGTACCAAATTTCATCACTCTAAGCGAAATATTAAGGGCATAGTGGGTAATTCAAGAATGAAGAAAGATGCTGCCAAAATAACCACCGCAAAATATCCACCATCTTGGATTTCTTATCATCTTCCCAATCCACACCCACAGGCCAATACCCGTACCAAACTTCATAACTCTAAGTGAAAATACTATGGTCACAAATAGGGATGGGTACTGCAGCGGACCGAACCGAGGTATCGATTTGCTACATGGTGTACTGGACGAGTTAAAAAAGGGTCCAAATGGTTGCCAAAGTGACATATATTCCATCTGATGAATTCTGATGTTACAGTAGACGAAATAATAATGCTTACATTCACTGCTATTTCAGGTTATCATGACTAATCAATGATGTCATTCCCTATACCTGCCATGTTAATGGCAATGCATTCTATTACTCATAAATGTGTCAGTGACTCAGAGTCTATACATACCATGTAATTGCTTGTGAGTAATAGTCTCACCAATGACCTCACTTATTTCTCTCTGAGTTTGAGCCTGCAAGTGTTTTGGGGGAAACTGTAATATTGAGTAAAACATGCAGGATTAGAATGATTGTTGCTGATCTTACACAAAAGAGACATTAGCAAGATAAAAGAATATATATATATAATATTCATGTATATATGTTTTACACTCAAAGCTGTTATAGGATAATTGTTATGAGTTGGTTGGAAGCAGATGTACAAGATCCCAAACAAACATTGCCAAGTGTGAACATATATTAGGGTGGAGTGAAAAAAATGAAAAATGTCAAAAATTTAAAAAACAGCAGGTCTAGATGCTTGTCAATTGGTCCAAAACTCACATTTTCAGTGATTTTTGGGAGCTGCAGTAAAAATTGACGGTGCACTTCAAGATTAAAGAAAGCACTGAAAATGTCTTTTTGCCAAAGTCGCGGTTACGCATATCTTAAAGGATATGGAATACACAACAAAATAGGTTGAATATTTGGAATCAGTGAAAAATTCCCCCACAAAATGAGTACCAACATGATATACTTATCTTCAGTTCAGGCTAGTCCAAACCACTCAAATTAACCTGAAATCGTCATAAATTGTTACCACTCATAAAATGACTCAAAATTCGACTTCTCTACCACAAAATACCAGTACCCATTGCCAGATACTCCCTTTTCTTGTTTTCACTATTGCTAATAGTAACAAAATACGTAAAACTTATTTCCATTGCCACTTGTTCTTGTTATACATGTATTAGTTTATAACATAAACGTACATATACATGTAGTTAAAAATCATTCTGGTCAGGGTCCATGATGACATTTGTATTATAGTTCATGCTTTTATTTTACCATTGTGTATTTTTATATGATTATGTGCTTTTAGAAAAATGGATCCCATAGTGTTAATACAGCACAGTATACTTAGCAAAGGTGACAAATGAATTTGCAGATCATATCTGTAAAGTACTCAGTCGGAATATCTTTTAAAATGTACAACTTCTGAAGTCACACAGATTTAACAAAAAGTGGTTAAGAACTGGTAGTTTCAAATGTTCACTGCAATGGGTATTTAACCAAAAAGAGAATAATTAAAAATGATATTCTATTTTACCCTCATGGGGATTATACACAAAATTGTCTCAATTGCATGGCCAATTTGAACATTCCATGTTCACTGCTGGACTATAGAGCAGTATCCATTTTCTCACCAACTTATATGTGTGACTGTGTCTAATGCATCCTGATATCTCTTACTGCATCAAAGCTTTATTGATTCATCAATTTACTGAATGGTTGTTACATGAAATAGATTTGAAACAAGTAAATATTATGACGGCAATCTCTTTAATGGGACTTATCACTTCCGCTATTGTACAATTTAAAAGCTTTCAGTTCCATCAGTAATGATATGACTTCAGTTCCTCCATCACTGCAGCCAACATCTGGTCACAATCTCAAAATATGAATAAGTTAAATTGAAGTCTAAAAATTGTTAAAGGACAGTCTTGAAACTGACACAGCAAAGGCTAGTGAAAAATGGTTTGTCAGGGAATACAATGTTTATTTTTACTTTCCGATATGTACAAATTGTACATACTATGTTGCTCATTGTGTTACAAAATGTTACATGATTCACCTAATTTTCAATATACTCCAAATCTATCTACACTTTGATATCTTACTAATTATTTGAACAACATGATATCACTCATCTGATTGAATTACAAAATTTAGGGTAGATAACATATTGAGTGAAACCTCTGTTTTTGACCTATCATATTATTGAAACAAGAGGTCAATATGACTGTGCCTCTCTCCCTAAATGATTACTTTGGGTCAAACTTGAAAGTTTTTGCACATCTAGAATTTAATTTTAGAGTCTATAGAAGCTATCTTGAAAGTTTCAAGCTTTTGTCTTTAAATGGACAATCCTTTTGGCTGTTTGTCTGAGCGGAGCATTTTTATGCAGTTCTTACAGCACTTGCTGACCACTGCTAATATAAGTAGGTATGGCATGTTGGTACTCATTTTGAAGGAAATTTTATTCTGAATTCAAATATATAACTTTCATGGCTGTACCTTCAACCTAGGCCAAAATACGGCTAACCGCGGATTTACCAAAACCCACTTTTATGGCATATCTTTGATCCTGAAGTGCACCGTCAATTTTCACTAAAGCTCGAAAATAAAAATGGAATTGCAAGTTTGGTGCCAATTGCCAAGTATCTAGACCTGCTGTTTTTTAAATTTCAATTTTCACTCCACCCTAAATGACACATCAACAGCTCTACTTCTGACTCACATGCTACCTCTCCTATATTCATCATTGCAGTGATACACATCACTGGTAACATATAAATGTCACTAAGTTCCCTATGTGTCGGTGAATAAATCACCTGTTTCAATGATGAAGATTGGAGCAACACCTTCAATGACATCATTGACACTCTGAAAACAGCTAGGTGTAAGCACTTGAAGTTCGTCTACTGTAACATTGTTGATATCGGATCTGTCTCTCTCTATCTCATTACAATACAGAATATTAAAGAATGGACAAATTCCTGTCTATGTGCCAAATTTCATGATTCTACTCTAACTAGAAAATGGAGAAATAGCTAAAAATGACATTTTCTTTATTCACAAAACATTTAAACCAGCAAAAAAAAAGTGTTGCCACAGCAAGATTTTATCAACATACAAGCCTACAGTACTTTTTATCAATTTTGGGGCTTGGACTTTCAAACATAACAGTCTGTCACTTTGATATAGAAAGAGAGCGGACTGTTTCTCTACGAAAATGTCACTTCGTGTGTCATTGTGTTGGTGATTTGTCATGATCAGACCCATTACTTTCAATGTTTTAAATTTAATTTGATTGAAGTAGACTTATAAATCCCTTTTGTAGGTGACAGCCAAACAAAAGGATTATGCATCTGATTTTCACTCTAAAATCAGTTATGACAAGTCAAATGGCCTTCTCTTGATCATGAATAATCAAACAGCCTCTATGTTTCCCATGTCGAAAGTAGAAAAGATGACTCTTCATCGGCTATCATGAGTCACAAAGTGCATTTTTCATAGTGAATTGGTCGTCTCTTGTTTCAATATCAAAGTGACAACTGTAAAAAACATGCTGGTTACTGAAGTATTCTTCCTGTCATTGATGTTATTTTGTGGCAAGTCAGCAAGCTATGACAGTTTTGTCATTCAAACTGTTGCTATGGCAATATAACAATAACAATAAACTGCAAATCAACCTGAAACATCATTTCAAATACAAGGGAAGCTCTTCTGGGAAAATGTTACCAATTGCAGCAGACATACACAATGTTGTAGAAATTTGTACAAATTTAATGAGCAAAGAAAATGGTTGCCTCGACAACCATTTTTCATGGAGATAGCCTCAGACTGGAACTTAACGTATGCCATTTCCTAAAAAATCCGAACATTTGGCACAAGGGCTGAATTCCAGCTTGTTAACTTGCTGGTCAATTTTTGGCGCATCATACACCACACTTCATTCGATCAAACATTCTGTTTTTTTCTCAGAGGTTTTAGACCAACAAAAGGCACAAATTGAGAACCCAGCTCATGCCTCAACAAATTTTCATGACCTACATTTTTGGTTCAACCTGGAAAAAAAAAAAATTCCCATTTTCCACAATTACTGGAAAAGTATTGGTACCATGTGAACTTGACAAACCACAGGCACAACAAAGCTGCAAGGTTTTTTTTTAGCTGAGCATTGATGAACTGTTGATGGATGGTAACCTTGCCTCAAAGAAGTAAAACAACAGACAAAAAATATCCAGAATAATGCCATATTCGGATAATTCTGATGATGTAATTAATTATCAATATAGGTGACGTAAAACTATCTGACAATTATCATGTTAGTCTCGCTACATTCTTTGACCCTCAGAACAGAGAGTTAGACACCAGAACTGTAAAGTTTTAAGTGCAATATTTTCAAAGATATTGAGAAAATAAGATTCTCCAATTATGGGGGTACTAATATAGGACATAAGAAGAACATTCTTTCTGCTTTCTAATAAGGTTAATTATTTTCTAAATATTTATTAAATATCATATGAAATTTTTCAATATCTAAAGAAATTATACAAGAAACTTCTACCAACAGCTAAAAATTACTTTGACCCTTAAAACATAGGGTTAGACACCATAATTTTGTTGCTGAGTGGGATATTAGCCGAGATATTGAGAAAATTAGAATTTTCAGTAATGGCGGTACTAATTTGCATATAGAACTTTTTTTCTGCTTCCTATGATTTTATTATTTTCTAAATAATATTTCCATCCAATATAAATAATAAACATTTTGTTTTTTGAGTGGAATGAGCATGGTTTTCCCTGTCATAGGTGATTAAGAGGGCAATTTACGGTCAAAAAATCGAAAAAATCATGAAAATTAACAAAAAATGTCAATGGCTATAAAAAGAAGGGTTCATTGTTTCAGAGCTGTTTTATTGTTGTTTAATATAGCACAGGAGGTGAGCTTTCTGGTGATATTTTCACCTAAATTTTTTAGGTGTTATCATGGGAGATATATGGCCTTGAAAAATGGTCTATTTTAGGTCAATGAAAAAATTTCAAAACTTGCATGTGGTTGCCATGGTGACACTGCTTAGCAACAAAAACATTCTTTGTTATGACATCACTTTGCAATGTCATGAAATATCCCTTTAAAATGATGTATCACTTGTGTTCCTATCTTTATCATAAGTGTGAAATTTTGATTGACAAAATATGCCTTAATTTTCGTTAATTTTGATGAAATTAAGGCTGTCCGAAGGCCAAAAACATTCATTTTTCAATGGATAGCCCTGACAAGGGAAATTTTTTTTGACCAATTTTGACCCTGCCACTGAGCTTTAATAGGTAAAATAAACTTTTTGCAAAATTTCAGGAAATTCTGAGAACATCATCCGAAAGGTGTTTTTCATTTTGCCCAATATTTACACGGAGTGCTGCTTAATTCACTTTTTTCAAGAAAAGTTGCCAAACATGGTGACACCAAAAAAGGGCAGGATTTTGCAACAATTTTTTTCAGATGCCTTGGCATAAACTGACTGTAGCAAATCATCAATTTTTGCACGCAATTTGAAAAAAAAAAAGTGCAATGGTTTTATGCCAAGACATCTGATCTGGTACACTTAACCAGTTTCTTAATATTGTCAAATACCGGTAACTGCACCAAACTTGCGAAGCAATGGTGAGTTGACCTGAAATACAGTGTGTTTAGGTGCCAGAGCATTTTCCCTCCACTAAACCTGCTAAAACCCTATCAATTCAGAAATGTTCTGCAGATGACGCTCAAGCCAACACAATTTTGACATTTTCACTGGAATTTCTGTGCGGCATTGTCCAGTAATGCTTCATTGCTGTATCATGACATTTGACTAAAAGATGTTTCATTTCAGCTATTTCCTCCTGAGCCCGCTGGGCTCAGGAGGATTGGACGGCTACGCCACCTGATCTGTCAGCCTTGGTTTCCAACGCTTGGTAACATAACATATAGTGATTTACTCAATTTTTGCCTCCAGCTCTGCACACGCAGCATCCTAAAGGGTCAGAGTGATGTGGATGATAGATCAGGGATATATCTATCTGCAGCGACTGTAAATCGATGCCGTCAATGCCGATAATAGTCAGAAAACGGGCGTTTTCCGACGCGTTTTGACACAACAACGCACCGTAATCATGACAAATTCAATATGGCTGCCCCCGCCTGTCTCTAAATGGGAATGCGGCAACTTTCGGCTGATGTCATAGTGGGCGTAGTCTTGACGGGTCCCCGCCGGATTGAAGCGATCTGATTGGTCAGTCTGGCTGGTTCCCAAACTGCTTGCAGCGCCTCCAAGCGAGCGCCCTTCCAGAAGAACCCCTGGCGACCTCTGGCGAGTTTTGACTTCGGCAATCGTCGTAAAACTTCCGGATATTTCCGAAGAATGCACATGCTTTGCACAACAACATGGTCTGTTGTATGTAGAACTGGATTTCCATGTTACGGACATTATCAGTGATCAAACGTGGTTGGATTACATCGTCGTGGATGTGATGCTTCGTCTGGAAGGGGACATGGACGATCGTTTTTTTGTGGTAAACTTCTGCACATGTCTGAATGACATTTTTCGCCCAATGGTGTCAATGGGAAGCCATGGCGAATCCTGCTGTCGCCCGAAAATCGGCGAAAATGGCTGATTTTGCAACAGAAATGATAGTGCTGTGAGTCTATTAGTTCTGGGAAAAATCGAAATTCAATAGGTATTTGTTCTCAACTATTTTTGTCATCATTTGACTCTATGACACACATTCTTGCTTTTGCCAGTGAGTCTCCAGGAAGCAATTTATCAGAAAAGTGGCGAATTTTAATGTCGTCTGTGGTAAACATTTCTTGCCTGGTTACAATGACATGACGCCACAAATGTATTGTTTTCCAAATATGGTTAATTTCACGGCCCGCCAAAGTGAAACATACCCTCAACATCACGACACAGAAAGGGGGGTCTGGGGGGCCCTCCCCCAGGAAAATTTTGAAATATTAAATGCTCTGAGATGCATTCTGGGGCATTTGAAGCCCAAATAACCTTGTCATCTTCAGTGTCTTTTTTAGGTTGAAATACCAGTACTGAGCACTCATAATGATGTGTGATATATGAGTGGCACCTTTCGATTTTTCCCCCATTTCTTGTGGTTCTGAAGGTATAGGCCTCCATATTATTCTACAATTTATTTTTCTTACAATATGTCTCTTGGACATTGGATTGGCTTCCAGAATTTTTCCCATAGGCAATATTCAGATACTGGCAGTCAAACGTCTCACCCTACGTGTTGGCCTGTCCTATACACAACCCACTGTCCCTGTATTTGATAGCTGAAGTAAAAAAAAACTATCACCAGATCATACATAATACTAGTCTATATTATTGCTTATTATTCCAATAAAGATTTAGCCCTCACAGACATTTACTTGGTGTGAAAACATAAGAAGTGGGATGCTATGTGCTGTCCGTAGGCTATTCCTGTATAACATAAAACCATGCATTGAAATGGATATTCCTTAATAAACCTAGGCCTGTGCCAAACTTTAAAAAAAGTCATCTACCTTAGCATTAGATGTCCATAGCCATGATGTCTCCTCTGTCTGCTCTGCTGGAAGTGAATGATGAAGTCAAATGCCTCCACTTATATACTATGCAAATAGTTCAACTAGTGTCATCATGATTGCAATTTGTCTGAGCTGCTGTCAACTTTTAGAGAAAAGCTCACCTGATTGCAATTAACTTGACCTGCTGCCAAATTTACAAGAATAGCTCAGCTGATTGCAATTTGCTTGAGCTCCTGTCAACTGTCATGGAAAAGCTCACCTGTTTGCAATTTCATCAGTGTGACACCCAATTAGGTTGAAAACAAAAATTGGTGAAATAAACTACAATTAATCTTATATAATGATTGACTTATTCTCCATAATACAATTAACCTGTATACATCTGACAGGTAAATTGAATGATTGCCCTTGAGCTGCTGCCAAATCTAAATGTCATCAATGGCACTTCCAAGTAAGTGCCTCATGAAGTCCAATATCTGTTTGCTTTGATATTAGCCTTCTTTTGTCAATAATAGACATTCACGTGCCATTGAAAAAAATGCATCATAATATTAAGTTACTCTGAATAATTCACTTTTTTACATGGCTTGTCAACCCCTACAAACTGTAATTTCTCTCAATTTTACATAAATGGCACATACACCTCTAAGAGATGTCAGCCTACCACCATGTTTTTATGTTCCATGATGATGTATTTCTGTGCTTTTAGTGGTCAATAAATTGAAAATAAAGAAGAGAAGGTGCCTGCAGTGCAGTGCATGACTGATAGTATTTACAATTACACTTACAATTACAAGGTGCTGACTCTATCCTCCAAGGTCCATTTTGTCCTTTTCTTGTCATGCTTGGAAAGGAAGTTAAGGAAGCTGGCATACAAATGCCTTTGCAAAGTTGTTGACTTGTTGTTCTTTTAAATCTTCATGAGTTCCTTGAATTTAAATTAGTACTCCCAAATCATATTTCAAAACATGGATGCTGTTGGGAGCTTCAGACTGACCAGCTGAGTACATAATTGCCATGGCTATCAATAGGCTATCATTATCATTGTTTTTTAACTCTCTTTTCATGCATCAAATTGTCCTTATTTCTTATGAAAAGTATGCACATGTATGCAAGCTCTTTCATCACATTTTTTATGGTTCTTTGAAGCTGGTTCTATTAATAAGAGTTTATTATTCCTCCTAAAGTTATGTTTCCCATTGGGCTTCAGCTGCACAACTGTCTACACTGTTAAAAATTTTGCGTAGAGGCACAGAAAATTCTGTAAAGCTACAGAAAAATCGGTTGGACAGCTGCAAGTTCAGTAATGCTTACAGACTCTTCTCTGTTGGCACATTGCCAACAGAACATTTCTGTAATGAAAGTCATTACACATGAATCTGTACAAGAACTAGCTTTAAAAGTATATGTACAATCTGTACAGATATGTGTGAAATGCCTCATCCATTATAAATAAGGTGTTGTTGTATCACAATTTAATAATCTCTGTGATAGTTTTTCAATCACACCACTGAATAGAAACACAAAAGAGGATCATAGAATCAATTTTGGAGGAACTCATTTGTACTTTACAATCTAAACAGCTGAGAACAGTGAAAGGTAAGAGATGATTTCTTTATTTTAGAGAGAGATACATGTAACAGAAATGTAGTTTTTTAGATTCACCTAATTACCATAAAAGTGCAAATTTGTTGGTGCAGGTGATCAAATAAAGCTTTGAAAAATGATATGAAAGATTTAGAAGTAGCCAATAAAAAAAGGGGAAATTGGGGTAAGTTGGCCAACCGAAAAAAAAAAAAAGAAGGTGATGACACTCTGTGCCCATTATTATGCAAAGTGACCAAAGCTAGTAAATATTATACTGTAATAGTCTTAATTTAAAAATTAACTTTATTGTTGAAAACACTGAGGAATAATTATTGACTATAATATTTCTCATTTGCAAAATATTATTGATAATTAGGTTATGTCACTCGGGCTCATTGCTGACAGTTTGCAGGAGGCATAGGCCAATCTAAATTTTGTGTTGCCTAATTTAATCTGCGATTTTTGGCATGATTTGAGTGGCACATTATTTATTTAGTATGATATACCATGCAAGATTTTATTTTTGACAATATACTTTACAATGCTGCAATTGAGGCAGTATGGTGAAAGTGTTAAAAATGGAACTAGTATAGCTCTTTTTTTTTTTTTGGGGGGGGGGGGGCTGCCCAAAAAAATATTGGCCAAATTGCTACAAAAAGTAAAAAGAAAATTGTCTGCCCAAAACTGCATGAAAAGTCTACTTCCCTCCTATGCCTATGGCCCAATACAAGAAACAAAAACGATGACCTTAGAAACAATGAAGGTTTGAGCTGTAATTTCTGAAAGAACGAAGTTGTAACTTCCCCACACACCGTTGCCCAACAAAATAAATTGCATTGAAATAACAAGTGTTGTTACTGGTTTTTCTCTTCCATGATTGACTAATGCAAATTTTTGGTATATAAACTCAGCAACATTAAAAACGCACACATTTTCAAAATATCATAACTTTAGAAGAATTAGAGTTATCTTTACACTGCGTCCCTGAATAAAGTTCGGGGTTAAAAAAATTGAACTCATATACAAGGTTTTATTGATCATTGAAGCATGCGATTTGTGGTGTAATAAACCACAATTTCAAAATTGTTATATCTCAAAGAATTCCCAATAGATTTTTTTCGTTTTTGTCTTAAAATGTTCCCTTGATTGTCTTCTAAATCACTGCACTAGTGGCGTATTTGTTCAATTTTTTTTAACCCCGAACTTTATTCAGGGACGCTGTGACCAAAATTATTGCTTTATAGGTTTTTCTGTCACAGTCACAGGAGGCCTATTTCAAGCGATTGCATTGGTTGATGACAAAATACAACATTCAAATCAGTTAGCAGATTAGTTGTGTAGTTATAATTATGATTTTCTCTTTTCAGGAGATACTCCAGAAGTGCCGTGGTAATGGATGAGGCTTCATGTCCTGTATTTTTGCACTTGGAGAAAGAAATTGGAATAAGGCATAAGAACATTGTAGCTGCTGGTCAACATAGATCCAGGTGACCTGGCCAGTATGTGAGTCAAACCCAGGACCCAGCGATTGGCAACTGAGCACGCAAATGACTGTGCTAACCCGCCCTCTCCCCAGACTCAGAAGTGACAACACCAAAAATGAAACTGACAGATAATATGATGATGCTGTTTGTTGCAGGTTCTTTTAATATCATGCAATTGATGATTTGTGTGATTATTGATAGTGACTATGTGCACTGTGCAGTTTTTTACAGAGAATTTAAAAATATTAATCTTGAATAGCAACTGTTTAAATAACCTGATTTCATATTCATTTACATGAATTATTTTTCGATAAAGCCTTACAAAATATTTTTTGATAAAGTCTTACAAAATATTTTTACATGACATGATAATTCTGTGTTTGGACGTACATGTCATAAAGATGTAAAAATGTTTATCTTGCTGAAAGATGATTTTATATGAAATGAAAAATGCCATGGAGCATGTGAGTCTCATCAAAGGTTTTGAATTTCAGTGCTGTCAGAAATTTGGCTTCTACAGCATAAACATGTGAACTTCCAATTGCCATCGAACTTTCATCTGAAGAATGGCAAGGTTGATGTCACTACTGGTGTCTGAAGAATGACAAGATAGAGTAATAATAAACATACAGCAGAACATTTTTTGAAGGCATATCTTTATCAAATTTATGATTGATGATTTTTTTTTCCCATTGTATGGCTCTTCCTCAATAACATCTGTTAAAATCTGTGAATAAACTACTTTAGGTATAATTTATGCCTAGTAGACATCACATCTTCATGGGTTCTACCATAAATTGTTGTTTGATAAGGAACAAACTAATCTATCAGAACTCATAATTTGTTGCTTAACTTTTAGGGAACAGATTAAACAGTAACTTTTGCAAAGTTGGTTGACTGAGTGGTTACAGTCCCTTGCTCCAACGAATGTCCTGGAAGTCTGTTTAGGTTTATATTGTTAAAAACAAAAATCTCTTCACCATCATGAGCACTAGAAATGGCTATTGAGGCCAACAGCATATTATTTATAAAACTGCAGTCAAAGGGAGGTCCAGCAATATTTGAGATGCAGTTCATGCAAAATATGCTATCAGGGGTCCAGGGCAACAACTATAAATTTCCCCCTGGTTATCCCGTTACATATTCATGGTTTTAAGCCCAAAACTAACATGGATAAGTTGCTAATAATCCCGGATAGTGTGAAAAATGCCAACAATTTCATTTTTTCAATTTCCTAAAGCATTGAACTGCTTGCAAGTCATTCTTTTGTAAAGTAAATTACAGCACCCCTCCACCCTCCATTCAGGGACACAGCAATGAGGTGAATGGTTGTTGAAACTGTTGTCCACAATATGTACTGGTGATTCAACCAGAACATGAATCAAAAATGGGAGCAGCAGGGGGGGGGGACTCAAGAAAATTCTGGTTGGAATAATAATGTCTAGTCACCCATGCCAAATTACTGGTATTTTATTGTCACTAAACTTTTTTGTCCACTCCATCGCTTGCCATTGCTCGTTCCGCTGTTGTTTCTTAGGAATCATTTCCATGTGTGGCTTCATGTTCCATTGTGGCCTAATGGTCACGAACCCTGGTCCAATGGTTTTGAGGGTGTGGGTTCAAATCTCACCCTGGGAACTCACTTTAGTCCGAATCCAAGGGACATTAAATTGAGGTGGGTATTCTATGCTGGGACAACTGGAAGACCCTGGGCATCTCTGAATTAATAGGTCTTGTTCCAGACTTCTCATCTCATTGTCCTATGGTGGCCACCAAAAATGAAAAAGTGCAGCTCCCTCGACGCAAGATGGTGGTTGAGCGGCGCTGGCTGATCCGGTGTATACAGGGGCGTATCTAGAAATTGCCTGGGGGGGGGCTTACATGGGGTGAATACAGGGCGCTCCGTGGCTTTTCCTATCTCTTCCATGTTAATTTTTGGCCTGAGGGGGGCCATGGCCCAATGCCCACCCCTAAATACGCCACTGGGTGTATACCAGTACAACACAAGTCAAGCCAAGTCACTAAATGTCATCAGACACACATGCACCAAAATATGCCACTGCTTACTTTTTTTACTTAAAAAGTCCACTCTGCTATCTCACTTTCTATTCCATTACTGGATATCTTGCAGGGCACCTTGACTCGAGATTTGAGAATAACACATAAAAACATTTTAAAAATCATCTTGTGTGTAAGCGGGGTGATGCAAGGGAGATGCAATTGCGAAATATTTTCTTTTCATTTGTTTAGAAGCTTAATTTGCTTATTTAATAAAATGACAAATTTCATTAGGCCCATACTGCTAATATATTAAAATAGTTGTTATTGTCCACACCAGTTTTAACTTCAAGTATTGGATCTGTGTAAGTTAAAAGTAAACATTAATCATTTATTGATGAATGTCAGAAGTATGAATTGAAAGCATATCAAAAACCGCCTTCACCACTTTAAACTTATGATTACAAATAATTTGCTGTCCCATAGATCCTAAAGCAGTTTTTCTGTATTGCAAAAAGGGTTTGCAGGGTCTCCTTGCTTTTTTATGCTGGCTTCTTGAACTTTAGGACAAGATTTGTTATAGTACAGTATTGGCTCTGCAGCCAGCATACTATACTGGTTGCCCCATACGGAAAAGTGTCAACCGGTTTGGTCCCCACCATTCAGTAATATCAGCTAGAGCATTACAAAATATCTTATGATCACAAATACTTAATATTGTTGCATTGATGTAAAAGTACACCTGCCACTCATTAACCGACCAATTGGTGCAGATACAATTGTTGCAGGACCTGAAATAATTGGGGATGAGTTGTAACAATTGGAGGTGAATAGTAATGAGAGCAGTTTGTTCTATTTATAGGTCCAATTTCTGGGTGGCACATCCTTGGGGTGATTAACAGACTGTTAGTGACTTACACTTTGTGACTAACTGCCAGTTAAAGACTAACAAACAGTTAGTGAATCAACAACAGTTAGTGCTTACTAACAGTAAGTGACTAACAACAGTGACTTACTAAAAGTAGTGACCAACTGATGCACAACAGTTAGGGACAAAATGACTAACAGTCAGGGACTAGCGGTTAGTAACTTACTAAGAGTTACTTGCTAACAGTTAAGGACTAGCTGACTTACATGACTAACTAACAGTTAGTGACTGGCTAACAGTTAGTGACCAACTAACAGTTAGTGATTGGTGACTGACTAACAGTTGGTGAATGACCAACAGTTGGTGACTGACTAACAGTTAGTGACAATTAGTGACTAATTAACAGTTTTGACTAACTAACAGTTTTGACTAACTAACAGTTTTTGACTAACAGATTTTAACTAACTAACCTTTTTTTACTAACTAACATTTTTTGACTAACCAACAGTTTTTGACTACTAACAGTTTTTGACTAACTAACCATTTTGATTTACAGTTTTTGACTACTAACAGTTTTTTTACTACAAATAGTTTGACTAACAGTTTTTGATTAACTAACAGTTTTTGGCTGAATAATAGTTTTTGACTACTAACAGTTTTGACTAACTAACCATTTTGACTTACACACAGTTTTTGACTACTAACAGTTTTTGACTACAAACAGTTTAGACTAACTAACAATTTTTGACTGAATAGCAGTCTTAGACTGACTAACAGTTTTTGACTAATTAACAGTTTTGACTGACTAACAGTTTTGACTACTAACAGTTTTGACTAACTTACACTTTCTCACTAACTAACAGTTTTTGACTAGCTAACAGTTTTTGACTAACTAACAGTTTTTGACCTACAGTTTTTGACTACCAACAGTTTTGACTACAAATAGTTTTCGACTAACTAACAGTTTTTGACTAACTAACAGTTTTTGACTGACAAACAGTTTTTGACTACTAACAGTTTTTGACTACTAACAGTTTTTGACTACTAACAGTTTTTGACTAACTAACAATTTTGACTTACAGTTTTTGACTACTAACAGTTTTGACTACAAATAGTTTGACTTACAGTTTTTGATTGATTAACAGTTTTTGACTACTAACAGTTGTGATTAACTAACCATTTTGACTTACAGACAGTTTTTGACTACGAACAGTTTTTGACTACAAACAGTTTTAGACTAACTAACAGTTTTTGACTGACTAGCAGTATTTGACTAACTAACAGTTTTTGACTAATTAACAGTTTTGACTGACTAACAGTTTTGACTACTAACAGTTTTGACTAACTAACACTTTCTCACTAACTAACAGTTTTTGACTAACTAACAGTTTTTGACTAACTAACAGTTTTGACTAACAGTTTTTGACTAACTAACAGTTTGTGACTAAATAACATATTTAGTGACTAACAAATAGTAACTACCAAAACAACTTAATGACTAACAGGTAGTGACTAACTGATGAACAACAGTAAGGGATGCCTGATTAACAGTTAGGGATTGACAGTCATATATAGTGACTTACTAATTAATAGTGAGTCATATTGAACCTATGCACCCCCATATGAATTTACCAACTCCAGCTAAACTGTCATAGGAATAAAAATAACAGTCAATACAATACACAAGTTAGTGTAGATCAGCAGAGGAGGTATAAGAAGCTATAAGATAATAGATGAACCCATGATATATGTGTGTTCCAGACCTAGTTAGTGGAATAAGTATAGTTGATGTCTCCGGAGTATCGCATGCCCCCTTGGGATGAAGGGATAGCGAGGGTGAGAGATAGACAGATAGATAGATAGATCTATCATGGGTTCATCTATAATTCCTCTTATAGTTTCTTATATCATTGGTTCATCTGTAGTTTAAAATTCTTTTGGCAAAACATACTCTTATTGTAAATTTTGAAATCGTAATCACTACAGCCAGCATATATCTTTTTTTTTCAAAAAGATTTTCTTGTTTCGTGCCTCAGTGGATTTTGTTTGAAGTCCCAGAGTGTTTTGTAATGAAAAGTAGTAGAATGATAGAGCCTTTAAACTTCTACAAGTATATTAATGTGTGATTTCATGGTGAACTGAAGCAAACATGAAATCTCAGTTTTGGTATTTGTGACACCTATCACAAATCATCGATATATGACTGATTTTTCTGTAATCCCACAGAAAATTCACTACAGAAACTGCCTGTGTGATTACAGAAATATCCAGTATACACACAAATGGATTTCAGTAACCTTACTGAGACCTCTGGAAAAAAAATTTCCCGAAATATCTGTAATCTGACAATTATTTTTTAACAGTGTAAATGTACTTTGCTGCTTTGTCGTTCAATGCCTTTGAGCTTGTACTCATCAGCTTCAATTGTATTCTAGTAGGAACAGGTAACCCATGACATTGCTTTCTGTGTTGCCCTACACAGTCTTCCTGTCTCTATGAGACATATTCATTCAGGGATGTCCAGGGTCTTTCAGTTGCCCCAACACAACATTGGCCTAAGGGGACGGGGGCAACCCAACTATCCAGCTCAGGAGGTGCGGATTCCATCCGCTGTCTAGTTAAAGAAGTGCTTGGATGAGCTTCAGGTTGGCTATTGTGTTAATATGTACAACTTTGTCCTGAAAGAGTGTACAAAACTGTACATCTATCTTTCAGTGAATGTTGAGTAAAATTGAATCGTCCGACATTGTGTCTTACTTTTTGAAAAACCCATGGATTTTCTTCAAACTCAAAATCTTTTGCCAAGCAGTTAATAAGCAGGTTTGGATGGGTACAACGAGTTCTCTTGCGTTGGGTACAGTGGCGTCACTAAGCCCCCAAAAAATCTTGGGCAAAAAAAAAAATTCTTTGTGGGAAACTGGTCATGAAAAGACACTGTATGTTGTGCACTATGTTTCGTTATTTTTGCAGTTTATACATCTTATTACCTTCAGTGAATGAAGTTCGAAGAAGGTATTCTATTCACTTGGGTAAAAATGCTGTCCGTTCGGTGGGCGGGCGGGCGGTCGGTCGGCGGGCGGATAGATCGTTTCCGGCCCAGCACTCGGCCTCTATTGAATGTACGTGGATGAAATTTGGAACACATCTAGCCTGTATGGTCTAGTTGTGCCTTTTGATGGTCTGACGAACAGATCTTAAATACTTTTTGAAATAATTAACAAAATATAAAAATTATTTTTTTTCGTTTCCGGGCCAAGGCTCGGTCATTATTGCATGTGCATGGATGAAATTTGGTACACATGTGGCCTATATGGTCTAGTTGTGCCTTTTGATGGTCTCATTGACAGATATTTTATACTTTTTGAAAAAATGAGAAAAAATATAAAAACATATGTGTTTTTGTTTTTGGGCTAAGACTCGGTCACTATTGCATGTACATGGATAAAGTTTGGTACACATATGGTCAATATGGTCTAGTTTTGCCTTTTGAAAGGTCTGATGGAAAATATTATATACTTTTTGAAATATTAAAAAAAAATGAAAATTTATTTTTTGTTTCTGGCACAACATCCGGTCACTATTCCATAATTATACATTGATGAAGTTTGGTACACATATGGCTTATATGGTCTAGTTGTGCCTTTTCATTGTCTGACAGATGGCTCTTCCATAGTTTCTGTAATATTGAAAAAAATATTTAAAATATGTTTTTTTATATCGGAGCCAAAACTTGCCCACTATTGCCTATACAGTAATGCAATTTTCTAAACAAATCACCTATGGAATTTACCAGTGCTTTTTGATGCGTATAACACTTTATGAATCATTGGAAAAACTTCAGAAAATTATAACAGCGTTATATTTTTTGTTTTCAACCGACACCTCAAAACCTATACTTTGTACATGCATGAAACTACACCATAATATGCGTAAATTAGTCTAATAAGGCCTTTCCATGATTTTACAAATCCTGGCAAGCAGATGGGAAGATGGCAGGGCAGCGGGCAAATAGAAATAATTGAAGGCCACCACTCGACCGCCATTGCATACCTATAAGCAATTTCGTAATGCACCAATTTTATGATATTATTGTAATCTTCTAAAGGTGGTATTCGCTGAAGGTTTGCTGCTGCGCAGCCTATGTTTGTTATGTGTGCATAGATCAGCAGACATCTAAAATCTTTGGATTTTGGGACGGTTCGTGCTTTGATCCTTCGGGTCTCTGACAACGCTTCTAATCTTTGGGGCTTCAGCCCCCCAAACTTGAATTTCTAGTGATGCCACTGGGTGGATAGAAGTTCGGTCACATTTAAAAAGTGTGTGTTTTTGAGTGTGAGCTGTTTATTTTCTTTTACTGGTAGTAAAATGTCTTGGTGATCACGAGGGTTTGCTGCCCGGGGGGGGGGTACTTTAACGTACTTACTATGTTCAAGTGTACACCTATGCTCGGCTCAGTAGGCCCCTTTTTTCAACTGAAAAATTCCTAGACGTAATTCCTAAAGTTGGCCCCTAAATTTAAACATAGGCTGCGCAGCAGCAAACCTTCAGCGAAAAAACAACATTTAAAAAGGACAGCATTACACCATAATAGTGATGTGAAACTAATTGCATGTAGTATTTGCAATAGTGGCCCGATCTTGGTCTGAAATTATCTATACGCCCCGCCATATGCCCGCCTGCAGGCAAAGGTACATTGAACGATGGAAAGCCCTTACTAGACCAATGCACATAAAATATGGACCAGTTTCATGCATAAACAAGGAATAAGTTGTGAGGTATGGGTCCGAATATTTGAAAAAACATTAAGAATAATAATCAAGCAGACCAACAAAAGGCACTAAAATATTATATAGGTGATGTATATAAAATTTCATCTACATGCAATGATGGCCAAGTTTTGGCCTGGAAACAAAATGATAATGTTGATATTTGTTTGTCAATATTTCAAGATGTATAGAATATCGATGAATCACACCCACAAAAGGCACAAATTAATCATATAGGTGACATGTGTAACATATTTCATCCATGTACATGCAATTGTGGGCAAGTTTTGGCCCAAAATGCAAAAAAAAAAAAATTTTAATACATTTTTCTCAATATTCCAAAAAGTATGGAATATCAATCAATCAGACCATGAAAAGATACAACTAGACTGTATAGGCTACATGTGTAAAAAAATTTTAAACATGTACATGTATTAGGGGCTGAGTTCTGGCCCGGACATGAAAAAAATAATTTTTCTCAATATTTTAAAAAGTATAAAATATCCATCCTTGAGACAATCAAAAGGCACAATTAGACCATACAGGCTACATGTGTACCAAATTTCATCCCTGTGCAAGCAACAGGGGCTGAGTCCTAGCCCGGAAACGAAAAAAATAATTTTTTTATATTTTGCTCAATATTTCAAAAATTACAAAAGATCCATCAATCAAACCATCACAAGTCACAACTAGACCATTTAGGCTACATGAGTACCACATTTCATCCATATACATTCAATAGGGGCTGAGTACTGGCCCAGAAACTATCTATCCGCCCGACGCCCGACAGCCCGGACGCCCGCCTGGCGGACGGACAACTTTTGACCAAAGTGATAACAATACCTTCTTCGAACTTCGTTCGCTGAAGGTAAAAAGGAACTTTTATCGAATCACGATGCTATTTTTCGGTGAAATTATTGGTTAATTCCTGGGAAAAACTGGCAAATACCACTGCGACGACACAAAAAAATCCTAGAGTCTGGTATTTTCGCAACTACCGACCACCTAGCAGCGGGTCGCCGAACTTCCAGCCTATACGTATCAGAAAAAATTGAGTACCCCCCCCCCAGGGTTTGCTGCTGTGCATCTTGTGTTGAAAGAGTATCAAAATAGACAAGCACTGAAACACATGTGCAGTTAATGAAGCATTCTCAGTTGTGTGAAGATTAATGGCTCGGTTGAACAAACTGTGAAACACCTGAAAGGAACAGAGTGACCTAAAATGCTCTGAATCCTTTCACCATTTTAGTAGTGCCAGTTGATAACCACCTTTGCACAAGGATGAAATCACCACTGCACAGTATTAAACTGGTGGTTTCTTTGACTGTAGCATATTTTGCCTTGTTTACGTGCATGCAAATGTTGGAGAGTGTAGGAGTATCTGAAACACTACAACTGGACAGGCACCAGGTTAAGTTAAGAAGAGACTCTGAAGTCAAAAGAAAAGAGAGAAAACTCAAGCCATTGGAAGAACACCACACTGAAAGGGAAAAACTCCTCAAGAAAACCACCACTAAAACTGCCTTACCACGTTGTCCTGAACCTTCCAAGCCAGGTATGTGTGAAGTTGCATTTTTCGATCAATTGACATGATTGCAGTAAGTGATTTATAATATCTTGGCTACTGAATGGGGGTGGGGATTTGGCCCAGTTCAGTTCGATTGAAGCTCTGGCCTGCCATGGTCACCTCATCTGTGTGTGTTGTTGGACAGAGTACTAAGCAGTTTATTCTACATCCCATACTGCCATAGCCATGTCATCCTTCTGTCCCAGTACATTTTATAAGCAAATTCTAGTGCCAGTAGAGGAGGGGATTTTGCCCGAAGAGGGCATTTTATCATCGCGTCACAGAAACGGAAGTCAGTGGCCTCAAACTTCAACGACTTAAAATTGAAGTTATGCTCACAAATTTATGTATGTAATAAGACTTGTAAGTTTATTTAAAGGAAACAAATGAATAATCCAATTGAACTATATATTTAAATTATGGACACTATATTTAATTTACATCGAGTTGTACTGCGAAAAGCTACAATTTGAACTTTGCAATTTTACTTGAAATTTAAAATCAATGGGCCCTTATTGACTTGATTTGACTTATGTTGTGCTGGATCAACCAGGGCAGCTCAACTTCCATCTTTCGTGGAGGGATCTGGCGAGCCGCACTTTTTATTTTTAGTGACCGCCATAATGGCGTCGTATGATGATGAGATGAGAAGACTTTAGAGTCTGGCACATAACCTATTAATTCAGGGATTCCCAGGGTCTTTCAGTTTCCCCAGCATAGAATACTGGATACAACCCGCCTCCTTTTAATGTCCCATGGGCTCGTACTAAAGTGAGTTCCCGGGGTGAGATTTGAACCATCGCCCTCACAGCCAGTGGACAAGCATGCTTAGCCATTAGGCCACGGGGGAAATGGTGGGGCAAATTTCATCAGTGGTGTGGATGGCGGGCGTTAGTGGAACTCTCCTTTTTCCAGCTCTCCTGTTTTGACAAGCACAATAAAACTATTTCCGGAAACATCAGCCTGGGAATTTACAATGGAGCCGGGGTTTCTAAGGTCAGTAACAAAGTCTAATCAGCCTGACAGTACTGGAATATGGTGGCAATCCATGCTAAACATTCCATTTAAGACTCGGCAATGCAAATCAGTAATGTTTTCAATGGATTAAAAGTGCCCTGGGGCCTGGAATGCCAGCTCCACTGACTCAGCAATGGTACAAAATGGCAGCTTGTTCCCGGAAATAGTTTTATTCTGCTCGTCAACACAGGAGAGCTGGAAAAAGGAGAGTTCCACTATCACAGCCGATTGTGCAGGGGTGGTGGGCCAATTCCCCACCACTATGCTAAAAAAATGGCCAGCATGATATGACCAGCAACGTGTCATCTACCATTTTGTCTTGTTGAATTGCATTTGTGTGTAAAAGATTACTCATCATTATCATTTGTCATAGGTTCTACAATTCCTGTGAATAAGACAGTTGTAGAAGATCTGCACCATTTGTCGAAGAAAATTGCCACTCTACCCGGAGGCAAATGGCATCCCGTAAACTGCCGCAGTAAATACAAGGTGGCGATACTTGTGCCATACAGAAACAGAGCTCATATGCTTGGCACCTGGCTACAACACATGCATCCCTTCTTACAGAAACAGTTGTTACATTATGGCATCTATATCATTGAACAGGTATGAGGTTTTATCATGTAAAATGATAATAAATTTTTAAGGTTACTCAAAACATGGACTGTGCGAAGTCAATACAATTTTATTGCAGAGTGTCCCGAGCGTTAGGCTCAAATAATTATTTCGTAATTGAATTTTTTGTAATTGCATTTATGTCTAAGCGATTTATATATAACAGATCCAAAATAAAACGTTTTGATTCTGTATGCATATCATAGAAATATTGTTATCAAAATGAACTACATATATTTCCGCTTGGATGCATATTAATTTGACCAATCGGAAGCACTGGAAGCTCATTATTCAATATCCTGGTAAAAATTCAGTGAAATTGCTCTGTCTATGGTGCAAAACGAATTTCAGAAGCACAAAGCCAAAATGCACATTATGTTGTTCTGGAGTAGAGTAGTGTCGACCAATGAAAAAAAAAAAAAAAATTGTTTCGCTTTTAAAGTTTAAGCTATGCGCAATGTAAAATTGTCAATTGTACATTTGGATGACTGTCTTGAAAACTTTCTGCAAATACTTTTAATTCAGGATTTTGCTGAAGACTTCAACCGGGGTGCGCTGCTTAACATCGGTGCCAAATTTGCACTGAAGAATGACCACTACGACTGCATAATATTGCATGATATTGATTATCTGCCCGAAAAGACCTCCAACTACTACGGATGCCCAACTAATCCGACTCACTTTGGGACCAAGGTGGAGTGCAAGGGATGGAAGTTAGTATTACATTTATTAATTTTCTGGTATTGTGCCAAAAATCAGAAATTTCAACAATTGTTGATCGATGTTTTGTCGCGGTCATATTTCAACCAGGAAATGGAATATATTGGGGTGGGGGAGGAGCTATTTAAAATAGGGGGGGGACTTGCAGTTTTTCAAAAAATGAATAAATAATATTTTGTTCAGTTTAGGGGAAATAAATAGATTCTTTCTAGGCAGTCTTTAAACAAATAATTTCTGGTGGGGTTTTTCTTAACAAGGCAGTGGTAGCTTCATTTAAATTTCCAAAAACGAGGTCGGAAGACAAGCCATGCCCAACATTCCTTTACCGACACCAAAAACTTTTACCCCAATAAAATTACTTTCCAAAGAGCATCTATCTGACTGTAAAATTATACCTAGAATGTAGATCTATACTAATCGGTGCACACACATAAATTTATTGTTGCAATTGTTAAATACTTGATGTTGGAGATTTGTCTTATTTCCATACAGGAAGTTATGGCCGCACCATTTTGGTGGGGTGTCAGCCATTCGGGTTCGAGATTTCTTGAAGGTCAATGGTTATTCCAATGGCTACTTTGGGTGGGGCTCCGAAGATGATGACCTTGCCATAAGGTTTGACTTTTATTATTATGATAACTATAGCCTGTATGTTACTTTCCAGTTCATAGCTAACTTTTTGTTCTGATCATGGCTGTTATTAAATGTAGCCTATTGCCAATAATGGTCCAATATAATAATAATTATCATATTTATGTGCCTTACCCAAGAGGCCGCAAGAATTGGTGTAATGATGGACATGTTTGACATTTGAATAAATAACTAACTATTGACTTATTCCATGACATAAACTGTGTTTTTCTTCTTCTTACCAATAAGGCTCTACCATGAGAAATTGAACATGACCCAGCGAGACCGATCGATTGGCATTTACAGATGTTTGTCTCACCAACAGGCCGAACCGGGCAAGGGAAGGTATGATCTCCACTTCTAGAAATGTATGACTATTGCAATTTTGAAAATATTAAGGATTGCTATTGACATTTTTTAATTCAGGATAAAGGAACTTATGTGGCGGCAAAGACACAGAATGCCCTCCCCCCCTAGTGTGTTATTTAGCTACTAACACTAATAGACATAGCCCATTACATGGCCCCAATCATGTCACTGGAAAGTTGTTTGCATAAAAACCTATATTTATATCCCTGCCTGAGGAGAGAATCACATAATGGAATGTACCTCACTGAGAAACCAATGTAATGATCACAAGCCCTGGCAAAACTGATGATGCGAGAGGCATAGACAACATAAGCTGGCTTTTCTAGAAATTAGATGCAACACCATATGGATAGTTTACCATCTTGAAGTTGAAGTCATCCCTTTTGTCATATAATTTAGTGTGGAATTGGTTATCCTGGACTGTAATGAGAAGTAATGATAATTTTCAAGCAGAGCGAGTGATCGCTCTGCTTTTTGCAGTGGGTCTTGACAAAAGGGAATAGGACTATTTTTTCATGAATGACCAATACACCTTTTCTCCAAATTCACAAAATTCCTTGTGTGTAGGATCCCAAAACACAAAATCCCTAATTGTCAAGTAATTTCTAGTTCTCAAGCTTCAAAAAACCCTCTTGATGCAGTGTTTTGTGGACACAGAATCATTTACTTTATATTCACTGCACATCATGAATGGGCAATAGGAATTGGAGGGAAAATTCTGGACCAATCAGTAAGACATATACACATATGTCAGTTTTCTACTGACAAATGTATCTATTTGATATTGAAAATGTCAATAAAACGATATATATATATATAGTAAATTGGAAATTACTAGGTTGTAATTTTCTGTGTTCTGATTGGCCAATTGAGGATCACCAGGTTCAGTCATGTGATTGGGTCATGTGACATGCCAGAAAAATGGTGGATGACAATCTTGTTGTCAGAGCTGAGCTTGGCTGAGTAAAAACTAACACCATACCTTAATCTTGAGCCAGTAAAGCTGGAATACTTCATTCAAACTCTTAATAATTGTGTATATGTCTTCCCATGTGCATACATAGGAGATACATAGGAGAAAAAGCTGCTTTATTGAAAGAGTTCCATCACAGCTAATCTAGAGAGCTTGTTTACAATGTTATTGTTTAGAGTTCTTTTAAGTCCCACCAGGGGAAGCACTTGCTTCCTGCTTGGTTCAATGCTGGTTCTGAGACTGGCCCTGTGATGAGAATACCAAAGTCCAGAATACTCCAGATGCTCACCATGCTTTGATTTGACCTGTAGTAGTGAATTTGTTTTAGGTGCATGTGTCTTTGTTTTATGGTTAATTTGGTTAATGAATGTGATATTTTACTACAAACAGCCCACTGCATCCTTATATTTAGCATTAGAATCCTATTACATGCTTAATTGCAGATCAGTCACTAGCTAAGTTATGAGGGGGGGGGGGGAGGGGGGTGTTGCCCCAGAGAAATCAATTTATCTAAAGCATACACAAAGACAGATACTATAAATGACACATGTTTATAGCTGTTTGTTATTCATAAATCAAAATGTTGTGGGCTGTGTTTTACCTATGTTACAATATCAAGAAACTGGGTCCAGTAAGAAATTGAACTAAACAGGCCAAAAAATCATAAATATATTGTTCTTAGTTGGTCTGCAGAATGAAAAGCATGTAACATAAAATGTATGTGAAAATTTACATGTTTGACTATGGGTTGAAATTAAGGCTTTAAGTTAATATCCAGGTTGTCCCTCTTTCCTAGCTTTTATAGGCCCTAAGTACAGTTAACTTCATGACATTTATTAAAGAAACGCTTCTTTAAATAATTTACCTTGCAGAGAACTTAAGTTCAAAGAAGGTATTTAATCACTTATGGTGAAATGTTGTCCGTCCGCCTGATGTCAATGTAGATAGACTATCTATCTGTTTCCTATTAAATACCTATTAAATGGCCTATCTATCTTCATGATCTTTGTGTATTGAATTTGTAAACACTGGCTCTGGCTGCTGCTGTTGCTGCTGCTGTTGTTACTGCTGTCAGTGCAGCAAGACATTTGAACTTGGCCCCAAAAACGAACATTTTAGTTTAGTAAATAAACAATTTGGTGTCACGGAAGTGTACCAAAAATTGACAGAAGCAAGACAACATTATGTTGAAACTGTATGCAAAGCTTGAATGAGATCGATGAAACAGTGCGACCTCCAGAGTGTTGACAAGCTTTGGCATCCTTCCTCCCACAATGGAGGTTAGCTTGCTTTCAGCAAGCACCTCTAAAAACTGGCTTCAGTACCTCATATCCTCATCACCCTGCTAGAGTCCTCGCCTAACCTCTGTAACCAGTACTCTATGAGTGATTCGTGTCAACTTTAGCAGGCTATTAGAATGACTGCATCTGTTGTCATTGAGTGTTAATTTTGGGACTGCAGTTAGGCCTAAAGTCTGCACCTGTTATAAACTACATACTGGTGAAATGATGAGATCAGGACCTTATGTTTTGAAATTAAATCCACCTACAGTATCTACCCCAAGCGAGATCAGCTCCATGATATCACCATGACATTTTTATGTATTATATTCACAATCTCTAAAGTGTCAGCTCAGAGTCATCAATGGGAGTCGCCACTTTGGTTTAAGATTTATAGCATTTCTGTAACATTTTAAAATATTCATGTCCCAGACATTTTTTTAACATCACTGTAGAGATTGTTTGGAGCCGATCTATATGCCATATAATTATGTGTGACCTACAGTTGGTCATCGCCATTCTCCCTAATTTCTCACTTGGCCTGATTAACTTTTAACTAGCCTCGGGCAATCTGGAACTTTGAGCCCTGTACTAGTCACCACCAAGTAGCCTACATGATGACCACAGCAAAAACAACATTTAAACATCCATAGAGGGGGCTGATGGACCATATTTTCCGGTTGTAACTACAATACCCAATATCAATATACATTGCTGAGGGTGAAAGGATGTGCAGTCTCATACAGTCAAGCTATCAGAATCAAGAATGAACACTGGACTGAGGGTTATGTCCCATACCTGACATGTTACATCGTTTTGCAATTTGCGGATTCTTGTTAGAATTCATTTATTCATGAAAAACAGTGTCTCCACCAGAAATGCTAAGCTCTGCTTTTGAATCCATGGATTCTTGTTAATGTTACTGTAAATCAGTGTGTTACAGTGTTTGGTTTCCTATATATCACAGCTAAACGTCCAGATATTATTCAATTTTAAAACATTTGTACAAGTTCAACTTCAGCATTTATCAGTAATAGGTACAAAATGGGGATTATCATCAACAGATATTTCAATTGAACAACGGAGCAAGTACACAATAACAAGAATATCAAGCAAAGCAAAACAACAACCGAATGCTCTGTAACTGATATTAACATTAAACACATGAACACCATGTCAAACAATGATCAACATTTCAATTCTCAAGACTCTTGTCAGCGAGATGAGAAAAATGCTGAGTCATTAAAATCTCGAGACTTCTCGAATTCTCGGTGTCATTGGAAACAGTGCTTTAAATGGACTCAAAATTCAAAGTTTACGCTGTAAGGAGAATGTGGAACTCTGCTTATATCAGATGTGTTTTGGGTGCTTTTCTCAACAGGAATTTTATTCTGAAAAGGAATTTGGAAGTTTTTCTCAATGACAGTTTTTCTCAATGGGACTATGGGAGTTTTTCTGAACAGGAGTTTGGGAGTTTCATTCAACAGCAGTTTTTCTTAACAGGAGTCTGGGAGTTTTTTTCATCCCCGGATGTAACTTATGATAAATTGTGTGATGGCAGAAGTTTTTTCTTCCTTTTTCAGATACAGACTGTACACAAGAGCTGCCAACAGGTACAAGAAGGAAGGTTTCAACTCCGTCAGTTACGAATTGATCAAATACATGGAAATGCCCCTGTACACCTGGATTTATGTTCATCTGGACAAAGAGAAGACAAGGAACGCAATCTGGCAAATCGAGAAGAAGATTTGCGTGAAGACAAATTGTACAACCAAAAATATTTGGACAAAACATAATGACACCCATACTTCCAGCTAATATAGCAAAATAAATACATGGTGTATGGCAATTATGTTGTTGTTTTTCATTTACATGTAAGAGTTGTCATATCTAAGGGAGCTTGGAGGTTTTTAAAATCCACAAATTTTTTTTTTAGGTGATCATGACATCGCTTCGTTAGAGAAATTGTCTCACGCATTTCAAAAGTTATCATCGCCTAAAACAGAGGGATGATTAACAAAAAATTCAAACTGGGGTGTTCTTTCCCGTAATAAAAATGGAAACTGCCGTGACTGAAGCAAAAAGAACTTCGATTTCCAGATCTATACTAGCACATCTTCAGAGCTCTTCAGATAGTGATTGTTTTATTTGTTTCTCTTTCATGCCTAATTGATTACTTTTGTGTTAGTTTTCCCCAGTTCACTTGCACTAGAATATGGATGTGGCAAACAATTGCTCAAGAATTGGGTGACTGCTGTTGTCATACTTACCTTTCACAAAAGTGATGTAAATTCTTATTTAAGTCTCTGACAAATTTCCCTTTTGGTAAAAGGTATGTTGCAGTATATTGAGCAGCAGCACTAACGTTTGCAAACTGCGTATAGAAATCCTTTGTATTTCGTCAGCTCCAACTCTCAGCGGATTAAAGTTAAGCAGGTTTAAAAAATGTTTATTCGGGCAATCCCAAAAAAACAAAGCTAGGCAAAAACATGAAACATAAGTCTAAGATACTAATTGTACATGTTAGGTGGTGGCGAATTTTAATTTTTTTGATATAGTTATGATTTGGAAAATTTTGCTGTGCATACTGGACCTCCCGTAAGACCGGATATCTGCAATCAGAAAAGCGTTTTTAAATATTCAGTGAAAAAGTTAGTGTGGACCACATAAAAAAAAAGCCTCCCCCCCCCCAAAGATATATTCTTTGATTAATTTTTTAACATTAAAATCAAAATTTTTCTCTGCCAAAGAAACGCAGTATTTGCTTTTTTTTCATGGTTTTAAACCAACAAAATTTACCTCAAATTTCACATCTTTCTCGGTACAGTAGAAATTTGTTTCTTTATCACACTTAGTGGACACCTGAGGTCTTTTTAAAATAACATTTTTACTGTTTGGGTTCCTTTGGTTAATTAAGAGAGTATAAAACGTGTTTCCACCATTGAAGTTTTTTTTTGCTTCAACGAAAATTTCTCAATTCAGTTTCGCTTCTCTCCCATATCATTTACTATTGTATCATCGCTTACTTCAATATTTAGGGAAATGAAACTTAGAAAGAGCTTGCAAAGTTTGTACTGAAAGAAGGGAATCCTGCTACTGTGAGCAATCGAAGTTGTTCGGGTCGCAGCGAAGTTCTGTCAATATTCGCTGGAGTGCTGTGTTGTGCCTGCAAGAACCATTTATTCTATACACTTTAGACTTCAAGCATCTCTTTTTGAAAGTCCACCAGCTTGTCCCACTGAAAATGGCCCTTACCGCAATGTCAACAGTAACTCAAGCTACAGGTAAAATCCACTTCCTGTTTCGTCTGGGAATCTTTTTACAAATTAATGGGAGTTGCAAAGCTACTTTCCCTGGTCTGGTCTGCAGGGCCACCTTTTGTGTTACTTCAGAATATAAAGTAAACTGTAATTTTTAACATGTACCAGCATACTTTACTTGGTCACTAATAGTATTCTATATTGACACAAAAAATCCATAACTGATGAACATTAACATGTAAACATAGGAAACTTCCATGTACACGAATAGTATATTATTTGCCCGCCAACATGCATATCCGCCTTCTGTGGCATACAATATACATGTAGTGCTAGTCAAGTTAGGGCTGTCCGCAGAAGTTTATCACCTAAGAGCTCCCAAAAAAGTACATTTAATCGCTGCAACGCCTCCGATTCGCTGTTGGTGATGATGATGATCGGTGACAAATGGATACAAAACTTTGCTGCCATAATTTTATCTCTGGCAGAGTTTCTTTCTGATTGGCTGATGACAAACAGGCTGGCCAGTGTCGCAATTTGCCTCAATTTGTCAGTCACTGAATTGCTGATGAATGCGAAGAAACTCTTTGGATAAGTCTGTGTTCTGTTGTTTAAAGCGATGGCCTTCTGTGTACATTTTGGATTACTTAAGAAGATCATTATTTTAACCGTAGTTAGTGTACTCATTAATGCAACTCTCTTGGGTCTCTTGTTGTTTATTTGTAATTGAATTGTTGACCTTGCATGTCATATAAAATTTAAAATGCAGTATCAATGTAAGGGAAATAGGCTATTCTGCACATTATGTAGTTTAACTAAAAAATTATATTGTAAGACAGACAAAAGAAACATTTGCTGGTACAAACTATTTGGGGTATGGATGCTCATCGGGGTACGATACGATACACTTTATTAATCACTTTCATGAACCTTGTTTAAACAAAAGACATGAAATATGAATGGAACACAAATGAAATAGGTACAACAAAAAAGTTCTAATCAGATTTAATGATGAGATTATGTTTACATCTAGAATAAAGAAATTGAAAAAAATTAACTGCGTGGTTGTTTAACAACCTAACAGCACATGGTACAAAAGATAATAATAATGGTTGGTTCTAAAATAAATTGTTGATAGCTTAAAAGACCTGAACATGAAAATAAATAAAGGAAATTGCATCCACACATTCCCGCAAAAGACACTTCATGACTCCTGATGAAGCGTTTGTGCAGTGCAGGAACTCCCAGGGGCAGAAGATGAGATAAAATTGCACATTTCCATATAACAACAGATTTCTGAGCAACAAACCGAATAAGAAGATCAAAGACCTGAAAAGGAGCAATTAACTTTTATTGACGACAATAAATCATTTGAGGAAGAAACTCCCATTGACATTCCATGGCTGCTGATAGATTCCCATGAAATTGTGGTTTGGCAATAATATCCTTTGATGGTCACATCCAGTTAATATTCTAAGACTGCATTGATAGATTACATGCATTTATGAGCAATGAGATACTCGTCTTCGGGGGTCACCCAGGGGTCACCTCCGGTGTACTTGTGAAATTTATTTTGCAGGGCAGCTCTTGGGTACTTGTGAAATTCGGGGGAGGGGAATATATATATTGCTAGCTGTAGACTAGTGGTCCCCCGGGAGTCACCTCTTGGTAGTTGTGAATTTAATTTTTTGCTAGTTGTATACACTCCAGCAAAAGAAATGCAACACTTGATTTTGGCTTATAATTTTGCAAAGAAAAAAATTTCAGACAAAATAAATTATATCGTATTGATCGATAGATCAACTAGTGTCTTTGTGCCAAAATCATTCAGTTGCGACCACTTCCTGTTGGCCTTTAGACCTGTTTATCACATCTCAGTTTTTGGAATAAGATATGACCTTACCAGAAAGTTACACCAGAAATGAAGGCGCCATTTTAAATAATGCCCAAACAGATGATAAAAGCTGAAAAATTAGCACAGCAACTCTATTTTTGAATTTTTACAGGACAATTTGAGTTTTGCACATTTCAAAATGTAGCAGACAAAATCATTGCGCTTGGGGCACTTAGAATTGAATTCATTATTTAGGGACATGAAACTCAGAAAGAGCTTGCAAAGTTTGTACTGAAAGAAGGGAATCGTGCTTCTGTGAGCAGTCAAGGGTTGTTCGGGTCACTGTGAAGTTTTGTCAATATTTGCTGCAGGAGTGCCGTGTTGTGCCTGCAAGAACCATTTGGGTCAAAATTTGAAAACCTTGAAATTTCAGCTGAAAAAATTTCGAAAATTTTTCGCTCCAGAAATGCCTTTTAAAGTTTGCGTTGGGTAGGTCAAACAATCAGCTATGACTGCGCTTTGATGTCCAAGGGTCCCAATGCCCTGCTGATCTGTACTGAGGTGATAAACATAGATGTAATGTTTTTCGACTGTCATTAAAATCACACTTCTAACTAAAAAATCCTGGCCATTTGGGGCTAAACAATCTATTGCCAATGATTAGGCAAGTGGCTGGCACATTTTGGGCAAGTTCCAGGTCTCTAATGGCAATTATTTTTGAGAAACTGCATTTTGATCAATTAAAATACCAAATATGTGTGTGATTGTGTGTCATTAGCATCATGCCTATAACTTGAAATCCGTACCATTTAGAGCTGAATAATGTATTACCAACAAATAGGAAAAAGGTTATTCTGCACACAATGAGCTATATTTCAGGTCTCTATGACCAATAGTTATTGAGATAGAACAAATTCTTGAAACAAAAATTTACAAAAACAAACAAAAATACTCTTTTCATCAATAGTTTGGATCTGAATAATAAAGACGATCTCCACTAATCCCTCCAGTGCCCAATGTCTTTGCTAAACCATATTTCAGATGCTAGACAATGGTAAAATGTTGCTGGCACCCCATATTTGGTTAGTAGTTTCAGAGAAGAATCAAACTTCATACTAAGCATGTCAGATGCAAGGAAAATGCAAAAATGTTATGTAATGGTCTGTTGAAACATTTATTGATAATATATATTCAACTGATTTCAATTCCAGTCACCTGCAACAAAATTTTAGTGAGATAAAGGCAATAAGCCATTTTTGACATGATGCTAATGACAGCGTGATGCTAATGATAATTACAGTAAAAATCTTTGTAGGGACCAGTGCAAAACTGGCAGTCTGGCAATATGTGCATGCAATGACCTTATGAACACCAGAAACATGTTCACATTGATTTTGGTCCAGAAATATGCAGTCAAAATAGAGTAGCAAGGCGTTTGCTAATGACAAATTGAGATAGGACAACTGACATGCCAACAGAAATACTCTAATATTTTGGTTTACATAAATGATACAGAGCTACAGATAGTTCAGTTATTTTCTTGGGTTCTCAAACAACATCAGACACAAGGTTTTCTCAAAGAATATGTGTCCCTTTATTTTTTATTAAGAAACAAATCCGGCGTGATGCTAATGACACAATATTGGAGACATTGACACAACAACCTCCTGCTCTCATACAGAATATTATTTCAGCTATTGATTACCAGGCTGGGCAGATTTTAAGAGACTGACAGTCAAGTCTCCATGTATGGAAGAGTTTAATTGAATCAGAATCCTGTACTAGTTGTTGTGATGCGATCTTTCAAAGAGGGTGTTGGTGGAGACAGGCCATTTTCAAGGGGGTTGGCTACTTCAATGCTATTTTTGAATGGGATTAAAATATTCTGCCACGTATTTTTTGTGTTATAAGTTTTGCTAATATCCTTGTCTATGACAAATGACAACAAGAGGTCCTCTATTGGTCTTCCTGCCATCATGAATTATCATTAAACACTGGAGACAAGAATTTCAGACTTACCAAATTTTGACCCATTTATTCTATACACTTCAGACTTCAAGCATCTCTTTTGGAATGTCCACCGGCTTGTCCCACTGCAAATGGGCCCTTACCACAATGTCAACAGTAACTCAAGCTACAGGTAAAATCTATTTCCTGTTTTGTCTGGGAATCTTTTTACAAATTAATGGAGGTGCAAAGCTATTTTTCCCGGTCTGGTCTGCACCGCCTTTTGTGTTACTTCAGAATATAAAGTGAACTGTAATTTTTAACATGTACCAGCATACTTTACTTGGTCACTAATAGTATTCTATATTGACACAAAAAATCCATAACTGATGAACATTAACATGTAAACATAGGAAACTTCCATGTACACGAATAGTATATTATTTGCCCGCCAACATGCATATCCGCCTTCTTTGGCATACAATATACATGTAGTGCTGGTCAAGTTAGGGCTGTCCACAGAAGTTTATCACCTAAGAGCTCCCAAAAAAGTACCATTTAATCGCTGCAACGCCTCCGATTAGCTGCTGGTGATGATGATGATCGGTGACAAATGGATTCTAAAACTTTGCTGCTATAATATAATCTCTGGCTGAGTTTCTTTCTGATTGGTTGATAACAAACAGGCTGGCCAGTGTCGCAATTTGCCACAATTTGTCATTAAATGAATTGCTGATGAATGCGAAGAAACTCTTTGCACTTCGGATCAGTCTGCATTCTGTCGTTTAATACGATGGCTTTCTGTGTTCATTTTGGATTACTTAAGAAGATCATTATTTTAACCGTAGTAAGTATACTCATTAATGCAACTCTCTTGGATCTCTTGTTTTTTGTTGAATTGTTGTCCTTGCATGTCATGTAAAATCTAAAATGCATTATCAATGTATGGGAAATAGGCTGTGGATGTTCACGAGGATAAGTTTGTATTTGGTTAAAAAAAAATTACTTACTAGTAGGCCCACAGAAGGCATGTATGATAGGAGATGGCAATTCTGAGGGTGCTCGCAAGTATGTTATCACATGGTCTTTCACGTATCGGCCCTCATGTCATGCCCTCAAGAACCACATATCGGCCCAGAGGGTACTGAAAGAAAGGCTAATATGTTCTCCTGAGGGCGGATGTGTTGTTGCGAGGGCATATAACACGAAGGCTGCTATGGGAAATGCATGCGACCAGGGGCGGACTGGCCCTATGGGCCAGAGGGCAGTGCCCTGGGGCCCACCACCTGAGGGGGGCCCACCACCTGAGGGGGGCCCACCAGCAACCTGTAAAAAATCTGGATTATCAAAAACGACGTAAAAGTTGTCAAAATCAAATTCTGGGCCCAATTGATATTATCAAAAAATCTCCAATTAGAATCTGTCAAGCATAATAAACAATGAAGCATGAGGCCCCTCTCTCAGTTTTGGATCCAGATGTGGCCCACTTGGAGGGGCTCTGATATTATACCTGGACATTTGTGGGCCCTCCTTGTAGTATATTTTGCTTTGAAATGGTCTCAGAGGGCATGGGCCCTCTTCTTTTGATAAATTTAGAACGTGAGCTTGAAAATGCCGCTATTGCGATAATAGGGGCCTGCCAATGAGTTTGCCCAGGGGCCCACTGTGGGGCCAGTCCGCCCCTGCATGCGACAACTATCATAACTTATTTATGCCATGATTAAGTCGATTTTATCAAAAAGGACTAATTTTCACTCAAAGTGCCAAAAGCCTTGACTCGCATTGTTTAGACACAGTTTATATCATTCAGTCCTATCATGCGCAACATCATCCTCATTTTAGTCGGGCATTGAAGCATGTACAACGTTTTTATTTATTGAATGGCAACACATGCACTTTTGTGGTTATAACTTCATGCAAAATAAATAAAACCGGTGTCTACATTTGTTTTTGCACTTTTTTTCGGATAGCATGAATTGTCAATTATCTGCAAATGCAGATATATGCACAAAAAGGCTAGCAAAAGTCCTTCAGCACCACGCGTTATAAATGCAATGTTGCACGACTTTTATTGTGATTGTGTCACATTATCTTTCCACGTTGTCTTTATGTTGCATGTGACAACAATAGGGGTTGATATTACGGTGTGACCAATGACCATAATTACTTTTTTCATCATGATGTTGCCACCACCTTGCAACAATGTTGACATGATAATGTTATCTCCTGACTATGCTAGCTGATTTTGAATGCTACATTTGAAAACAATGAATCAGTGATAAAAACGGTTCGTCATCATTCATATACAATTATACATTGTTATAAGATCACCATAATGTGATAGAAGTTTTCTATCTTACATTTCCTCTCTTTCTGCGACTTGAAACATTCATTTCGACTCTATTCAACAATCTGTAAACATCCTTTTTATACATGGTGAGTATCACTTAATTTAATTGCAAGTTTGCGGTCCATAACGGAACCTTTCAGATGAACATTCAACTTGGCCTCATGATGTCACTGACTCAAGAAGTTTTTAATGATTTGTTTTTGTCAGTTACAGGTTTTTGTTTTTGTCAGCAACTCAGCATGTGTCACATAAACTTATCAGCAATGGTGTCAATAAACAAAATATACTCTTTTGTAAGGTTTGCATCTGATAAAAGGATTAGAAGACTAACTGTAGCTAACTGTCAGTGATGTGGCAAAGCTAATTTTGAAGTTACAAAGTTAAAGCAGTTGGCCACTAATCTGCAAAGAGGCCAAATTTTTTGCCACGGAGTATAGTTTCTAGGCCCTATTACCGGAGGGCTTTTTTTTGTAAATTTGGCTGTTTGTTTCAAAGCTACATCCTGAAAGGTGGCTTGTAGGTTAAGCATGAACTTGTCTTGCAGTGGCTTATTAGGCCCAAAATTAACATTGAAGAGATAGGAAACACCATGGAGCGCCGCTCTATTGAGTGTCCTCCTTCACCGCTTATTTTTTAGCAAAACTATCTGAGGAGAAAGCACAGTTCTGCGAAAGACGCAGCTTATGTGGCAGAGTGGCAGCTGCAAACATAGGAAACCTCCATGTACACGGATAGTATAATATTGTTTGACCACCATGTTTGAGGACAAACAACTGTATGGTTACCCCACGCGACATGCATATCCACATTCTGTGGCTTAAAATATGCATGTAGCGAAAGTCAAGTTAGGGCTGTCCGGCAGAGGTTTATCACCTCTAGAAGAGCTCCGAAAAGTACATTTAATCGCTGCAATGGCTCTGATACGCTGCTGGTGATGATGATGATCGGTGAGAAATGGATGCTAAACTTTGCTGCCATGATTTTATCTCTGGCAGAGTTTCTTTCTGATTGGCTGATGACAAACAGGCTGGCCACTGTCGCAATTTGCCTCAATTTGTCAGTCACTCAATTGCTGATGAAAGCGAAGAAACACTTTGCACCTCGGATCAGTCTGCGTTCTGTTGTTTGATGCGATGGCTTTCTGTGTACATTTTGGATTACTTGAGAAGATCATTTTTTTAACCGTAGTAAGTATACTCATTAATGCATCTCTCTTGGGTCTTCGGTTGTTTCTTTGTTGAATTATTGTCCTTGCATGTCATGTAAAATTTAAAATGCAGTATCAATGTATGGGAAATAGGCTATTCTACACATTTTGTGGTTAAACTCCACAATAAATAATTGTGTTAAACAGACTAAGGAAAAATTGGCTGGTACGGACTCTTTTGGGACATGGATGCTCAATTGCTCATCGGGGTCAATACATTTTACAAATCACCTTCATAGACCTTGTTTTGACAATACATATTCATAGATAAACTAAAGACATGACATATGAAAGGAATGCAAAACAAAATAAGAACAACGAAAAAGTTATAATCAGATTTTATGAGATTAAATAAATGGTTGTTTAACAACCTATAGCACATGGTACAAAAGATGAATGATAACTGTTTGTTCTACAATAAATTGTTGATAGTCTAAAACCTGAAAGTAATTTAAATAATATCATAAAGTAAAAAAAAAAAGCATCCAAAGAGAAGGCAATATCCCACGACAGACACTTCATGATTCCTGAAGAAGTGGTTGTGCAGCACAGGGACTCCCAGGGGCAGGAGATGAGATCAAATTGCATCTTTTCCATGTAAATACACATTTCCCAGCAACAAACCGCACAACAAGATCTAAGACTTGAAAAGGAGCAATTAACTTTTATTGACGACCATAAATCATTTGAGGAAGAGACAGACATTGCCATTGACATTCCGTAGCTGCTGATAGATTCCCAAGAAACTGAGAAGTTTGTCAGTAATATCTTGTGATGGTCACATCCAAGTAACATTTTAAGACGGCATTGATAGATTACATGCATTTATGAGTTTTTGTGTGAAGATTTTGAAATGAGACTTTCATATTCAAGAATATATTACACCAGACTTCTCAAAGTATTTTACCGAAGCACCCCAAGATATATCTCCAATTTTCTTTTCATTATATGCACAAATGATACGATGTAAAACATGGGCTGAAATCAGGAATCAACTGAAGTATACAATTTTCTTGACATAAGTCACAAAACAAACAACCAAACCTTTTCAGGAAGTTTCTATGTATAATAAGACAAAGGAGCAATTATTACATTTCTCAAAATATGTAGGGAAGAGCGGAGAGGAGGACACAGTGAGACGACACACACGGTGAGACAAAGCCCTTAGTGTCAAACTGGTACTGTTTACAGGACAACCCTCTTTTGTATAGAACAAAGTAAGTAAAAGACTGTCCTATATCCTGAATGCTTACACAACATATGGTGAATGGAATTTCAAAATTTTGGTTATTAGCCTGTAAAAGTAAATATTTTGATTGACTGACTTTTTGTTATGATTCCACAGAAAATGGGATAATGCAAATCAGTTGCCAGGGATTCAAACCTCGGTTATTTGTCTTAATTTATGGAGATGACGACCCGCAATGCAGGCTTCTGGTCTACAGGATTTCCACATTTTACAAAGAAAGTTGTGTGGGCACAATGAGAGAGTCAATTTGAGGCTGGGCAAAGTGAAACATCACAAAATACACTAGACATGACCTGAATGTAATGTACAACTCACTATTCACAATTAAAAACAAATGCCTGACATAAACCTCAGATTTTAGTGAGCCATGTCCAAAAGGAAGCATCAGAGAAGAATTATGATTTGTATGTAACAGGTGTGGTAGGTTAAATAAGTTGTTCATGTGTGCTTTGCAATGAATTTTCCAATCAGGATCACCAAGCCAGCTGCTTTTATTAGAGTATAGTAGTTTTTGTAGCGACAATAGAACAGGTCCAGAGAGTCGGCTGTTATAGTAGCAGATGCCCTATCTCACTGTGCCCCACCTGCAATTGACCAGCATGGATGTAACTCTAAGTTTCTCTAAACCTGTAAAAGTTAGAACCTGAAACTACTGGACAATATACTCAACTTCATAGTCTAAAATGAGGGCCTGAACTCATTTTACTGTTGACTGCCAACATTTTCCAGAACACTTGAAAAGAAAAAAAGTGTCTCACTGTGCCCTGCTCTCCCCTACTATTCAAAATATGTACGTCTGTGGCAGTCCAGCCATAGACCACCAAAATACCGGACTGCCTATTGAAAACAGGTCCATTGCCAGAAAACACTACCTCACTCTGGTCCCATGTATATTTTTCATTATTTGGCATGTTCACGAATTCGTGGAGGTGCAAAAACGAGCATGTACGAGTTCGTGGATGTGTAAAAAACGAGCATAAGTGCTCGTGCATATGTAATAACTAACATTCGTGGATGTGCTTTATTATTCATTCGTGGACCTGCCAATACTAACATTCATGGAGGTGATACATGTTTCAGTTTTAAGGTCAAAATTGAGGTATATATTTTTCACTATTTGGCATGTACACAAATTTGTAAACCTGCAAAAATGAACATATACACGAATTTAGCATTCGTGTAAGTGTGAAATATTGCTATTCACGAATTTGTGTAAGTGTAATTACGAACATTGCAACCTTAAACTTTCCGGACCAATGCTGGACCAACCCATGAAAATGGTTCAGTCCGAAAAATTAGACAATGAATTGTTGCAGAATATGCCCAATTTTATGTGTTGCAGTTGTGCACAGACGTGTGCGGAATGTGAAAATGTATGTTTCCAAACGTTTAAAAATGTTTACAAAACGTTCAAGAACTTTGCGAAACTTGTGTTTCAGCGAACTCTTGTGAACCTCTCTCAGATGAACTCGTGCAAACTCCCAGACTGACAAACAAACTCTGGACTGACAAACATCTATACAAAAGGAAACCCTTAGTTTTGCATTATTCAATTTGTAAATTAAACTTTCTCGTTTTTCACCTGTAGTTTTCAAGAAGCTTGATACAATAGGTAAAGGGGCTCTCTGCATGTTCTTCATTATCGCTTTTCTGGGATCAGAACAGAGCTCGGACTAGACGGATGAAGACAGGAAGTGGTCACACCTGACATGACAGCATTACACCTACCCAATGTTCACAACTATATTTGAAATTATAAGTATGAAGATTTGCATCCACACTTCGTTTATATGGTGTATTCATAACCAAAATATTTCCTTTCTGCTTTTATTTTCCTAGATGATGATGAGTGCGAGTTGTATAACTCTTCTTCAGTCAAAATATGGCTGCCCGCAATATTTCGACAGAACGGGCATCATCCAGTTGGAAAGTGACAAGGCATTTAATGTATCCGAACCATTGCTCCACTTCACTTCTAAACATCCGTCTAAACTGTCGAATTACTTGAAGTTATCGTTTTGCTTTGGAGACCTTGAATTAATAAAAGCTACAGGGCAAGGTGGCCAACAAGGATCCTATTGTGTGTTCAAGTCAGAAATCTTTTGTCCTTCAGGTAAGAATATGTTGATGTTTGATTAAAGGTCCATTATTCTAAATTTTCATCAAATATTTTTTTGATGAATCATTGAAATCTAAAAAAAAAAACAAGGGAAGTTTTTCCTGAGAAAATGTTGATACATTTTTAATAATGTCATAATGGAGACCACATTTCTTCAACAATGCTTATATAGTAATTGGAGTTGAAATATCGTCATTAGCATCACACGAAAAAACACTACGTTGATTTTTTTTGTCATCTGCACACGTAGTGAAAATCTGGGGACAACAATATTTCGCAAGGATGATCCTCAAGAGAACCTCGATCACTGGAAGAAATTACATTTTCATGGTTCTGTTATTTCCCTTCAGGCTTCACAGAATCCATGACTTCTCTATCGCTTACTGTTGATTGGTCGTCTACATTCATCGGAGGAGAACTGCCTTATGGGAAGGAATCACATGACCAAAAATGGTTGATCTTTTGCTGTACAAGCAACACCGGCCTCACCATGTATGGACCTTATACAGTCATCAAGGTATTTTTTTCAAGTGTTTTGTCATAATAAAATATAGTTCAATGTGAACTCAACCAATAGAACAAAATTTAACATATTCACTTTTTTGTGACCGGATTAGATTGCATGCTGAAAATATGACGTTGACATACCGAAATTTTTTTGATGTTTTGCATTGACTACATAATATCATCTTAATCAGTGCATATATACTGGAAATGAACATCAGCCTCTAGATGTAGGATCAAAATTAAGTGTAGCATTAATTTTGCTATAATTGAGATATTAGCATTCAAATATTTGCATTCATCTACAGATTTTTTTTTTTTATTCCTCTTTCAGACAGAAGGACAGCCATGTCCAAGTGTTGCAGGCAGTCTTTTGTCCTCACATTTCATCAAATTACCAACACAAATTGCACAGATCCAGGGGTCATGCTCTGATAATATTTGTCCGGATCTTGTTTCAAACGATGATGAAATCAAATTGGAAATTTGTGAATATAATCCCTTCGATGAAAATCCGGGTGAGTGCATTGCAGTCCGTCAATTTTGATATGCAAAAAGAGTGGACTGTTGCACTGTGAAAATGGCACTCTGCTAGTCATCGTACTGATGATTTGTCATGATCATACCAATACTTTCAATGTTAATTTGAATTATGAAGACTAATCTCACTTGTTTGACAGGCAAACAAAAAGAGTATGCATCTGATTTTTGCAAATTGAATGGCCTTTACTTGATCCTGACCAATCAAACCGCCTCTTTGTTTCCCATGTTGAATGAACCGGCTATCAGGAGTCACAAAGTGCATTTTTCACAGTAAACTAGTCCTCTCCTTTTGCATAACTAATGGATAGACTGTTTCAAGTTTTGTTTTGGTGTTTCACAGCATGAAAAGCAAAAGTTACTTCCAAGTTGGAATAAATACAGCTGGGGTAACATGTAAACTCCAGGATCACAGGCATGAATTAAATAATTAAGAGCATATTTCTCGCAAACAGAGAATTTGCTGAAGTGATTTCTCGATCGATCAAAATGTTCCATTTTCTGTAAATTCTCAGAATTCATGTCTGTCTATCTATCTATCTCTCTATCTGTCTATCTGTCTATCTATCTATCCATCTAAACTATGTAGTCTATCTAATCTATCTAGCCAAATCTATCTAGTCTATCTAACATATCTATCCTTTCAGGCCATTACCCCCAGACTTGTGATGACGACTGGCTTTTCTTCGGAGGCCATTGCTACTGGTTTGCTCATCAAATGTTGAGTTGGAAACTTGCAAGCCATGACTGTGCCGCCAGAGGAGGTACTTTAGTCAGTATCACTACCCAGGATGAATTAGTAAGTTCCATTGTTAATTTGGAATGAATGTCATTCTTTTATTATAATCGTACACCATGGAATTCGAATGCACAATGTAAGGCTAACACCTTTTTCTATCGAGGCATTTGTGACTAGGACTTCCGAAACATTGCAGTCAAAGATAGCCAGCCGTGTGTGGATTGGTATGTTCGATGAAAACGTTGAAGGTCGGTGGGAGTGGGAAACAGGAGAACCGTTTGATGACACTGTAACGTAAGATCTTTTTTATCAAAATAACAGTTTACTGTTTGATGACATTGTCACGTAAGATATTGTTTCTCCATATAACCGTTTGATGACACTGTTACATATGATATTTTTTCTAAAAATAACTATTTGATGACACTGTCACATAACAAATTATTTCTCAAAATAACCATTCGATGACACTGTTGCATAAGGTATTATTTCTCAAATAACTGTTTGATCACACTGTCACGTAAGATATTGTTTCTCAAAATAACCGTTTGATGACACTGTCACGTAAGATATTGTTTCTCAAAATAACTGTTTGATGACACTGTCACGGATATTGTTTCTCAAAATAACCGTTTGATGACACTGTCACGGATATTGTTTCTCAAAATAACCGTTTGATGACACTGTCACATAAGATATTGTTTCTCAAAATAACCGTTTGATGACACCGTTACATAAGATATTGTTTTCTAAAAATAACCATTTGATGACTCTGTCACGTAAGATATAGTTTCTCAAAATTTCCGTTTGATGACACTGTCATCATGACATAAGACATTGTTTCTCAAAATAACTGTTTGATGACACTGTCACGTAAGATATTGTTTCTCAAAATAAGGTTCCTTGAAAAAAGTTATCTCTGGTATAGTTGTGCATGGGTCATGAATCACCACATAAAAAACTTTTAATTTTGGTTGATCCTTAAGGTGAATCAGGATAGTGCCTTAACATAGGTTCCTTGATTCAATTGCAAACGTTTAATAGGCGTAACTAGTAAATTGAATGAAGTTATGTTTAACTATAACACCATTGCAGACCATTACCGGGATGTGGATGCACATCTCCCTATATTGCTGCCGTAAGTTCAGTTAATCAACTATCATTCAGGGCACCAAGAAAGGATATGATTGCACCATAGTCCTTTCTGAACTAAAAAAATTTACTCACTTGTTTTCTGTCGATGAACAGGAACTGGGCTAAAGGTGAGCCAAATGACAAGAATTCTTACGAAGACTGCGGAAACATGTGGTCGGAAGAACTCCCCGGTCAAGTGCCTGGACAGTGGAACGATGAGCACTGTAGTCTCTATAAATTTTCCTACATTTGCAAAAGTAAGTCATTTCATCTGGTATTACATCGGCACTTGCATGTTAACTATTTGAGCAACCACTCTGAAATTTGCAACATTTTCCTCATGGAGATACTTGAAAAATTTCCTCTGAAGAGAGGTTCCAACCTCTGATGACTCTAAGATGGTCCATCAGTCCTGAGGCCCATTATAGTGCTTCTGAAGAATCATAGACGTACGTTACAGTTGACGAAAAAAGAGTGCTTACCAAATTGGACTGAAATTTTCTTGTGAGGTCAAAGCCCTATCCATGCTATGTTATTCTCTATGAGTCATAAGCAATTTATGAGGTCATAGCCTAATTAGCCTATACTCGCAATGCTATTAGAACGATTGACCAACTGAATATAAATGAGGTCACAAATTGCTCAATGAGTTGACAGCTTATTTCAATGTGTTTGATATGGCTTGCTATGAGGTCATTGATGGCCACCAACAGCTTTTCTATAAACACTATTTTTTTGTCCTAAAAATGCATAAATATAGCAACATTTTTTGACCAAGTAGAAGGATCCAATTAAAAAAACTGGTTTATCTGTCAAATCAGGCTGCATTCATGAGTTCTTAGATGTTTTATCAGTATTAGGAATCTTCTTTTGTTTTTTAATGCTGAATATTTATTAGTGTCAATCCACCTCTATTTTTAGAATTGGCGCTTCAAAATGCAGAAATTATAAGAAGTGGTGGAGTGGAGTTCAGCACACAACTTGTCAAGGGAATTCCTACCCATCTCTCTGATCAACTACCAGGTGATGAATGATTTGCAAAAAACGTTTACCATTCAATATTATTGGCAACAATGTGTTTTATATTGAAACTTAATATGTTTGCAGAATAGAGCTGATATGGAAACAGTAGATTAATTGATAATGGAAATTGCTTTTATGTACACTCCTCAGTATTTTTGAATTATGGCACATGTCATATAGTATTAATCTGTATCTATTTTACTTTGACAATTTTTTTTTCAGGAACATGCATCCTCACAGAGGGGCAGAGTGAACATTGGATTCTGATTGATATGATGAGGCCCTGTTCTGTCCAAGCTATGAAGATCTTGAGAGGTGTGTTCTTGATAAAATGGCAGCCATATTTATGATAACAAGTGTAAGGCTTCTTCAAAATGTTTAAACTTTAAATTGTGTTTTTTTTTCTCAGGGACTTTCATGGAGGACAATATCACTCTGACAGCAGCAATCAGTGACACAACAACGCCGCATACTTCAGTAATGTCATCAATTTGTGCTGATCATGTGCCCATCACATATCTGACTACCTTTCATATCTGCAAGAATGTAGTCAAAGGAAGATTTGTATTCTTGACTTTTCAATCCTGCCTGGACAACGAAGATTGCATGAATTCGCCAATTTCCTTGAACTTGTGTGAAGTATACATCTATGGAAGCCGTAAGTAAACACGATTATGAAACATCCCTGCCGGGTATAAGATCAAAAAATCATGGGTCACATGCTCACTCCTGCCACACCTAAAAACGCATTTCCCAGTCCTCACACACACCTGAACTATGCACCTATCTTTATTATTTTATCCTCTCATCCTGATAATAGCAGAAAGCAGTTCCACTGCTGTCTTACTTATGTTTTCTACGGCAACTGTCCTCTGCCACCAGGGGCGCATGGATCTGCTCAGTAGTTCTGCTTATGACATCGCCAGGGACTGGCGCCACTGCTCCATTTTCCCGCCAACACCATCCACACAGACCATAGCCAGCCACACCTCAATAGTGCACGGTGGCTCACCCACTTCTACTCATCAAATCTGTGTCATATTACCTTCATTTTAGAGCTCTTCTCAAGCCCTTGCCTCCAATTGTATCTTTTGGTATCCTGGTCTGCCAACTGCTTCATCATTTCACTCCTAAACCCACTGTCTACAGTGCATCATAAAATACCATCTCAAGATTGCATGCACCTCTCAGAGCAAACACAAAATTGTCAGAACTCACAAAAGTCTTATGCAAATATTCATATTATGCCACTTATACTCTCTCACCTCAACCTGCTTACTTCAACGCCAGCTACCGTAATGAATACAACAAAGTGCCACTTCACCATTGTGTTTAACGGCATGTACTTTTGTTTTATAATGTGCAGGCAGCGGGTTGCAGTGTACATAACACTGCACTATCGTCCTGCCTTTTATCATGGGTAAATCTAGTATATCATATGACAATAGCATGGAGTGCCACACTAACCAAAACATATCATATTGTAAGAACGTGCTTTTGGCGCATCCCACTTCTGACACCATTTATTGTGAATACGTATCTTACAAAACTGCACAGTTCATAGTAACTTCACACAGTGTAACTAATCTTTTGCAAGAACTCCTGACAGTTGGCAGGAAATGTAACATTTGCCACAACTTTCGAACAATCTTTATTGGGCCACCAAAAGAACCATATAGTACTATACGAGGGGCGTTCAGAAAGTTCGAGGCTTTTTTTAATATGGATACTTATTTTCAATCTAGAACTATGAATTTTTCACATAATAAAATTCAGTATATTTGGAATGGATTTCCAAAATTTTGGGCAATTTGGACATTTTTAAGTCATTCTGTGGTTGCCATGGAAACTGAAAGTTCAGCTTCTTGGGGCAGGTAACACTGAAACCACTAATGCCAAGAAATTGTGACTGTGAGAAACTTCTCTCTGTCACTTGCATTAGTCAGATTGACAATATTTGACACAAGAAATATGGTATTAGCTTCTAAATATGCTTTCAAGCACACCAAATGTGTGTATTCTTACACTGAACCCATGGAAGAAAGCACTCCTGCATGCTAGATTTGGCGAGGGAAATTCAGGAAGCAAAGGTGTGTTTCCCTGACTACATCAGGACTTGAGAAGGCATGGAATCAATATTATAAACAGGAGACCAAAATGGACAGCATTATCCATCCTAGCTGTTCCTGTGACATGTTGCTTTACATAAGTCTTGGTTTTCCCTTACTTTATTTACTGGGGGCTATAGTTTCAGGCACTGGAGGAGTAAAGGCTTTGAATGACCGAAATTCTTTCACAGAACTTTGTTTGGAGGACTTCAAGGAACATTTACTTCAATGGGTCAGGTGTATGAATCAATGCTTTTGGTGAGCATGGGAGTATTTTTTAAGGATAATATTATATTTCTTGTGTCAAATATTGTCAATCTCACTAATGCAAGTGATAGAGAGAGGTCTCTCACAGCCAAAATTCGTTGGCTTTAGTGGTTTCAGTATTATCTGCACCAAGAAGCTGAACTTTCAGTTTCCACGGCATACACTGGATGACTTAAAAATGTCCAAAATTTTGGAAATCCATTCCAAATATGCCGAATTTTATCCTGTGAAAAATTCATAGTTCTAGATTGAAAATAAGTGTCCATATAAAAAAAAGCCTCAAACTTTCTGAACGCCCCTCGTATAGTACCCATGTCAATACTGAAAACCCAAGTAGCTTACAGATTCACCAAACGATGAGAAATAACCTTTCTATATTATAATGTTTGCTTGTTGTGTGCAAATGAGAGGAATTTTACATTGTTTTGTCTGACGTCCATCTTGTATGAAGAGCTTTACAAATCTCAAACCTTAAAAAAAAAGTTCGTACAAAGTTAGTAAAGAAACCACATGAAAGGTTAAGGTTACGAAACAGCCGAGGATAAAAGAACCTTCTTCTGTGTGAATTGATGAAGTGCATGCTTGAGGCACATAATCCTGGGACAGTGATGCAGTCTTAGTCTGACAAATTGTTTTTAGACTGATATCATCTTAACGACCCTTTATGTTGGTGACTCAGGAGTCGTAATATAACAAGAGGACAGGAAAAGACATATATTGTAACAATGTGCTCTAAAAATAGTTAAACACATCCAGCTTTGCCCCCGTGACTGATACCGTATGTAACACTCACCAATCACCAATCATAACTTGATCATACGATTCTTGGTGACAAAAAACAAAATAGACTTATCATTTCATTCAGTGTAGTTATTTTCTGATATCACAGTCCACTGACCCAGAGAATCTACCCCAGACGAATCCCTCAGAGAATCTATATTATCATAGATTGACGTCACAAGCGTCTTAGCCAATCATTGTGCAGTATTTCTCTTCACTTCAATTGTTTAATGACAATATGCGTAAAAATTATTAGGCCCACAGACACGTAACACCTATCATTTTAAAGCTCTTGAAGAGATATGTCTATGTATTAAACAATTGTAGCTGTTCGATATATGAGAGTCCTTGAAACGGCAATATCGGCCTCATTTGCATTTATACATAATGTGTGAAGGTCTGCTCATTAGCCATCTTTGGCATTGGGTCTGATTTATTCAATTGCTGAAGTGAGTTCACTGAGCCTCTGAAAGTATTGTTTAACTTCTCATTATTTCAGCTCTGGACTGTGGCCTACCCATTGGAGTTTCAACTGGACAGATTCCTTCTCTGAATTTGGTTGCAAGTTCTTCCATCCCAAATCATGAGCCCAGCAAAGCAAGACTGGGAGGGGGAGCAAGGTGGTGCGCAGCAAGGGGAGATGCTAACCCTGTCTTTACTGTAAGTCTCAATTTCCAGAGCATTGTTTGAGATCAACAGCAATTTGTCTTTGGGTAGCAGTTACTCTTTTTGGGGCTTTGATTATGAAAAAAAGTAAATATAAGGCCTATGTAGTTTCACCTATATATCAAAGTTGCCCATAAAATTGTTCCAGAACCCTCATTTTCTCTCTACTCCTGAGTGTTATTTTTTAATGCCAAGGAAAAGAATTTCCTTCAACAATCACCAATTAGTGGAATAAGAAGCGTGATTAACAGTCACAACAGCTGTGGTCTATGGGAAAATTACCAATCAGTTTCTTTGAATGATTATGAAATTGGCATGTTCCATAAATATTAGCAAAGATATAGGACTGGCTATCATACAACGTCTGCCTAAATTTCAAGGTGGATTTTGGAGCTGACTTCATAATTTCAAGCTTTGCATTTTCAAGAAATTCTGGTCTTGACAGCAAACTGACATTCCAAGTGCTGATTGGTCAGAGCAGGAATGACATGCACTTGTGGACAAACGGAGGAAACATCAGTAAGGTGAGTATTTTAATGACATTCTGAACCAGATCCAATCAATCAATGCCAATATTTGCAACCTCCTTGGGATCCAAGACTTCCACCCCACACAATTTCGAAACTAATATTTCTTTGAAGCTGCAATCTGAATCATAACTTAAGAATAAATATGGAGGTTACTCAGAAATTTGCAGATTTGATTCAGATGTTAATTCTACCAATGACTAGCAGATTGTCACTTTCAAAAAATCATATTACTGAATCAAGCCCACACTCTAAAAAATTTCATACAAAATTGGTTTTTTAGATTCAAAATGGTTTTTTGAAAAACCAAATTTCAATGCAAAAAACCAACATGGATTTTTTAAAAATCCATGTTGGTTTTGCATTGAAATTTAGTTTTTCAAAAACCATTTTGAATCTATAGATAAAAAACCAATTTTGTCCCAACATTTTTAGAGTGCATGCACAGAAAAGGGGGATCTAAGCATGTTCAATTACAAATGCATGCAACAAATGCCGATTAATCTTTCAAACGAGGTTGCAACTTGCATGGAGATGATAACTTCAGTTCATATCATTTCACACAAGTATTTGTTAAAAGGAAGAAATATGATGGTCAGAAATAAAGATTGTGCTGAATCGAATTAAATATAAGTTCAGAAACATTTACTATATGGCCTATTCTTTAAACAGACTTTGTTAAAATAAAAAACGTCGTTGTTGCTTTGGAAAAAATATTCCAAGAAATTTTTTTTTTTAATTTTAACGTATACAAACAACTCACAAAGTTGGCAATTAATGTCAAAAGTGAAAGAAACATTTTATGACTAACCTATCGGTTTATATTTACTGTTCGTCTTTAGTAATAAAACACTGTATTGCCGTTTTGCAACTTTTTAAACAGATGAGGAACTTTATGCTCCTTGATTCTGATGGATCAATCTCGCTTCATGTGGAAGTGCCAAAAAAATTACGAAAAGCCACCTGATCTATCTCTTTCACACACAAACAAACAGCTGCAACAACTTTGAATTCAGATATACTGTTTTCAGAGTGGTTATCTACATGAAGTTGTCAAAGTTTTCTATTTCAGAGGAACATTTTTTTCCTTATTTGTGATCAAGAATTGATAACTGATCTCTTCATCAGTTGTCCTGACACAGCGCTCCAGAAAAAACATTGGGGTTAAAAAAATGAGCCCAAAACGGGACCTATACCGACTGAAACTTCACAATCATACGAACATTTTAAGACAAAAATGAAAAAAATCTGTTGGGAATTTTTTGAGAAATTTAAGTTTTAAAAAATCTGGTTTATCCCACCACTAGAGTGTCACTGTATCTTCAAGCGATTTACATTGACTGTGAAGGAAGCATTTTGTGTATTACCCTATTATTGATGAGATAACAACCAAGACTTCTTTCATTCATCATAATGTCCTACCTGTATTTTCAGGTGATTCACCTTGACTATGATGGAAGCGTTTTGTATTACCCGATTGCTGATGAGATCACAACCAGACTCCTGTCATTTGTCTTCCTCAGTCCTGTTTCTCCGCCTTGTCTTTCTTTTGAAGCCTACGGATGTCAAGTGGGGAGAGGTAATATGATATACTGATAATAATAATAATACTGTGCTTATATCCTTAATTTTTCATGCGTATATCATATGGTCATATAGACAAAAATACATTAAGGCCAGCATAAGGAATAGGCCTACACTCTTTTAAACGCAAAAGGTTCTTGACGGACCAATGACGGTATGTATAAAGAACCCACAGGTGAAAATAGGTTCTAAATTTTGTAAAGGTTCAGTTGAATTGAAAGAGTTCAATACTGGGTGGGAAAACCCTATGATAGGACCCTTTGCTCCTAACTTGAGAGAAATGATTTCCGTTATTATATACTCAGCTCTTATAATGCAGCAGCTCCTGCTTGCTGCAGTATCTACCATTCCAGGAGATTTCTTACACACTTTGCCCAATTTTATATTGCTTGGTGCTATCTCCTAAGGCCACCTCCAATGTTCTTCTTTACCATCATTTCCTGATGTGTAACAATGTAACATCTATAGATTTCTTATCCACCCCCCAGTTTTGTCATTAGGAGGCTGAAACTGCAAATTTATCCCTCATTTCCAATCTGTCAACTTTGTTCTGCCAGTTTTTGCTACCCCCTCAATTTGCTCTGCCCCCCTCTTTTTGCCACCTCATGTGCATCAAGCGTGACCATAATGAATGCTTACCGCTTTTGTTTGATTAAGGGCATAGTCACTTGAGAAAATAGTATATCAATGAAATTAGGTCTTGCATGATTATAGTCACATGTACTGATTGTATTAATGGACTGTATGAATTATGAATGGTGTTGGTAGGCCAAGTGATGACATTACTATTGAATCCAACTGTAAATTGCAAGTGAAACTTGATCTTGAATTGGTGTTTATAGTTTCATAAATTCCATGAAAATCACTTAAAACATGACACTTTTTCACATAAAGTCGCCTGGTGATGACAATTTTTAACACTTTTACATGAAGCAAAATTATTTACAATCATAATATGTTTTATGTTTGATCACTTGTCACTTAATGATTTTGAGAATTGATACAGGTAGGAATGTTTTCATCGGATTTGTTTTATTTATTATGTTGTTTTTTTCTCTCATTGAAAGAACTTGAAAAATTAAAAATATAGAGCCAACACAGTTCTGGAGCCAATAAAAATATTTGCAGAAAGAGCCCTTAAGATAATTCTGGGCCATCTCATCAGGCAAATATGATATCATTATAGTTATGCAATACTGTTCTGACTTTCTTTTGAGACAGTCCCCAATAACTTGGCTCAGCTTAGGTGATTACCTGATCCACTTGGTTAATTAATGGGGTTGGGGGGGGGGTCTTCTCAAAAGTTGTAGGCTGCAATTCCAAAGATCTATCCTTAAAAGCTGTATAGTAAGTATATCCTTTACAGATGATTTCATATTTGTAGACATTTGTGGTAGAAAATACATAATTTTTCCTGCAATTTTCATTGGTTAAGAGAAGGTATGACAACACTCTCTCCTGAAAAGTGATATAGCGTTTACCTGGGTGACCATGCATGGCATTCTAATCCATTGATCTCCTCAATGGAACTGACACTTTACTGTTTCAAGTGAGAGTCTCTGTTATGCCCCATTCTCACGGGGGATGACGGTAAGCTTTTTATCGACGGGGGCGCAGAGCCAGACGAATTCTTGCAAGATTTTCAGTTAGGACGGCGCGAAGGGCAATTATGTAATCAATTAAGGCTAATCGATAACCATGCAGCGAAAGCCACGGCGGGGATTTTTTTGTTCCCTGCGGGGCAGAAAAGTTGTACGCCGTCATCAAAAGTTCGCCGGGGGAAAGAAATTTCCTCCTCCTGCGGGATACTTTTATATCGCCCCGTGATATAAAAAGTACCCCGCAGGGAACCTATAACTGCCCCTCAGTGAACCTATTTCACCGCGGCGGACTATATTTTCACAACGCCGGGGATTGCTTTTACGACTGCGGGAATGGTTTTGTTCTCCACGGGATGTCTGTAGGCCCGAGGGCACAACGCCGGGAATGAAAAGCATGACGCCGTTGTCAAGGGCACAGCGGCGGAGGAGGGCGCTGCGAAAGCCAATAAAAAGGGCCGCAGAGGGCCGCCTTGCTTCACTTGCTGCTTGACCTTTGAAGGGGACACTCCTGGATGCTGGACAGACATGATGGCTGATGAAGATGCTGGGGAAGACCTTGACGTTGCTGTTGTTGCTGCTGTTGCTGGTGCTTTTTATCTAAGAAGAATACGGAGAAGGAGGAAGATGAAGAGATGGTGATTCGGAATTGGCTGCTGCAGAGGGAACAACATGGCCATTTCTACCAGCTGCTGCCTGAATTGGCCAACAATGATGTCTCTGGCTACTACAACTTCTGCAGAATGCCTCCTGACATTTTTGCTGAAATCCTGGCTGCTGTGGCTCCTGCAATTACAAAACAAGACACCAACATGAGGAGGGCTCTGGAACCTGGATTGAAGTTGGCAGTCACCCTACGGTACATGGCGACAGGAGAGAGCTACAAGTCCTTGGCCTACGGTTTCAGAGTGGCTCCCAACACCATCTGCAATTTTATCCCCAGTGTCTGCATTGCCATCATGCGAGCTTACGAACATCTGCTGGCCCTGCCAATGGATCCAGCATCCTGGAAGGAAGTTGCCAAGGGCTTCGAGAAGAGGTGGAACATGCCCCATTGCATCGGAGCACTGGATGGGAAGCATGTTGGCATCAGATGTCCTCGAAAGCTGGGTCAATCTACTTCAACTACAAGGGCTTCCATTCCATTGTGCTTATGGCTTTGGTGGATTCTGACTACAAGTTCCTGTACGTGCAGGCTGGATGCCAAGGAAGCTCATCGGATGGAGGAGTCTTCCTGGACACAAGGCTGAGGGACCTGCTGGAAGAAGAACGACTTGGGCTACTAGTCTGGGGTCCACATCCCAAATTGGGAAAAAGTTTGCCCCCGATTTTTATATAAAGAAATTTGGTGTCGTTGGATAGGTAACAAGTTGAGCTTTCAGAATCTGCTAGGTGTCGCTCTGAGACCATTCGCATAAGGTTGCTATGGCAACCAAAACATAATAAAAGTGGTTATTTTAGTATTTCATCAATATTTTGCAAAATATCGAATAACAGGACAACTTTTAATGCTACATTCACCAAATTTTAGAAGTATTTTCACATTTGGGAGTTTTTTATGACTACTTGGTTGTTTTGACAATAAGTTTTAAAAACGTTCCATTTTTGGGTGAAAATAGCCTTCAAATAACCCTTTTTCCACAATGTGCTATATTTCAAACTTTGCAGCTGAACCATATATCATTATATATTCAATTTTTGTTGTGCATTAGAATGCTCTGGAAGTGGGCTACACATTTGCCATATAATAGCCAAGCCAAGGCTTTGCATTTCTGTTGCCACGGCAACATAACATTATAATTCAAAATTCAAAATTTCCAACTCGAAAGCATGAAATGTGACATAACTCAAAGACTAGGGTGTCTATCCCCATGAAATTTGGAAATTAATATAATAATTAATTGTCCATCATTTAATATAACAATCTGATAAATTTCTTTTTAAAATGTTTCATTTTTAGGTGAATTAAACTCATAACCCCTTTTTCCACAATTTTTCAACAATCTACTATATTTCCAACACTGCCAATCAAACAAATTTTGATTTTATATTAAATTTTTATTGTGCATTAGGATGACCTGAGAAAAGGCTGAAAATCTGATATATAATGGCCAAGCCAAGATGTTGCATGTCTGTTGCCAAGGCAACATAACATTATAAATCAGAATTCAAAAGGTCGAACTCTAAAGTACAAAATGTGACATAACACGAAGACCAGTGTATACATTCTCATGAAATTTGGCAAAAGTGTGTAATAATGAATAGTCCTTCTGTGGATACAACATCCAGGTGACTGTCATTGAAAAAACATTCTATTTTGGGGTAAATATTTCCCATAGATACCCTTTTTGAAATAAAATTTTGTATTTCAAACCCTGTTGTTCAGCTATTGTATCATATATATATCAAATCTATTTTGAGATACACATTGCCCTGAAAGTGGGCTATATATTTGACATATATTAGTTGAGCGAAGAAATTGTATTTCCGTTGCCATGGCAGCCAAACAATATATTTCAAAATTCAAAACTTCAAACTATTAAGCATCAAATATGGCATAACTCAAAGGCTGGTTCCTGGATCTTCATGAGATTTGGCAAGAATATGTAAAAACGAACAATTCAACAGTTTACAAACAATTTCTATAACTGTCATATGAAAATATTCCATTACGGAGTGAATTAGACCAAAAATAAATAAAATGTTGTATAATGACCTAATAAGAAATTGCAAACTCTTCCAATCAACCATACTTCATATCATATCAAACTTGTTTTCAGAATCAGCATGCTTGAAAGTTGGCTATAAATTTGACATTCAAGAGTCAAGCAAAGCCAGTCTGTTGCCATGGCAACCCAATATATTTCAAAATAAACAAGTGTTAAACAGAAGCCTGGCATAATTTGAAGGCTAAGGAAATATCCGTTTGAAATTTGGCAAGTAGGGCCTACATAATGGTATCATTCTGACTAACAATCAGATAATCAAACATTTGAATGACTGTCATTGGCAAAAAAAACATTCTGTTTTGGGGTGAATGAGACGCTAAAGAGACATAATGTATAAACAATCAGAAGTCTGGGTCCTCATATTATTTTTCAGGCCACTTTGCAGAACTTTTCCAATAAAGCTGGTGCATCAAGAATCAAGTCACTTCTCAACAACAGTGTTGAGCCAACCTTCTCTTTGCAAATTTCCCTTGTTTTCATACATGTTGTCAGTCTGTTCATTGCTTATGGTCAAGAGCGACTTCTCCTTATGGGTGGAGGGAGGTTTGTTCCTATCCCTTTCTTTTATAATAATCCTAATCGATACAGCACTATACTTTTATGGGCAATCCAGGTGCATTGTATTACAAGCTCCATAGTTCAACTTGCCTATTTTTTTTTACTTAAGGTAATTATAGTCTATTGGGAGCAAATATTTGCTCACCAAAGCTTTCAGCCATTTCCAATGCCTTTCTTTGAAGTCATTATCCAGCTCAAGTCACAGATGATATCACTTGTTGAGCAATAGTTAGTTTGGTACGGAAAGATGATTGCAGAGCGTAGTCAGCACTGCATCTTAGTTCAAAGCTGGTTTGGTTGAAATACTTCTTCCTTGAACCATTCAGACCCCATTAACATGTAACTCAACAGCGGCACAACAAAGAGGGGGCATGTGCCACCCAATCTGTCAGGTGCACCCACAAAAAAGTGTAATATATTAACACACACAGTACTACTGTGCATGCCCCTCCGCCTCCCCCCTCCCCAAAATTGTATGAATCCCAAGTACCACTGTTGTGCTCCCAATGCATTTCTCCACATCCCCCACACTCAAGACTCCTAGATATGCAAGACATTGTCATTTGGATTTTCAATAAGAAGTATGTACAGTGGTCTCTGAGGTGTAAGTTATATTTACATATAAAATTACAAGAGAAAAGATAACAAATTGTCTGATGCATTACAAAGTGTTGAGATCACAGAACCTGACCTGGCAAAGGGCAGAGGAAGTAAACCAAAACAAACCAGAGTCAGGTGTAAGCTAGTAGGTGTGAGACTTAGGACTCAGATGTGATGTTATGGCCTTTAAGGACGTCCAACCTACCATCTCCTCCCACACAAGACCCTGAAATGGAAATCTAAGAACTGGAGCTTCTGGATGGAGACCTGAATGTTACAAAACCAGTACGACATGCCATCACCGGAAGAGGAATTTGTTCTTTAATCTCTTCGATGGACTTTGCATATTTTATAAAAACCTATATTTATATCCCTGCCTGAGGAGAGAATCACATAATGAAATGTGCCTCACTGAGAAATCATTGTAATGATCACAAGCCCTGGCAAAACTGATGATGCGAGAAGCATAGACACCATAAGCTGGCTTTTCTGGAATATTAGATGCAAGAGGATATGGATAGTTGACAATCTAGAAATTGAAGTCATCCCTTTTGTCATATAATTCAGTGTGGAATTGGTTATCCTGGACTGTAATGAGAAGGTCCAGGAAGAAGCTTCCTTATCAGATTGTGTTTCCTTGGTCATTGAGAGCTCTTATATTTGTTTCAACTTGTTGCAACCACTTTTAGCTTGTGACCCTCTGGGCATACATTGGAGGGGAGTAGTGTGACCCACCCCCTTCATGCATACAGATCTGGCTAGACAAATGCGGATGTGGCCTCAACATCTGCACCAAACTTAAATGTGAAAACATTTTCAAAAGCAAAAGTCAGATTAATGCAACTTGGCCAGGACTAACAGAATGCTATCTTACGGATTTTGGAGATCAATTTGAAAATCACTTACATGTCCTTCAGACACAGCCTACAAAGTCAGAAGTTCAAGCATAATGAAAAAGGCACATACAGCAAGCTGCATTGGTAAAACCCGAGCACAATTAACATAATTTTTATTAACTTATGCCAGAAATCTGAAATCTCTGTAAAACACGGAAGCAGTTACCAGAACATGGAAGTAGCTACCAGAACATGGAAGCAGTTACCAGCTTTATCTGAAAGGTTCTGCAATGTGGACTGAACATTAATATGGAGGATCCAGGCCTCAGCCACATTGTTTATACTTTATGGTATTTATGTGTCTCATTCACCCCAAAATATAATGTTTTTGCTAATGACAGTTATTCAAATGTTTAGTTATTACAGATCTCGTATAAGTGTGCCATGTTCCATGTGAATATATGCCCAGATGATGTCAGTATTGCAATAATGACATCACTATTGGCACTCCAAGCTTGAGTGTTGATTCCAACTGCTACCAACAAGTCAGGCTTATGGGCTGTCTAAGTGTGAATGACAATTGATTAATCTGCCTTCATTGGTATGGTTGTTTGATTCAGTTGGAGCAGGTGAAACTGATATGTTTGAGCCACTTGCTTGATCCATCATGGACGTTCATGGTGTCCTGTTGTTAAATTTCTCATTGAGGGCAGCACCTTGTGGCTTTTCAGCCTTTTAGGAGAGATCTGCACCAAAGAAACTGTTCAGAATTTATGACTGGAATGGGGATGATGGGGAGATTTTTCAGAAGTGAACGTGGCGTGGTTGCATGGGCATACCAGAGGACAAGAAATGGGGGGGGGGGGGTAGTTGCTCCCCAAAAATTTGAGAAAAAGCCAGACAAGGGGCTAAGAATTCGATCATCAAATAAACATTATTGGAAATCAGTGATAAGGATGCCCCCAAGCAAAACTCCCCCCCCCCTAGGTCTTAAATTTTGAATGGTTCCTGAGAATATTATTTTTGCCAAGACAGAGCAGCACATGATAACCTCTCAGAACAACAAATGAATGTGAGAGTGAATGAATTTGTTTTGTTGCAAAAGTGCTAAAACTGATAGCAGTTATACACAAAATCCGTGCATTATATAAAGCTAGATATTGTAACTTTTGGATTTATTCAAAACATCAAACTGAATAATAATCAATGTTGAGCAACAATCTAACAGCTTATGTGTGCATTTGTAATGGTGTTGTGATCAGTATGGGTTCCAAGTGACACAGCTGAAACTGCGAATATACCAACTGTGAAATCATTATGCTGATACTGACATCACAACAGCACTGTGGCAGTTGAAAAGAACATGGCACACTAATACGAGATCTGTAATAACTGATTTGTTAGCTCTACATGTAATGGTTTTATTAAATATACATGCCAAATTACAAGTGGATATTTGCAGAAGTCTTTGAGATATGGCAAGCTTCTGTTCAACAACAATTGTTTATTTTGAAATAAATTGGGTTGCCATGGCAACATACTGGATTTGCTTCACTCTTAAATGCCAGTTTAAAGCCAACTTTCAGGCATTCAGATTCTAAAAACAAATTTGATATAACATGAAACACGGTAATAATGGAATGTTTTCATGTGACAGTTATAGAAATTATGAATAAACAGTTGAATTATTAATTTTTACATATATTTGCCAAATCTCATGAAGATCCATGAACCAGCCTTTGAGTTATGTCATATTTGATGCTTAATAGTTTGAAATTTTTAACTTCCAAATATGTATTTTTTTGTTGCCATGGCAACAGAAATGCAATTTATTTGCTCAACTAATATGTCAAATATATAGCCCCCTTTCAGGGCAATGTGTCTCTCAAAATAGATTTGATATATATATGATACAATAGCTGAACAACAGGGTTTGAAATACAAAATGTAATTCAAAAAGGGTATCTATGGGAAATATTTACCCCAAAATAGAATGTTTTTTCAATGACAGTCACCTGGATGTTGTATTCACAGAAGGACTATTCATAATTACACACTTTTGCCAAATTTCATGAGGATATATACACTGGTCTTCGTGTTATGTCACATTTTGTACTTTAGAGTTCGACCTTTTGAATTCTGATTTATAATGTTATGTTGCCTTGGCAACAGAAATGCAACATCTTGGCTTGGCCATTATATATCAGATTTTCGGCTTTTTCTCAGGGCATCCTAATGCACAATAAAAATTTAATATAAAATCAAAATTTGTTTGATCGGCAGTGTATGAAATTATAGTAAATTGTGGAAAAAGGGGTATTTACGGGTTTAATTCACCTAAAAATGGAACTTTTTAAAAAGAAATTTATCAGATTGTTATATTACCTGATGGACAATTAATTATTATATAAATTTGCCAATTTCATGAGGATAGATGCCCTAGTCTTTGAGTTAAGTCACATTTCATGCTTTCGAGTTGCACATTTTGAATTTTGAATTATAATGTTATGTTGCCGTGGTAACAGAAATGCAAAGGCTTGGCTTGGCTATTATATGGCAAATGTGTAGCCCACTTCCAGGGCATTCTAATGCACAACAAAAATTGAATATATAATGATATATGGTTGAACTGCAAGGTTTGAAATATAGCACATAGTGGAAAAAGGGGTATTTTAAGGCTATTTTCACCCAAAAATGGAAGGTTTTTAAAATTTATTGTCAAAACAACCAAGTAGTCATAAAAAACTCCCAAATCTGAAAATATTTCCAAAATTTGGTGAATGTAGCATTAAAAGTTGTCCTGTTATTCGATATTTTGCAAAATATGGATAATATACTAAAATAACCACTTTTATTATGTTTCGGTTGCTATAGCAACCTTATGCAAATGGTCTCAGAGCGACACCTAGCAGATTCTGAAAGCTCAACTTGTTACCTATCCAACGACACACCAATTTTCTTTATATAAAAATCGGGGCAAAAACTTTTTAAATATGCACCTTTTTCCTGGTTGACCCCAGACTATACCCCCTGCTGAACCTCTACCTGGCACAGTTGGGAATCCTTTTCCATACTTCATCGTTGGAGATGAGGCCTTCCCCTGAAGAGCTGGTTGCTGAAGCCTGTTCCAAGAAGAAACCTTGACATCCCCTCCAGAGTCTACAACTACAGAATTTCAAGAGCCAGGAGAGTGGTGGGAGAATGCCTTCGGTATCCTGTCCCACAGGTTCAGATGCTTCCTAACTACGATGCCCCAGAAACCCGGCAGAGTGGCAGCCATCACTCTGGCAGCCTGCACTCTACACAATCTTCTGCGAGACAGAATAGGAATTCATCGAGCCATGGACAACGACGTAATGGACAGAGAAAGATCCTGCAACCCATGAAGTCACTGAAGGACTGTGAGAGGAGACCCCTTGCATGACCTTGGATTCGCTCCAGCATATGGAAATGCCACAAGACAAGCCAAACAGTACCGAGACTACCTACGAGACTACGTGAACAGCCCAGCAGGAAGTGTCCCCTGGCAGATGGACAGAATTTGAAGATGAAGCAGAGCAGCAGCAGCAGCAGCAACAGCAACAGCAATTCAATGCCCCCCTTAAAAAACCACAAATTAACCCAGCCCTTGTAAGGGCTTACCACTTCCTCCAGAAAGAGCAGGCCTTGTACACATCTTTTATGTTGACAAAACCCCCCCCCCCCCCAAAAAAAAAAGCCCTCCCTGCAACAACTACATATTTTGTGACGTACACTCTAAACAAGTTTAGACAAAATTGTTTTTTAGATTCAAAATGGTTTTTTGAAAAACCAAATTTCAATGCAAAACAAACATGGATTTTTAAAAAAATCCATGTTGGTTTTTTGCATTGAAATTTGGTTTTTCAAAAAACCATTTTGAATCTAAAAAACCAATTTTTGTCTGAACTTTTTTTAGAGTGTACGTAAAATGGTAAATTTTTGCTTTGTATCTATCTGTACAACCATTTAAATCACTTTCACTTCCTCTCTATCTGCCTATCTATCTAGCTATATATCTGGCTATCTATCTGTCTATCTATCTGCCTATCTATCTATCTATCTATCTATCTATCTATCTATCTGTCTATCTATCCAAGTGCAATCCCTGCAAAGTGACGATAACTGCTTTTGTTTTCTGCAGTGTATATATGTAACGAGCATTGTGTTCCATCTATCTATCTATCTATCTATCTATCTATCTATCTATCTGTCTATCTGTCTATCTGTCTATCTGTCTGTCTACCATCTATCTATCTATCTGACTATCTGTCTGACTATCTATCTATCTATCTATCTATCTATCTATCTATCTATCTATCCAAGTGTCATCACTGCAAAATGACGATCACTCGTTCGTTTTCTTTGCTGCAGTGTATATGCGACGTCCAAATATTTTTCTTCTATATAGCTATCTATCTGCCTATCTATCTGCCTATCCATCTGCCTATCTATCTGCCTATCTATCTATCTATCTATCTATCTATCTATCTATCTGCCTATCTATCCATCTATCTATCTATCTGACTATCTGTCTGACTATCTATCTATCTATCTATCTATCTATCTATCTATCTATCATCTATATTAATTAAAGTGGTGAAAAAACTTTAATTAAGAAAGCAGAAATGCCACCTGTACTGGTTAAGCAGAAAGTGAAAATGGGCCAAAAAAAAAAAGAAGGGAAATAGCACCTCCTTTTATGAAGGTGTTTAAAATTTACAAGGGCCAGGACCGGATTTTTTTTTGGGGGAATTTGTCAACTTTTTTTTTGGGGCTCTTTTCATTTTTGCTCTTGTTTGTCATCGCAAGAGTTTTTTTAGTCAACATAAGATGTGTACGTGGCCAGCTCTTTTTGGAGAATTGGTGGCCCTTAAAAGGGCCTGGAGTTTTTTTTTTTCTTTTTTCAGACGACTTGAACAGGCATCACTTCCTTGGAGAGGGCATGTTGACTTGGCTCCACTGGAACGACAATGGAGTTTGCCGCTGGTGGACAACTGTCGGCTGCTGCTGCTGCTGTAGAGACTGCTGCTGCTGCTGTAGAGACTGCTGCTGCTGCTGTAGAGACTGCTGCTGCTGCTGTAGTGGTGGCTGCTGCTGCTGTAGTGGTGGCTGCTGCTGCTGTAGTGGTGGCTGCTGCTGCTGTAGTGGTGGCTGCTGCTGCTGTAGAGACTGCTGCTGCTGTTGTGGCTTGATGCTGTGTAGAGGCTGGTGCTGCTGCTGCTGTAGTGGCTGCTGCTGTACTGGCTGCTGCTGCTGCCCAAAAGAGGGTCCGGGGAAGCCAAGCTTCTGGGGGCTGTCAAGCATCAGCTGGCTGAAGCTTAAAGATGACTGCTGCAGGGCTGGAGTCTGGCTTCGAATTGGCTGCAGGGACTGGAACTGGCTGCTGCTGCTTGGCTGGGACTGCAACTGCAGGCGTGGAGGCTGGGACGCATCTGAAGACTTGGCTGCTGGGGCTGCTGGGGCTGATGCGAGTTGTTGGAGGCTGCTGCATAGTCCTTCGTTGACAAAGGATGGAGCTGGACCAGGAGGAGGGATGTATTGG